>JAVJGI010000032.1:20630954-20655434 GCA_035590275.1 Ibycter americanus
AGCGAAAGGAACTGGAAGCGGGCATTTACCTTAGATACTCGGAAGAAATTCTTTCCTGTGAGGGTGGTGAGACCCTGAAACAGTTTGCCCAGAGAAGCTGTGGATGCCCTATCCCTGGCAGTGCTCAAGGCCAGGTTGGATGGGGCTTGGAGCAACCTGGTCTAGTGGAAGGTGTCCCTGCCCATGGCAGGGGGCTTGGAACTAGGTGATCTTTAAGGCCTCTTCCAATCCAAACCACTACGATTCTATTATGATATGCCTTTCACAGCTGGCGCACTGAAGTAAGACAACTTCATTAGGCCAGCATAGAGCCATCAGCAAAAAATGCATGATCTACTAACTTCCAAAACAAAATCAAGTTACAGGCAAGAGTAGACAAGGACAGATTTTTACATATGCATTTAAAGCTCTTGTACCCATGCTGTAACTGGGTTAATGGGGGCTGTACAGCCGCAATACACTGGACCTTCAATGAAGCCATGGTCGGGGATGGCTGCGCTGCAGCCTCGGCATCTACTTTTCATGCACAAACCTCAGTTTGGTAGCACCAAACCCCTGGAAACTACTGCACTGGAGACTTGTTTTCTAGGCATGTGCCCAAGAATATTATCAAAAAGATTCATGAAGGTGCTGTTTTAGCATCTGTGTTGAAACATCCATTTCTATCAGCTGTATTTAAGATCAGTCTGTGTGGTCTACAATCAATATAAATGATATAGCTTGTGTGGGCAGCAAAGTCACTTTTGATTATTTTTAAAAATCCTATCAAAAACCTTTGTTGTTAACAGAGAAATACCAACTCTTTAAAAAGTAACTGGAAAATATTTATATTTTTTGAAAAAGCAGAAGCAGGAGGCACATACACACAATGCACTGGGTATAATTTGTTGCATATCTTTTGCTTAGAGAAGAATATGGTTCTGCTGTTAACATCTGTGAGACCACGGCCTAATCATTGTGCAGTGAAATATGAAACAAAATCAATGGTGGCACATAAGATGTAATCTCTGCTGTGTTTGGCTCACTGCACTGAATCCTTGACTCATAAATCATTGTTACTAGCCATTCAGTGAATCAATATTCAGATTCCCTCTTGGTCTATACATATGACCACTAAATGAAATAATAATGACCAAAATCTGTCATATATTAGGTTATCAATATTACCAAAAGGGATTTCTTGGGAGCAATGAGGTAATCTAGGATAAAATAGATCAGATGAGCGTGCAAAGAAATGTGAAAAACCTGTGACTAAATACAGAGACAGCAGGAGAAATGCATTTTTAAATACCTATTCTTCCATCATAACCTTAAGTATTAAAATTTACCATAGCATCACAATAATGCATTTTATGAAAGACCACTTCAATAGTGCATGCCTTTAATTACATTTTAAAACATGTTGTACTTAAGCATTTTTTTCTTCTTTCAAGAAGTTTCTTTTCTCTGAAGCACAATTAATATTACAGTGATCAGAGAACAGTATTTTCTTATGAGCAGCCTGACAGTCAGGCACTTCAGAAGACCACATTTTAGTTCCACTAAAAATGAACAACAACAAACAAATGCCTAAGAGTAATGCCATAAAGCTTTATTTTCCAAACCATTCACAAACCATTTAGTTATTAGAAGGTAGTGGATCATGTCTTGCAGAGAAACCTGAGAAGTGCTGTGTGCTACCATCCCACATGGCCATAAACAACACCAAAATTCGTAATTTTGACAACAGAAGAAGGGAAGACATGATGGAGACCTCAAATATGTCACCTTTGGAAGAATAAGCAACTAAGAATCGTCCTTTACTTTCTAAGCACACAAGAGATTCTCCAGGCAAGTATGACTTACAGGTAGAAACTTCACTGAATTTACTTAACCCTTTGGAGGACTTCTGTATGTATATTAAGTACAAAAAAAGCAGCACACATTGACAGAAGCCGTATCTTTCAGGTTCACCAATCTTACATACCAGTAGCACTTAGAAGTAGAAGGCTGAAAACTCAAATATCATCAGACTTCTCCTCCCTCGTAACTGGCTTTTCTCATACACACATTCATGGTGAAAACAGGAGCTCAAGGGTGAGAAGCCACATATGACAGTACTGCACAGACAGCACTAACTCTCTTCCTTGCACCTACCCGCAGATACACGGCCAAATCACGTAACCACTGCTCTCATGTCACCAAGAATGTGCAAAACATATGCAATAAATATGGCAAATAAATCTTCAGTATCTATTCAGAAAGGGCCTGATTCTGCAACGAAACAAGGAGTTCACTTCTGTTACAGGATAATGGGCTCTGTAAAGATGCATGAGTTGCCTAGGCATCTAATGCAGCAACTACAGTCAAGAGTATTTTCTTGTACATTTTAATAAGCAATGAACATTCAGGTGACTACTTTTAACTGTGCAAGGCAGCTGAATGACTACCAGTCATTCATCAGAGCTGTACCGCTCCTTTAACTGAGGTTAACTATGGGCTTTCTTATTTATTCAAACTATAATAGAAAAATAGAAAACTATTTCAGTTCATTTTTTATTCCTTTTGTAAAAAGACTAAGTCAGGAAAATATAACGATTACATCTGGAGAAGTTATGAGCAAAAAGAGATCTAAATTGTAATTCAAAAGAAAGGCTCCTTCTACTTGCATGTACCACTGTTTAAAACTCTTCTCCCTAGCATCCTACACAGTATTTTCTCTTCCTTGGAGGGGGGAAGACAAAACAAGAAAAACAAAAACATGTATTGTAGAAACAGTATGAGCCTTTTCCATGCACTGTGAAAAGGGAATTGTTAAGTGTTATCTTCTAACTATTAAACAAAATGGAATATGGGTAGCTCCAGCACGGCCATATCAGCCACAGTGAGCACTTGAGGACAAAGTATCCCTAAATTGCTTTCATTCGAAGAATTTTTAAAAAGAATTAATACTTTTTAAAGTATTCAAAAGAATGAACTCTTTTATTCATTGGAGTGACTGAAAGCATTGCATTTCCCATATAGTTTAATTTTTTTTTTAAATCATCCATATAGCACAGATGAAACTTAAGATCCATTTTTAACACGTATTTTAGCAGCAACATGACCTCTGATATTCTGTGGTTTCATCAAGCATACGAAGATCTGGTGTCACTCATTTACAGTTTCTTTTAAATAATATAAGTCTTGGTAGCTCAATGTGACAATGACACCACTACTTTGGAAAAAAATTGTATTTTTCATTAATTAGGCTACACTATGATTTTAAATAATATATTTACCCTTTCACAATTACATACACTTAATGGCTTTTATTTTGTATTAAAAAACCTGCTCTTCATATGTTCTGCTGCAGTTCATGAACTATATCTGCAACTAAAAAGAAAAATAAAGTAAGCCTACATTTGTCTATCAACAATATTTATAAGCGAACAGAGTGGAAAGATTACAAAATTTTAATAAGAACATTATATTATAGTAGCAATAATCTAGGTGTTTTACTGGGAAGTGAAGTGGATTACCATAAATGAAATTTTAAATGTCTTTTCCATTTTATAGATAACACAAAATGACTCTTTTCATGTCTCTAGCGATAAGGATACATGTGCCACACATTTAAATAGTGCCTTCACCCTACCCAACCCTGCTCATGAATTAATAATTCAGTGACATTAATACAAGAAGATAAATGATAAAGAGGTTACAGCACCAGGGCCAACAGTACACATATACTTCTTTTAGAACAGCTAATACCTCTCTGCCAATTACAGTTAGAACTTTTTAACAGTTTTCAATGGCATTTTTACAATCTAAATAGCAGCTTATGCACACACAATTTCACACAACTCAAGCTTAATAAATCTCCCGCTGCTACCAAACAATCATTCTGGGGGATTAAAGTGCAACATCTGCTAACATTAATAAGCATTTTACATAGCAATATGTATAAAAGCAGTTGCTATCAGTCTTCTGAAACAGCTTCCAGACCAGTTTGGCATAAATTATACCTTTATCGTTCAACTGGTAACTTTAGCTTACGGCAACAATAAGGTAGCTATATTGCTATATAGCAGGAAAGAACAATGACACTATATACTGACTGCAATTATCATTTGTAGTGGAACCATTTTAAAAACACTTGAAAAATAAACAAAAAATGTTATGTATGCAAAAAATTGCAGGTAAGAGCCTGGTAAAGTCCCACAATTTCAACACAAGAAACCAAAGCTTCCAATCTGTTTGCAAGAGACCATATCCCTCCTAACACCGGTTACAGCTTTTTAATCCACCTTGGGTTTATTTTAAATTTTATTATGTATTTCTACCAAAGCAGCATCTACTGTGAAAGAACGCGTGTCTTTCCAAGGCATAAAATAAATATCAAGGGTTTTATTTAATTAGGAATTCCAGCATACATTTTTAGGTAGAATTTGGCAAATGAGCATGCTTTGGAGCCGAGAGACATGTAACATCAACTTCAGCCAAGAACACAGTTGGCAAACACGGCACAAACTTTTACGGGCGGCCCTGCCAATGCAACTCAAGCCCTGCAGTTCAGCCACGGACAGCTGAATGCCAGAGCCTGCCAATCACCCTTTCTCTGTAGAAAATAAAATGAACAAAGTCATAGTCTAGCTGGCGTTACCATTCTATTGTAAAGCAGTTTTTAAAATGCTTTTAAAAAACAGAGAGGTAAAGTATTTCAGGCTCTTGCTTCATAAGCCCTACAATCTTAGTATTTTTTAGAAACTGAAAAAAAAAAAGTCAACTTTGCAATAATAGATATTGTAACACTTACAATACCTTTGTACAGCACTCCAAGATAATTTTGTTGCGTGGACACACATGGGCAAGTATCTGCAAGCTTGTTTCTTTCTTTTATGCAAAAAGAAATTCGTATCAAAAATATCCAGAGATATAAGAGTACAGCAAACTGAATCAAATAAGTATGTCAAAAATATTTAATCTACTTTTTTTTAATTAGCAATTAATTTCCCCTGATTTTTCCATTACGAATTGCTTAAAAATGATTGTTTTAACATTATTTTTAAGTCAAAACATTGCTTTAAAAATTACTATTATCATATTCTCCTGACATCGCCTACATTCTTATTTGACATGTTATAACAGCGATGAAGAAAATCAAAAGCAATAAGATAATAAAAAATTCCAGCAATGCCAGTGCTTGACAACTAACACTTGGGACCTTTTGATGCTATTAGGCTTTAAAGTACCCAGAACTAGGGCTGAAGCCAGCCTTAGCCGAGAAAAAACCCAGTTATTTAAGGACAGAAGAAAAAAGCCTAAAACAAAAGGTAAGTACATTTAGTATCTACTTTTTCCTCAGACTGATGGTTTCTTTAGGCTGAAGTCTGCACCTGCAATTCCCATAGATATTTCAAAGATTGGAATCACTGTCGCTGAAGGAAGCACACGGGGATTAAGAACCCAGATGCCTTGAGTGCCACAAACAGCCTTTCTTAAATACAGCTTGAATTTTAGATTACCATTTTAAAATAAAATGTTTTGAAGTTCCTGTGTGCTGCCTGTAAAAACACAGCTTTATATTAAAGTGACAAATTCTTACTTTTTTTTTTTTTCCTTCTTCTTCTTTTAGAATAGGAAAACGTGATACTGGCACACGACTTTGTTTTCAGGCTATTCCTCCACCCGCACTCTAATTCTCGCATCAGACATATCCCCTGTCATGTGCTAGCCTTACATGTTCTTGAAGATTTACTGCTGCTGTAGTAGTCTCATGGCTATTTCAAATCCAGGTCACAACTTTCCACAGTTACTCAGATTAACATTTGCAATTTAATCTATTTTAACGCAAGAATTCAACAGCCCTGAGACGAAAACGAGGTGACTCTGTTTTGCTCAAAGATGACTGAATATTCAATATGAAATTTAACAGATTTTAATCATAACAGTTTGTAAACAGTGTAATATATATGTCTGCCCTAATTTAGTAAGATGGAATTCTCACATAACACTCATCAAACTGAGCACAAAAAAATTGTTCTGGCATTTCACTAAATTAAAATCTTCAGTCCCCACAGCAAGAATGCACAAATTTAGATTTTATTAATACCTTAAATCAAGCTTACTTTTATGAAAGGCAATTTACAAGTCATCTTCTCTTGTGATAGCAATGAACAGAACAGGGTCTTAAGCGTATTTTTACAGACACTTTGATGATAGTCTAACCTTTTGGTCTGATTGCTACTTTTAACAAAAACAGGATTTTCTTTGAAATCCAGCAAACTTGTTTTCATGAATATAGTTTTAAGCCTTCAAGTGACAGAGTGGCTGACAGCTCAACAGATAGATGGTAAATTTAAGAGAAGTTGTCCCTGTTTAGAAAACGCATGCCATTTTACCAACTTCTCATTCAGCAATCTGAAAAACTCCAAATTTAGCCCAGATCACCGTATTTCACAGCTTGCCCAAAGGTACCGTACTGCGCAAAACATTCACACTCACAAAACGGTGCAAGTTATACATATGCTCAACAAGCCACCTTGATTTAACCGGTGATCTATGTACTTTAAAATTTTAGATTTCTAACACTAAATAACACTATCAAGCCTTCTGCATTGCAGGCACTTCTGCAATAGATTACAAATCAGATGCACAATGAAATCATCATCATTAGGTAGACTCCCCCGTACTGTCAGTTACTCACCAGAAATCAGTGAGAGTCACACCATGGGGCCAGAAAAAAACAAAGGGGAAAAAAAAAAAACCAAAAAAAAAAAAAAAGGAAAGGGGGGAAAAAAAATTAAAAACAAAGGAAAAGGGGGAAAAAAAGGCAAAGGGAGCAGGCAGAGCTGGAAGATGGCATCCCCCCTAGCTAGTTTCAAGTGCAGTGGAAGTGGGAAAGCCCTTGGGCAGGGCGTAGAAGGAAAGCAAGCAGATGGAAAAGGGAAGGCCTAAGGAAAGATGCAGCAGCGCGGGCAGGCTCGCCCTGCCGTGCCATGGGTGGATGTGTCCGGGAGCCTGTGCAAAATAAAGAGGCAATTGAAGGAGCGGAGGAAGACTGACAACGAAGGAATGCAAGTCAACAGGGAACAGAAAACATGCAGCACAGTACAGAAAAGGGAAGGACTTGCTAGTATGAAATATCTGAGTGTAATGTGATTTCCTTCGAGTGGACCATCAGCATTTAGGATCAGTTGCCGCACTCTCATAACCTAATGTACAAGACTTTCTTCTATCTGGGACACAAACACAAGCTACACTAACTGCAAATACTCACTTTTTAATCCATATGAAAGGCCCACCAATCCACATCAGAAGCCACAAATCTGTTTGAAGAATGAGTCAAAGGAGTAATAAAACGCGGAGACAGAAAAAGACATCGCTGGCTCTAAATGCTACAAGAGGGGCCAGCACACACGTGCACTGAGATGCACGTCTGCATGTGTACCTGCACACAATCATTTAGAAACATTTGCTGTTCTGCAAGTAATCATATTCTATAAATGACTGATGATTTCACAGTGCCAGAATAATAATACTAATCTTAAAAAGATGACCACAATCTCAACACATCTATTGCGTATTCTGGGCAATTTTTTTTGTTTAAAGATCAAGTACAGAAGAGGTTGTGACAGTAATAAATGCACAGCTTATTTATGGGTCACTATTGGGCTGAACTAAGATTTTGTTTCTGGAAGAGGAAAAGGCAGAAGGATGAATAACACAGACCAAAATGGAAGTAGGGGGGGAGGGGGGAAACCCGCTACCTAAAGGCCCATATTCTCATATACGTAAGAAGCAACAGACAGAGGCATGACAGAATACTTCACCTGATGCTGCCTGGTTATCAACATACTCTGCAGAAGTTACTCAGTTTTATTTTAGTATCTCTTCAGTCAAAAGGCGATTTGACGGTTTTGACCTAAAAATAGCAGCTTTATAGATCTTCTAAAAATAAAAATATCTAACTCAAGACTACTACGGTGCACATACAAGAAGAGCTTGCAGCAAGCACAGTGTAAGATTTCAACAGCCAGACACTTCACCTCAATGATTTCGGGTCACCAAAATAAAAACTAAATTCACTGTTACAATATTATTTTATGACAGTTAAGTAAATATCACTTTTTAGCTTTTCCACAGTGTTGTTATTTACTAACTAGAACATGTACATGTACAGTCCAGCTGGCTGAGAGCAGAATGAAGGGAAACCAGGCTCTTCCTGGCTGGCAGCGCCTTGGTCCATGACTGGACAAGCACCTCTTCCGATCTGCCTCACAATTTTACCACATGATAAACTGGACATTTTGTATTTACCAGGAAGCACTGCATTAATAAACACCCCCACACACCTGTACTCAACCATACACACATTCATGAGCAGACATTCGTTTGCTGTTTTCCAACGTTTGTTATTATTTCAGTCACTTTCAAAAATATTTACGAAAAACACAGTCTCTAAGAATAGCTTAAAATAGCTAAGAATATATTCGGCTACATAGTTTCAAATATTCAAACTAAACATTGCATTCCTCTCTAGGAAGCTGTTTATCTTGCAATGACCACTTACAGCTCGAACTTCCAAACAGCCGGTACCAATTGCTTCAACATTCACAAAGCACCAATTCCTTAAAACTTGGACTTACACAAAAGTCCGTCTCTCACTTTTGATTTTGAGCCCCATTCAATAAGCCATAATTACATTTTTTTTTCATGTTGTTATTCTATTACAGATACTGGCATATAACTCATTAAACTGTGGTTGAACAGGCTATGGTATAGAAGGAAAAGTACCACTGCCCTTCTACTAAGGACCAAAACATCAATAATTCAAGCTGATTGGGAAACACTATTCAACAAGATGATTAATTTTTAAGAATGTGGTGAGGATAGTAACAACCATCACAGAACAATTTTAAATTTTACAAGAACTATCTACAAAGCTTACAAATACAAAGCCTTTGAATTAAATAAATAAATCTGTATCTCTTCTTGTTCCAGGTTAAAAAACCTGGACTCTAGGAACCACAACTCAGGAATCCAGCCAGCAAAGCTACGAGCATCACCAATGAGTGACCCAGGCTGCTGCTCCAAGTATGCACTGGAGTACTTTGCGCCATATACTGTGCTGCACCGCTTAATCAGGTTTGTCAACGCAACTCCAAGGGTTTTTTGATCTTAAAGCTGTTCTGTTGTAGGTTACCCCTCCAGAAGCAAGCATTCACTGGAAGTGAATGTTAGCGAGCATGCCTGAGAACACACAGATTTAAAAAAAAAACAAGAACAACCTACCATGCAAAAATTAAAAATGCAAAATAAAACTATCCTCTAAGGTGCCTCCGTTTCCTACACATTCGTAAAACTGCACGGACTCAGGACACGCCATTACTCGAGATGCTCCTGCAAGCTTCCCGGGGTCCCCGCACTGCTCACCTGCAGCCCTGGATGGGGAGCGCGGTCGGAGGCGCCCCCAGCCCCGGCCCACAGGTGTGCCCTTTCCAGGAAAAGAGATACGCAAATTGGTGTTTCCCATGGAGCACAGGATGAACCTTTCCACTCATAAATGCTCTTATGGTTTCCATAGTGAATGTCATTTACATGAAGGCATTATAAAGGTTCCCACATGAAAATGCATCTCTAGCATAATTATTTTCTTTCAAGTTACTTTTCCTCCCACTTGCTGTAGTTCTTAGGTGAAAGGAAAATATTGACAAGAACAGGACATAAGGGGGACATAAGATAACCACAGACTGAAAAACATGAAACCACCAAGCCATTTACAACTCTTTTTTTTTAAACTTTAACTCTTCCTTGCTACTGGGCAGCCTGAGATCAACCACACCGGGTAAAATACTCTAATTTATAGCTTAAGGGTTCTTCCATGTTTAAGAGGCAGAAGCATGTAAAGAAATAATATCTTTCTCAACCCGTCTGTTCTTTGAAATGTCTTCATTAAAATGGAGATTTTGACTTTTTGACTGTGAATAGCAGAAAAAGGACAAACCTTGTTTCCCAGGATCTTCACCTGCAGACAGCACACACAACGCTCCCCTCTTTGTCTCGCCATGATCGCGCTTTCGTATCACAGGCAAATTTTGAGGGGCAAGGGCAGACGGGTCTACCTCATGACGATTAGCTAAATTAGCCCTAATTACACCTTTGTTTTATTATGGAGCAAATAAAAAAATCTAGCCACAAATGTGGATGTGCAAGCACAGGACTCGTGCTTCGCCAGACCTGCGCGGCAGCCATGACAGAGCCCACCACGGCAGGGAGGGTGACGACAGCTCCGCATCAGCCCATGTCACCAGAGAGCTCCAAATCACAAGCCTACAGTTAAAAAAAAGGGGGTTGGGGTTGGGTGGTTTTTTTTTTTTCGGATGGAAATATCTTGTACACATTGTCATTCACGGTTTTTCACTAACACTGCAGTAAAACCAGGAATTCGCACAATCATCAGATGGACTTGAGTGAATTTTAGAGCACAATACGGGGAGCTGCTACTTTATACCATTTGTGAGCCATAATAAAATTCCACTAAGCATATTTGCTCCACTGGTTTAGGAGCAGCTAATATCTCCTATATGTACAATACCTGAACAATTGTTCTGTTAGGTAACTTAAATAATGGCTGTAATTAAGTGATTGAGGAGGTATTAATCATATCTCTCAACTGTGCCGAAGTAGTGAACACAGTTGTGCAAACTGCTTAACCACAGCACTGAAACAGCAACCAATTTTCCCACTGCCCCACATATTTTTCATAAATCCCTACTGATTAATTTCAATAATGTGTTAATGCTGCAGCTTTATTTGTTGTATTGGTTATTATTATGTAAAACATAAATAGAAAAATTTACTGGCTATCTTCCAGCAGACCTACTAAAAAATTGTCATTTATTTCACTTTCTTTCCATTAAGATACAGGACTTTGGTAACTTTTATATATACATATATATATGTGTGTGTGTGTGTGTATATATATATATAAAACTGTATTGCACAACAAGAATTGTTTTAAATAACCGTTTCATATATAGAGTGATTGTCTGTGAAAAATACACAAGAACTATGAAATTCATTGTTTACAGAATCTTAGCAATCTATCACACACAAAGATCAGTCAAAGCTGGACAAAAAATTAAGCTAATTATAATTAAAATAAACCAAACAATTTTGCCATTATTTAGATAGGTAATAGAAAGATGCTGATTTCACTGTAAGTCCCTGTCTTATTATCTTTGAAAAAATAGTAATAATCTAAGGGACTATATGTTCAGAAGCAGGCTGAAAACAGTACTTTCTAATCTTGACTCTGTCCAAACTGCTTTGGATACCACGATAATCAGAAATAATATCATTAGAAGTGAAGTTGTAGTAAAAAATATAGGAATTCTGTACAGATGGCAGAAGTATAAGAAAGAATTTCATTCACAGGTATACTTCAAAGGTTATACTGGTTTTATGTGCTCTGTTCGGCAGATTTTTCAGCCGTGAGCCAAGAACTGCTGATTACTTGCATCCCATTTGCCAAATACAAAAGCTTTATTAGTCATAACAGCACTGCTGTTCCAAACAGACAAAGAGATATAAATAATAATAAAAAAGACAGAAAAAAAAGACAGACTTATCCCTTCTTCAGGGTTAGTTGTCTGTGGGCAGTTAAGTATGACTTAGTGTGGCTTCATTTTTAATGCGCACTACAAGTAAAATGACTACAGTGTAGATCTGTACTTTGACTTACTGTCTTGCCAACAGAAGAATACTAATTTTAAGAAGCCATTCATTATGGCATTTGTACAAAAATAAAAATGGTTCATCTTTATCTTACAGTAATATATACATATTCAAAAATTTGTTTCAGGAGAGCATATAAGGCTAACAACTTGATAAGAATATTTCTGCACATATTTTCCTCTTTCAAACACAGAAATTACCTTCCCAAGCATTAGAAAACTTTTTTGATTATAAAGATAAATGTGTAAAACAAATCCACTGTAACCTATTTTTAATACATTTTAAATAAATTATAAATAATTTAATATTTAAAGCATTGGTAAAAATGCTTTACCTCTTACTGAATTTTTATGCATTGTTTGTCCTTTTATTCTAAGTACTGGCTTCTTCTTAGTTAGGGTATACAAGACAAGCACTGCCCTCAACAATGCAGTCACAGTTCACGCTCTTAAATCGGCTGGAGCTCCACATTCATCACGGGGTAACATTCGTCCTTTTGTGTTTTCTTTTTACTTACAGACAAAAGATACAATCGTTTTCCACAGTTCAAAATGAATGAAATGTGAAGCCAATCTAAGAACCTACAGGAGCTTTTCCAAAATAGAAAATGTTATTCTACAGGTCGTAATTCTTGTTCTGAACACAGGACTAAAGACAAAGATCCAGAATTTTGCTCTAGTTGTGTAAATACAAGGTGTATGAGTTACTGATGACAGATGAAGTCATACACTACTGTCACGGTTACAAAAATATTGAAGTTTTGAATATTCATTGTTTAATGCAGTTTTGAGGCCCCAATTATTTTCCAGTAATCCACCAGCGAACATGAAACTGTGTGCAATGTTACCTTCTATTAGCACATTTCAGAAGTGGAATATTTCATGTCAAAAGAAACAGGTGCACCCTTCCTCTGGCTTTTGGTAATTAATAACAATTTAAAACAGATGGGTACAGGACCTTTCTACATACAGTCTTACACATAGAATTAATCCAAAACATCCAGGAAATGTTGTGTCTTACAAATTTAACTGTTATTCATGCATGTACACAATACAGGGCACGGAATATGTACTGGAAAGTTCTTCTACAGTAAGAACTGCCATCTACATCTTTTCTTAATTTCAGAATGACCCAATTATCATTTTGTTACAGTAAATCAGGGAAATAAAGATATTTTGTTCGTTTAAGCACTCATTATTCCAGTATTTATTGAACTATACCTCAAGGTATCATCTTAAAATGTGTAGCTACTCTGTCACACTGTGCCATTCAGACTGCTGTTCCACTTAATGCAGTTATTCATAAATGACTATATAACCTAATGTATTTTCTTCAGTCAGACCCCGTAACTGTTTTTTTATTGATAAAACATAATTAGTTTTATTAAACGTGACTGGTACTTTGCTTCTGCCAAGTAAATGAGTATTAATGTCTCACTTTTTTTGCTTTTTAAAAAAAAACAGATGGAAAATTTTAAGAATTAAGGAACAGCTTGAATGTCACTTACGTGAAAACTGTACAAGTATGACATTATTGTCACTTTTGTTGCTTGTAGTAATTTTAAAAAGTATCTAAGTTACTTATCACCATAAAAACCTGGTGCTAATGAAACAGAAAAGGTGTGTTACGCTACAGCTAAAACAATGTAACATGATTTTATTCAAGCAGGCTCTTCCAATGTAGCAAGTAAATTACCATTGTTCTACCTTCAAAATACAAGGTTGTTAAAAAATATATCTTAATCCCAGCTGTATTATCCTCACAGCAGAATTAAAGTTACATTCATGTCTTGATTTTCATATTGTACGGCAATCTCCACTGAATGGAATTTCTGAAACATCCTTACCTCACCGGGAAAGAAAAAGACACACTGTGTAAAGAAAGATTATGCCCAGTGCCTCCCCATAATTCCTCAACAAGATTAAATTAAGAAACCTCTCTTTCTTCATCCCGACTAATACATCAGTATTTTCCCACGCAAATAGGATGATGCAACTTTTTAACTCCTAGCACCTATCAAAATCTCTACAGAAGACATCATTTATGTATTTTCTGTAAATCTTACCATTATAATCCTATTGGAGTGTAATTGCTGTGGCTAATATTCTTACCCCGTTATGAAAATGCTCAACATAAATGTGGCACTGAGTTGTTAAGATAATACATGATCATGCTGTGAGAGGGTAATACCTATACAATAGCCCTTGCCAATACCATAAATCTCTTTATTAGACAACAACCTATTACAGGAGATCTACTTAACTGTTTGCCTACTTAGAGGGCCATTTGGTGTTACAATAACAAGCTGACTTTTCACATTAGCAAGGATTAGCCAGTATAAATAATAAATTGACACAGAGTTGCTGCTCTATTAGATATGGTAAATCTTTCTCGGTGTTTAAAAAGAGAATCCAAAGTAAAACCCTAAGACCATGTTAACCTGAACGTATGTTAAGTTTAAAGTTCTGTTAGTTTAAACTAACAAAAAAAAAAAAAAAAAAAATCAACTCTCAAACCGATTTATGGGGCAGATTTATTACAGGAGAGTATGTTATGGAGAGCTGTTTCTGCTTTATGGAATGTGCATGCATACTGCTTTATTTCCGAACAGCATCATAGCAAATCATCTTTAAATTTACTGAAATATTTTACAGTAAAAGGACTGCCACCATTTTTCCAGAGACAAATAGTGCAGAATTCATCTAAGTACTGTCTATTATGCTTCTTGCTCAGCAAGCAAAACTGTATTATAAATGAATTATTTTCTTCTCTGAAGTCTTAACTTTTTGAAGGATCGTACACTCTCATCATCCAGATAACCAGAATACAAATTATAAAACCTGCAATACACCAGATCATTTCTTTCATTGCACTAGATTAAGGAAGATCATTATCTAAACTGTTTCTGATTCTTCAAGCTAGTTTTTAAGTTACAATTTACAAATAAACTTTGGTGATGCTATTCCTTGCTCTTTGTTGTCAATGTTTTTTTTAAAACTCAGGACAGCAATCCTTACCACTGTTTGCCTGCTTTAGTCCGACTGTATGAATTCATCAATTATATCTGGATGAAAACTCATTCACTTTTCCATGTTTTTTAATAGAGAAAAAGCAAAACTGAGAGTTAGCTTTGCATCTGCAATCACCGTGATTATGATAACACTGCTTGCGTAAATAGAAAAGACTTACCTATTGCTTTTTGGCTAGCACACTACACTGCACGAGATGTACCGAAGACCTGAAAGTACTGTGTTGTCTCTCTCACACTGACATGACGTTTTTAGAATCAGAGAAGACAGTTTATGCAAGAAAAAGCTGCTTCCCATCATACAGAGTACCAAAACTGTCCTCTTGCACCTCGACATGTAAGAATTGTTTTCTGCGGTTTCTTTTTAAACTTTCAATAAAAAGGCACTTCTTTGAAATATGAAGTATTTCTAAAGTCAGCTTTTGCTTACTGACACTTTATCATTTTTGCTCATCGTTATTTACTGTTACTGATGGACAGCCTTTTTAAAAGCTATCTTGTGGAGCCTTTCTGCTCTGCATAACAGAGAAGGCACTGTGAAATGGAATTGTACTTACTGGAAACAGTTCAGCCTTGAATGCCTTGATTACTCTGATTATCTCATATACAAGCTCCCTCTGCAGGTAATAAGAAGAATGAGCAAAAATATGTGGAAAATGTGGGTAACAGCCAGCATAGGAACCCAAATAATCAATCATCATTTTAAAGAAACTCCCCCAGAAATTGTTCTCCACTGTTATCTGAAATAAGAAGTTAACACAAAAACCCATTTTTTTTCCCAGCCCTGTGTCTCTTCTTGTCCCCTCAGAAAACTTAAACATTCAGCTTTAGTCTGTCCTTAATCAAAATACACAGATTTCTTTTTCAAAGTCCCCTAAATGCTTTCAAGGCAGGAAAAAAAGAGAAGTAAAAAAAGAAAGAAAGAAAGAAAAACATCACTCTGTCTACCCAGAACCAAATAGAAATGAAAGACCACCCCAAACAAGAAAACAAATTCCTCCTATCTGATGCATCTCCCTAACCCAAAACCAAACAAACAGCAGCATCCCTCATTCTATTTACTGCTGGGAGATAAAATCCAATGCCACTTTGAGATACAATTACATATGCACTCCCACCAAAGTTTAAAAAGCAATTGAACTGAATGGTAATTTATCTTGAAAATTAAAAAAGTCTCTATCCATTTACATCAAATTATGAAGTAACAACGTAGTTCTCATCCAATTGGAGGTAAACCGCTTTTCTTCCAAACTACCCTTACCTTAAAATGTCTTCAGTTTGTTCGCCATAATAGCATGAGCTTTCTAGATAAAGATCCCTTCAACACAAATGGGAAAAAGCTTCAATGAATGAAGCTATAAATATTAAGGAGATCAAAATTGAGCCTTCGTCTTACCTAACCTTTAGCACACGCTCAAAAATCTGGAAAGCCATCAGGCAACATTAATTTCCCTTCTAACATGGAAAGAATGAAAGTATGCCTGTGGTTTTGTTTCTCTTCAGAGCCAAATCCCACTTTCTCTACTTCTGCAAGTAGTGCCATTAGACTCACGAAGAATACTCATAAAATAAATACACATGCATAGGGCATAAAGTCACATATGCCCCATGTGACCTGATTTTTCACTGGGGAAAAAAACCCTCCAAAATATAACCTCTTAAGGTTTCAATGTCAGCTTTTAAAAAAAGTAGGAAAAGATTCATGATATTCTAGTATGGCTACAGCCATTACATGGGACAAACACAGGATAAATTTGGGGTGTTCACTTCAAGATGATGAGACTGCTCCACACAGAGCTCTTCTTTGCTGCTGGAATATCTTTTAACAGTTGGCTCAACAACCAGTTATTATCAGATACTATTATACACCTCCTCAAATGAGGGAAAGAATGAGGAAGTAAAGAAAGCAGGAGAAGAAAAAAAAAAAAAGGCAACATTTTGAAGATACGATGCTCTATTCAAGCACCCCGTAAGATTATTGCCTGAAGGGCAAAAGGATTTCTTCTTTCTTTCAAATTATGTCAGCATGCAACTCCTCTCCCTCTCTAAAACAACTCCCAGCCTCAGCCCATTTTCCCAGCACAGCAGCTCAGCCAGGAATGCCTCCACTGCCGAGGCGCCTTTCCTCCTCTAAGCACTTTATACCGATTTACACAAGAATCAGCCTCACCGATTGACAGTCTGGTTTTAAGAAATACCTATTAGACTGAAGTGAATCAAAGCTTCAGGAGACACTGCCCTTCAATATTGAAATGACGAATTTACCAACGAAATAGTTATGGATCGGTATTCTGGAGAACTCTCACTTTGTTCAAACTGAGGATGCAATCATTGTTCATTCTGGGAAAGCGAAGTTTTCCACATTGGTCGCTTCACATAGAAGTCTAAATTAAGCTTAGAAGAATGAATAAAAGGATGCCTGGATCAGATGAAAAGAATCCTGCCTACCGTCAACACAGACCGGGAATTTCCCAGAGAAATGCAGAGTCAACAGCAGAACTTGTTCTTGGGAATCTTTTCTTAAAACATCACTTTATTTAGAAGCAACGCTGCCTATGGAGAGGGAGTTGTTTCTGAACACTGTTCACATCGGTGTATATTGCTATGCCGTAAAAAAGGACAAATATGATACTGTAAGAGAATATACAGAAAGGTGAACTGAAGTCTCCTCCTGGTATGTGATCTCTCTCCAACACTTAAGCCTAATTTCAGGGTAAGGCTCGCTCTCTATTTACACCAGATCCCACCAACAGCAAAGCAAGTATGATAGTCAGAAACAAGGTCGGTCATCCCCTCCCCAGCTGCCAGAAACAATTTTTAACAGTAACCGGCATTATATTGTTCTGCCATCTAGATATAGAGCAAGAATCAGTTTGAGGTGTCGACTGCTAGGAAAATACCAACAGAGGGCACAAAGGAAAGCAGCAGCTTACCCCAAATGAGAGATTTGGGATTTTATCATGTCCAGAGGCAACTAAATAAACAGAAGGAGCCTAATTTTCAAAGCACGATTCTCCAGTGATAAATTGTTTTGCTGCTACTTGCTGATTTTATCTATTTTTTTCAACAGTTGCAGATAGAAATCTAAGTGTACATTAAGGAGATACACCTCTCTAGCAGTGATGCACAGAGTGCTCAGCTGCTCCCTGCACTGTCCCCACCACAGAAAGCAGCGAAGAAGCCCAAGAAATATGAAAACTCCCTTCTTTGCCGTAAAAGGTATGAACACTCCCAACACCTAATTTATGCACCAAGACATCCCTAATTTAAGAATTAACATATTAAACACAATTTTATTTGCACAGTATCAGAATTCAGGATCTTAAACAGCAGTCTTCAATCCTGTGATTTCATTCCAGCTTTTGTAGTTCATTGTGGCCAAGTAACACATCATTAAAATACAAACATAGTATAAAACACTCAAATAAGTTGATCAGTGTCAAGTCAATCTGCATTACATTTTAAAAACTATTCTACTTTTTCCCCTATATTGCCACTTGAGCAAAAGGAAGTATCTTTCTTGGGTGGTAAACACATTGCAAAACACTGTTAAAGCAAAAAGACAGTCATTGCAGAGTTATTTAGCATACCAAGGGCCAAAACAGGCAGTCCTAGATCCTACCATATTTGTATGAGGAAATGGCATAAGATAAATTTCCTATTACAAAACACTGCATTACATTAAAAGGAAAACATTCTTAATATTGCATCTACGTAAGAAACCTGAATAGCTTATTAGCTATAACTAGGTTTTCTACGAAGCCAGCTATTTTCACTACTGAAATGCAGATACTGATACTTAAATCTTTTTGTGTAAATGTTAGTGTTTATAATGT
The DNA here is from genome assembly GCA_035590275.1 of Ibycter americanus. Lineage (NCBI taxonomy): Eukaryota > Metazoa > Chordata > Aves > Falconiformes > Falconidae > Ibycter > Ibycter americanus. Next base: position 20,649,519 of record JAVJGI010000032.1, read on the forward strand.
GGTCCTCAGAGATTAAGATTAGGGTAAAAAAAACCCACAACACACACAACCACGACAGGCCCTATTTTTCTCAGCCCATGATCACTTGTCAAGCCATGATTAATGCTGTGCTCTGTAGAGGGAGACATTACATCTAGGCTACAACAGACCTAAATTTTACCCTAAGGCAGAAGTCTGATTTAAACATCTCTATTCAAAGTGACATTTGTCCTCTCTTTTCAACCAGTTTCCTCTGAAATTCCAGTAAACTGACTTTGTGACCTACAAATGGTCCATTGATTCTAACTTGTCCCGTTGCCTGTCCTTGTGGCAAAGTTAGTTTTGGTGACTGAATGAAGCAAGATGTTACGCATTCAAGAAAAATACAGGAGCAGAGTCCATTAGGTGCTCTATTAAATGCTCAGTTGGACAACAGCAACTAGAATTTATGGCTACAAGGATTCCAGCTTACACAGAAGAGCTAAAGATAAATGCTGAGGTCAACATTAAAAATCAGAAAATAGTTTTATATTCAGAAGTAACAATGGCCTTCATATTCTAAGGTGATGAGCAAAGATACTTTTTTTTTATTACAGACAAGAACATGGGCATCGTCAGGGCCACCCTGAAAAGTAATTACATTTTATCTCCTGCCTTTCACTCTGAAATGTCTGCTAAGGTATTTACATTTGTCTGTTACAAGAACAACAAGCTAGACAGGAGAAAAAACTAGTTGTGATCGCTTATCTCAAGTAAATACTGTTTCTCCAGTGAATGGTATTATTCCATCTATTTTATAAAGTTATTGTTGGATCCTCCGATTATCTGTAACTGCTATTGTAGGAATAAAAATAAGACATGCTTATACCTTATAAAGAAATAGCCAAATAGCAGACCTGGACATGTAGAATAGTAAATATCCTTCTTACTGAACATAAAAAATGGCAACGTTTGATAATATTAAGCAATTTAAACTGTGCTGGCAAGTCCCTACTAGCCAAGGTAATCTTGTTTCTGGTGCTTTTCAGGGTAAATTGATTCCCCCCCCCCCGGCCCCCCCCCTTAGCTGCTCTGATAATTGAACAAATTTATACAAGTGTGATGGGATTTTACTTAGCAGACAACACACAAAACCTTCCCCAAACATGGAGTACATCACTCATAAAAACTAATTTTTTTAATTAAGCAAGCTGTATTTAAACTTGCTTTGTGCTAGGATAACAATCAATAGCATTTTGCTGGAGACTGCACTCTACCTCCAGGTATTAAGCACTGTGCTTGCTTCAGTCAGGCTGCAATGTTTTTGATTATCATGCCTTTCTAAATAATCTGGGTAAATAGCAGGCTAGAGTAAATTGAATCATCACAATACCTTATGACAATCAAAAAGAAAGAAATCATGACATATGCAGATTACATAATCTTCTAAAACCCACAAAATACTCCATTTAATGTAATGATCCATAACCTGGAGCTGCTATGATTTGGAATTTGAAGGTTGGGTTGTTTGGGTTTTTTTCCTAAGGAATCAATTTCTGGTCAGCTATCTATTTGTATCTAGAGAATGCTGTAAGACCTTAACATTCATTAAGCAAGTATATTTCTATAACTACATCGTTTCTAGTAAGGGACACAATCTTCACAGCCTGTGCTGTAGAAACACATCTTTGTACACTACAGGTTGAAAAAAACATGAACTCCAAGAAAATGATCTATTGAAAAGGCCTTTAAGCCTGTCATCTTTCACCTTTTAAATGAAGACTGTTAAAAAGAATCATATTTGTTAAATAAAGACTGGAAGTATTTTCTAAACCAGGTATATATTCACATTAAATTGCAAGTTACCAATATTCCACCTACTATTTTTATTTTAAGAACTGTTGGAAACAGAACACAGCTATCTTTGAAAACTATTTAAATATTAAACATGATTGTTAAGAGTATCGAGAATGGCCTTAAAATAGCTTTTTCTTTTTCCAGTTTTCTTGACATCAGATTACAACTACGATGGTTTAAATCTTTTACTTGTTTCAAACTGAGGATTTTAAAAAAAATAACAGACAGCTTTTAAATTTAAAAGCCACACATAAATACTTTAAAAGGTGAATTTCTTGCGATTTCAAATCGCTTTTATACATCACAAACATCAATCCTAAAAAATGCTTCGAAAGAGTCTTTTTAACATGACATCTCCAAGTAACGCATCTAAGTATAAATTTCACTAGCCTGTGCTCTAAAGTATATTGCTTTATAACTGACTGCTTGTCTACCTATGCATTAATATGATTTCAATTATATACCAGACGCAGTTTAACTTCTTCTCTTCCAGTCGACCAGGTAAAATCATTAATCATTGCTTCCAGTCCTTGTATTATCAGTCATCCACAGATATTCCTCAGTGGAAATGCAGAGGAGACATAAAGCATTTTTTGATATAAAATATCTCCAAGTAGTTATGTGTAGGTTTCTCTTCATTATTATTATTATTATTAGGCATGGTGCTACCCTCAGCAAGAGCCGTACTAGAAGTTAACAGTATTTTCTTACATGTATGTCAACATCTTAGGCGGACACAGGATGAGCAAGGGCTTGGAAATACATAAACTTTTTAGACTGGTAAAATTCCAGTAAAAACTTATGATTATGTTTCTACCCTCTCTAAACATTAAATAATTATTTATACTGGACGGGTATTATTATTTGTATGAATTTGTGACACACGATATAGAAATGTATTGCAAATGTAACTTTGATAAATATTTTGCCTAACTTCTCTTTCCAACAGCCTTAAGTGAAAATGATGGACCTTTCTACAAAGCTGTCATTCAAGACTGTAGCATTTTTTCTTCATCATAACTACTTCCATTTAAAAGATATATATAAATCAAAATGTCACATCTATATATTGCATTTTCAGAAATAAAAATTATCATATTATGACATATTATTAACCATAAAGATACAAACTCCTAAGACTACGCTACCCTGCTTATTTAAATTTTAATAAGGTGCTTCCTTACTAGAAACTAGAATTCCTGAGTAACCCCCTTTCCTGACTTTACGCATTAAAAGCAGTAAGAGATAAATAAAACATTGAGAAAGCTTCTGCAGTGATCAAATAAGAACTAACTAAGCAAACTTTGGGTTTTTTTAAAGCTCTCCTCTTGCTCATTTGAAGAAGGGAAACACCCAGAAGTCTGGTGTTAATGTCTCTGCTGATTGTGAAAATTGCAGCAATAAAAACTCCAACTGCTTGTCTTAAATTAAGACTTGCAAGACTACATGTGAGATCTGTATCTTTACATTAGTTTTTATAACGTTTGGAAGTTTGGTTGCTTGCTTTGATGTTGGTCTATTAATGAGCAGGGGAGCCAAAACCCAGAAAATAATGTTCACTGGAAATTCTCAAGTCAAAATCTGAAGTAATTGGTTTGTTCTACCCCACATGATTTAATATCCTGATTCCCCCAACTACCAGCTCCCTGAGCTATCTGAATGTCTATGCTTTTTTGCTGTTGCCAACACATAGTAACCCACAGTGATTGAAAATGGCAGCTGAAGTGCTGCTGCAGCACATTAATTTTTCTCTAAGTGGTCCAATTTTGTCATCTGAATGTTGAAAATCTTCTTTCCACTACATGGTTTTTTTTATATATACCTTCAGAGATTTGTCGAATTTGGGGTTGCCATCATATAAACCGAAATGCAACATTTGCAAGACAATTTTTAGATTATCCCTAATAGCTGAAAGAAAGCGCTTTCTTTATAGCACTCTACATTCAAAGCACACTAGTTAACAGTAACTTAAGTGTGATAATGGCAATTACATCAATATGTTCTTTTTATACCACCAAAAGGTACTACTTCAGACAGCTGAAGCCATCGGGTAAATAAACTGCTGGAAATTACCTGGAAAGTAACGACACACAATTGTAGGAACACTAAAAAAATGGTCGTGTCCACTTAAGAATAACAGATATCTATAAAAGTTATTTAATTAACTGCAGGGTTTTTTTGCCAAGACATACCATATACACTCAGTTCCTTCATTAAATGAAAGGAAATTGAAGCATGAGTGAAGACAACCTACTCTAAAGGCACATCACTTTCATGGCTTAGAAAAAGACAACCACACACACACACCCCAAACCATCAAATGTAGAACCGGAAGAAAAAACAAACAAAAAAAACTCAAAAAGAAAAACAGACCAAACGCTACATACCAAGCACTTAAACCAACTTTTTAAAAACACGAAATTTACGTTTTAATATCTGCATCATTCAAGTAAAAGGTCTGGAAGGCAGGCATAGCCAAGGAAGGGATAGGAAGTTCTTTTTTAGCCCGAGACATGCACCAGAATACAGTCCCCAAGAAACATCTGGTCCCTGGAAAAGGTCCCAACTTATTGACAGGTAACTGGATTTTGCTTGGCTTTTGGGTCGCTAGATTATGAACATTGATTTGCAAAGCTAATAAAAGGGCAGGCCGGGCCACATCCCCTTCCAGGCTCCAGGAAAATAGTAACAAAAGAATAAAAAACTGCAAATATGTAGTCGTGTAAAACAACTTACAGCGCGAAATACGTTCTACACAGCCACCAGAACAGCACTCCTGCCATACTTGGTTTCAAATTGTTTATTACAGGGTAATACTAACCGCAAATTAGGTTATCTTAGTAAACACTCTATCCCTGATTAAATGAGATTACAAGAATCACTCATTTTCACTTTTTTTCTAGAACAGAAAGGCCAGGGAAGCATATGGCCGGTGGCGTTCCAAACTTCTTCTAAAACTCCCCATAAAAATATCTATTATTCCAGCCTACCCAGCCATGAAGGAGGCAAGCATATTTGTTTCAAAGGTCTGGAATCGATAGGTCTTTCATTACAAGATTGCATTTGTTTTCCGAAGTAATTAGAAGGTCTTCCCCATTCAGCCCCCGCACGCCGCACCGTGTAGGCCAGCCCCAGCGCACGAGCGCGGGGGAAGGGGCTTCCCAAGCCCCCCTGGCGGGGGGGGAGGCGGCAGGAGCCACGCAGCCCTGCCCGGCGGAAAAGGTCACTTTTTCCCCTCGGAACAAGCCATTAATCAATGGAGTGTAATTGTCCGAGCGCTCGCAAGGGCTCTGCAGCGAAGGGACCTTGTTTTTCGCTCGCATAATTGCCAAACAGCGAAAGTTGAGAAACATAACCCGCATCCACCTCCCCATTTTACCCCTTTACAATTCCCTCTGCCCTTTGGGCCTCTGCCGGGAAGCAAATGGAAGACAAGCTGAAGTTTTCTCAATTGAGCCGGAGCCGAGAAACCTTTGATATGCTAATACCCTCCTTCAAACGGTAAGAATTCACACTTGCATTAATTCAAACAATTTCTGCGGAATGATGCGAAATGGCACCTCTTTTCGTGGCGAAGCAACAAAAGGAGGGAGCCGGGGCGTCTGAGGAAACCAAACAGCGGAACATTTGTTGTGCGGGCCCCCCCGCCCCCCCCGCCGCGCACCGGCAGCGCTGTGCCGGGAGACCCACACCTGAGCACCGGCGGGGCCCCGCTGCTCACAAGCCACCTCCGAAGCCCAGCAGGGCTAGCGCAGGCTAACAACGAGATGTTATTTTTAGAGCCAGACACAGCAACGGAGCCTCATGACACACTCTTGTTTTCTGTCTCCAGATGGCCCCAGATTTCTACATGTGAAAATAAATAGAGATAAAATTAACCAAAAAAAAAAAAAAAAAAAAGTTGTTCTCACTCCGCAGCCCACAAAGGGCAATTTACTGCTCTCCCCGAGGCCACCCCCCGCCCCGCACGGGCCGGTGGGCAGCCGCTGGGCCGAGTTACAAAAATAAACCCGCAACAGGTAATTATTTACCGAACGGATGCAACTTTCCCCGCGGCGCGCTGCGCGCCGGGGAGCGCCGCGCCGAGCCGAGCCGAGCGGC
>JAVJGI010000032.1:20657845-20794117 GCA_035590275.1 Ibycter americanus
CGGCCCCGGGCCCCAGCGGCGCAGCCCCGGCCTGGCAGCGCCCCCCCCGCCCCCGCCGCCCTTCGGGGCTTTTTTTAGCCATCCCCTCCCTTCCCTGGCTGCGGCGCTGGGATGAAATCCCCTCGGCTGCGCCTGCCCGCAGCGTGGCACGCACGAGAGGGGACGCGCGGGGCTCGGTGGGCTCTGTCGGGTCCGAAGCACGTTGGCAGCTCGGCTCGGAACAGCCACACCGCGCCAGGAAATCGGGATCGTTACCTTTGTTAATGGCAAGGATTTATTTTTCAAGTTAATTACCTCGACTGCTCTGCATACCTGTGCAATTAACGTTCCTGCTTAGCAAACTGCAACGTGTATGACGAGAAACGCGACACGGTTAAAAGGAAGCTGGATCTTTCAGCCCTTGCGACATGAAGCATTAGGAGGATAGCCTTGGCCCGGGCCTCTTCGAAAGCACATTAAACTTTCAACAGCGCTAGCAATAATCCCAGGGATTAGTACTGAAAAATCACCGCAAGATGGGCATGCCATAGCCGCACTGACCTTCCCCTGCTGACGGTGCCTGGGGAGGGGACCAGGAGCGGGAAAGCACTCCCAGGCTTTTGGGCCCAACGAGGTTGCTCGGCCATGGCAGGCAGTGCATCTTCCCAGGGCTGGTGTGGCCATGGCGGGCAGCGCATCTTCCCGGGCTGGTGTGGCCATAGCAGGCAGCGCATCTTCCCGGGGCTGGTGTGGCCATGGCGGGCAGCGCATCCTCCCGGGCTGGTGTGGCCATAGCAGGCAGCGCATCTTCCCGGGGTTGGTGTGGCCATGGCGGGCAGCGCATCTTCCCGGGGTTGGTGTGGCCATGGCGGGCAGCGCATCTTCCCGGGGCTGGTGTCAGCGGGGTTCAACCTGCACGCTGCCTGGCAGCCATGCTCGGCGTGCAAGGCCTGGAGATCCCGTGTCACTGTGATAGTTTTGTACCTACTATATATAGTTAAAAGTATGGGTTCCTGTGAGAGCGAAATGTAGAAAAGAGCAGGTTCTCTATTTTCCCCCCAGTTCTTTAAGTCCTTTGTGTATCCCTAGTATAGCTAACTGCCCTATCTTAGTGAAAATATCCTCATAAATATCTCTATAAACCCTTAATAACCCCTTACGCATTTCTAATGGCATTAAATCATACAGGCATTTTAATGTGTTTTATTAGAAACTGATTTTTGTTGAAAGGGTTGGATGCATCTGTTATGGAAACATGCTTTTAAAAAAGAGGGTCACAGAAATAGAAAGATATACATATTGATTGGCTATCATTTTACCAGAGTTTTAAAACGTATCTTTAACAAATCCTACTTTTTTCTTTTTTCTTTTTATGTCACATAAATGTAATTGCAGATAAGCAGTGATAGCCTGGAAGTAACACCCTTTTGCTTAGTTGATGAGAACAGGGTTTAGCCAGAAGACAGTTGAGAATACAAGAATTATGTAGAGTTGGCAGTTTCCCTTTGAGAGAACATGAGAGAGAGGAATTCTTCTATTTGGAGCAAAAAGTCTGTTGGTTTCTGTAGAAATTTTTTACCCACAAAAAGATTGAAAAGAACTGCAGAACTAGGCCTCGTGTTAATATTTGCTGAAGTCGAAGTGAATTCGCCTATGTGGATTCAACTGCAGGACTGACGTGTGTTTTCCCCCTTTTCATCAAAAACTTCTGGAATCATATTTCTTTCTACATGCAGAAATGGAGTTTTACAACTGTAAGTTTTACAGCTCCAAGTTGTAAAACTGAGTTTTAAACAATTGGGGAAAATGCAGACAGAGACCTTTCAGCCATTGTTTCGAAAACACATGCTTCCATTAATTCTCATTAAATCTGGATTAAGATATAAGAGTACCTGGCAGAGGTGTATGTTGTTTTGGCAAGTAAAAATATTATTATTCAAGCGATTAATTTTGCTTCACATGAAACAGCATCTGTTTCTTTAGAAGAGGAAAGCTGTACACCCATATACCCATGGCATACTTGAATCTCATCCTTTAGTTTTTACTCAGCCACAATAATTGCGAGATTTGCATATTAATACATAAAAAGGAATTATAACAAATCAAGTTTATTTTCACCATTAAAACTGCCTACTATTTGCTTTTTGCCATATCCCTATAAAATGTGTATCTCATTCCATACAGACTCCCCAAGTAAGTACAGACAAGTAGATTTCCCTTAAAACCTTGCTTTGCTGCAACAGTGCAAAATAGCTAGCATGAAAACACTATGAGAAATCTTATAAGCTTAGCAAAATAATTTGATAGTATTTTATTTGCCTCTTTTACTAATGTTAAATTTTGTAATGTTTCATGTTAAGCTGTATGTTCTGTGTGTATTGCTCTCAAATTGCTTTGGTGAACCTGCTGGATCATGTCCTTGAAAAAACAAAAGCAAATTCATAGTAAATTTTTAAATAATCACAAGAACTGTGTATCAATTAGCATTTCTAGGGCCGACATGTAGGACACTGACAACTGGAAAAAAATGTCACTATCAGCTTGTACTTGAAGAAGATGCATCCGATAAAGATGATTTAACTCACGGCAAAAATTGGCCAAATTATGAAGTCTGTAATATGATCTTGTAGACTCCACTAGAGGTTTTCTGCCATAGACTTGCAGCTTTCATCTGCCTGTTCTTAAAAAGGTTAATTTAAAACGTTTTAATATCTTGATAAATAATATTTTGTATTGCCCTAAGTGTCAGTTCCCCCATGAGAAATGGTTTACACAGATTTTATGCAACCTATTTCTTTATTACTGGAGTTTTATGACTGAACTTTAAATACTAGCAACTGACATTTCCTCCTATCTGTGCATACCCTGTTGAATAACATATCAATGAACTTAAAATTAGATGTTAGTTGTAATGTTGTTAGATGTAATGTTAGCAAAGACTGACAGAAGAGGTTGTATGTATGTAGTGCAGTAGCATCAGCTAAAATTGGTGTAATATAAAGATGCGGTTTAATGGTACAACGTAAAGACATGGGTTTTTTTCCATGGTACGTGGAAAAGTAACAAACCATTACATGATTTTACCATTTCAACACAAAACTGAAAAGGCAACATTTTGTTTATTTAGGAAAACCCCCAGTTAATTTTGCAGACAAATTTATATAAATAAAGTGTGAATGATACAACCCATAAAAGGAAATATCCAATGTATTGTCTTAAAAGTTTGGAAACATACCTTGACAATTACCGGTCTTTTAAACTAAGTAATTGATTTTAGTGTCACTTGGGAAAAAATGAAACCCATCAATAAAATAAGAGAATTCTGCAGCTGTTCCTAACAAATAAATGTAATATGAATTTGCATTTTACATAGTTTACTTCAGTAATCAGTTTTAATAACTCATAATCTATGTCATTATTTAAGAAATGACAAAATCACTGACTTACTCATAACACTTGCTAATTGTTTTTAAAAATAAATTCTACACATGACTAAGGAAACACCCATTTCCATTTGCTTTATGTTAAATCAACATCTAACCACTCATGGTGATTTCATTCAAAGAAAACAGAAGGAACACATTAGCTGTGTGGTTAAAGAGATTGATGGGCTTCAAAGATTTTAACCATGGATGGTTTTTTTCCAACTGTAGAAACTCATGTTTTTAATTTAAATAGCTTCAAGAAAATGAAGATCATTTCATTCAACAAAGCTGTTGTTTCTTGTTTCTTAGACAGAAATTAATTTGATTTTGTTTAATTAAGTAACATTAGAAACAACCTTGTTCAGAAAAATGCAGCTATGAAACAAGAGCATGCGTATGCCATATTAACTAGGTATTCTGAAACAGATTTTTTGTATCATGCTAATAAATTTTGTATCAAATTAATAAATTATTTTAAAAAATATAAATAATAATTATAAGAGACCCATGTGATTTTTACCAGTGAATTTAGATGCAGTTTTTTTATGTTCATGCCAAGACATTGCAGTTGCCTTTCTACTCTGAAAAGTGAATCTGGGGGAGCTGCAATAATGCTGGAGCTCAGTGTTGTTGAAGAAGTACATTCCTTATTTTGGGCTTTGGGTATTTATGGGTGTATGCTGGTGGAGAAAAGTTTACAGTTTAGTGCTGCAGGCATTTATAAAGGCCAAAGAGTTTTCAAGATTGAGCTGTTAGGAGTCACGTAGCAGAACACATTTAAAAAGAGACGAGTACAATTCCCTGTTTTCATATGAAAAGCTCAGCACAGAAGCTGAAACGATCATACCAGAAAAGGAACTGCAGTGCTGAGCTTTTGGGGAAAGAGATATGTCATGAGATCCCAATTCTCCAAACAGTTTTGCACATATCTGGGTTCCCTTTTCTTCAGCTGCTGTATCTGCATAGGCATTACTTCTGCATTTCGGCAGTAAATAATGTCTTTTAAGGAAAGAAGCAAAGCCCAAGAGAATAGTAACAAATTAAATAGATTTTTCTATTTAAAATAAATGTAATTTTGCCTGGCAGGTAGGGAGGTCCTTCTCCTCCTCCCCCTTACACAGCTATATTACACAATTTGCTATGACTTTGCTAAATCTCTGTATCTTTCACGTGGCAATTTGCAGCCAGAGAAGTATCCCATATCTCAGACTGACGTATTTGGAGGTCGCTGCGTATTCTCACCAGCTCTCCTCAGCTCTTGCTACACAGCTGCTTGATATAACGTAATGGGAGAAAGACTGGATGTCTATGCTAAATCCTTATACCTCTTATTTGCTTTATCAAACTCCAGTTGCAGATCTAGAACTTATATTCCTTAGCTTGCTTTTAACTATAATATTACCCAGGTCCTTGGCCACTCTTCTGTTGTTTGTGTGCCGCAAACTGGAAGGTGATGCAAAACAGATGAACAGAGAATGGAGAATTCAAAGGCAAACCATTGTATTTGCAAGTATGAATCCATGAAGACTTTTCTTTTCTTTTCTTATCCAAGCACCTAATACAATCATCCTAGGCACTATTAAAATTCATGTTCTTGACGGCATAGGCCAAGATTTGAAGAGATATTAATCTTTATCTGCACAGCTGTACATACCCATAAAGACTTAGATGCCTACGTTAGGGGTAAGGTTAAATTTACTTTCTTGAGAAGTTATGGGATAAAATACATCAAATTCTTGGACCACCAACTAGAACTCAGGCCTCCCCATGCCAATTGATTGCCGAAATCATTGAGCTACAGAATCATATTCCCTCTGGTGCTCTCTCTTTCTAGCCCAGTGAATCCTGAATAATTTTCTACCAGGTGTATGACTTTAGCAGGAGAAGTGGAGAGTATCTCCATCTCCAATCAGGCTGTAGGTTAGAGAACTGTTTAGCTGGGGAGAAATACGCATTTGAATCCTTTCAGGCAGAGGAGAGAACTGATCCTGTTTCACACACTTCGGACAAGTCTCTAACTGCTGGTTGTAGAACGAAGCTACACCTTTAAAAGAAAGTGATGATTACCACTGGATTTAGTGACAGACTAACTGTGTTGGTTGGTGTCAGGTGCTCTTACAGTATGACTGTCACTTTCAACTGCTCAGCTTTGTTTTACAGCCCACCTTAGCAATGAAGTTGGTGCAGAGCTCCTTAGTCTGGTTTATCTTGACTGAAGCAATATTCAGCATGATGAGCATTACCACTGGAGGAAAATTTAATGTAAAAACATGGAAGTGCCTTTTGAACAGAGGCATCTTCCCCAGGTAGGCAGCATTGAAACGGGGGTTTTTCAACTTAAGGGCTTAAATTCCTTCCATGTTTCTCTTTAGGAGTCTTGTTGTAATTCTGTACAATGCCTACATGAAAATCTGGTCCATAGTCACAATAATCAAGTTCAGAGATACGGTAATAGGTTGTGAACAGGAAAGAACAGGGTGCTCATGATCAATCAGGAACAGAAAAGAATCTCCCACTGGGACTTCCACACATCATGATTGCAACTTTCAAATTCCCTCAGCGAATGGCAAGGCATGAGAGCCATATTTGCTTCCAAACTTGCACATTTCAGTTCACATTTACTGTTTTCCCAGTGTGCTACTAGGTGTTAATCTGTAAGAATAAGTGGGGGGGGTTGTCGTTTTCTTTTTTAATTTAGAATACTCAATTGGTACCTTTAATCAAGACAATGTATAAGTTGTGCTTTATGTCCAATTCATCTGGTTCTGCTTCTCAGTTTCCCATGCAACTCTGGAAGTGCTCATAACCTGAGTTGATTGGTTATACTTGCTTTGATTTTGTTTTGGAGTTTAAACCAGGGACTTGGTCCCTTATATTTTTTTTATAAGAATGTATTTTTGCCTCTTGGTACTGATTGCCATTGAAATGCTGACAGTTATGTGATTGGCTCCCTCTGGAGCAGATACCAGAGATGCATCATGGATCACTGGTCAGAGGGCCTAGAAACAGCAGCAAATTCAGTCTCTCCCCCCTCCCCATCAACTCTGAACATCAGCACTGCTTTGCAATCCATCTCAGCTGGCATGGACAGAGCATGGAGAGGCAGACCCAGATTTGTTTCCAGGCTTACATCTTCTAGTTCACATTTTGTCATGCTTGTGTTACATTGCCAGGTGTAACTCTGGCAGCTGTAAGAACAGTCATTTTCCTTCACTGAAACTGCCTATAAAAGCCTCTGTTTCAGTAATGATTTGTTATACATTACAAACACCTGCAGCACATGGGAATTAATATCACTAAAGTATAGGGATCAAAGATATTCCACCTTTTTTTCTTTAATTAAACGATCATTTACTTCTGACAGACCTCAATGTTTTTGACAAATAGTATTTGAATCTGATTGAAGGTATGGTTACGCCTTTGTAAAAACACTGCAGTCAAAGAATGATATTACTACCATGCTCCTGTTGTGAGGAACATCGATTGACTGCTTAGTACTACTGCTAATTATAAATATTAAAATATAGTCAATAATTAATTAAGATGCTATTCCCTACCTTACTATGAGCACTGGCTGCCGTTTGTTGAATAATCAGCCCCAAAATACGATCTTTTCATATTACATCTGGTAAATCAGAGTACTACATTTAATATATCCTTAAGACAACACACTTAAGCTTTTATTGCGTACTTGGAAAGCAAAGTGATAACTCCGTATGCATTTACACAGGAATGGGATAATTTCCTGCATATGCAACCACCGAATCTTATGGAAGAATAAACCATAAATGTGCACTGTACCACTGAGGTGCCCAATTTGGCCTTTCTGTTTTCCTTTCCTGTCGACTCTCTATATAGCTACATTGGTTTAATTTGCTTTCTTTAGAATTTTTGTTGATACTAAAATTAATGTGCAAATTCCCTATCAGTTGTATATATTAATGTAATTCCCTCTCAAATACAGCTCATTGAAATTAGCACTGGTAAAAGGTGAGATACATATTCATACAGCCATTTCCATAAATCCCATTCAGCTTTATGCACCCGAAGCTTTAATGCAAAGCATCTACTACTGCAGGTAATTTTAGCACAAGCAAAACAGCACATAAGTGACATCTGACTTCCCAAAGACTGGATGTCTTTTTAGTAAACAGATTATTGGAAGAGAAAAAAATCTATAATAAATTATGTTTTTGACATTGTAATTTTTATGAATAAAGATTTACTTTAAATATTCTGCATATTTTAACTTCACCACTTAGTGCAACCCAATTTTGAGTTTCCTAGGAATTTATTGGTCAAAATTTATCACCTTACAGTCCATTATCATAGTAAACCTTACAAATCAGACCTTTTATTACAGTGCTAAAGTTGGCAGACCAACTCCATTCTGCCTTGCAACTGAATTCAACTATATTTTCAAACAGATTAGTAAATACATGGTAATAGATTTGTTTCCTTTGGGGAAACTAGTGTGTTTACAACCAAAAGTTGAAAACAGTGATGGATTTCTCCAACAAATTGCACACAATTGATTCTTTGCAAGTCATATAAATTGTGCATGGCGCCTAATTTATGATACAGTGTAGTATAGTGTATTAATCTGTTAATAAACTAAACTTCTCAACAAGAATTATAGAATGAAGCAACTTATAAGGTAGTATACATGCTAGACCAAAAAGTAAGTTTTATAAAAAAACCTATATACTGGAAACTGATCTATGCAACACAACATTTTTATCGGTTCTAGTGACAAAAATATCTTTAAAATAGGTTGCAATATGCATATTGAGCCTCAAATTATTTACTTGGATTATACGATGCTAGCTGTAACAAAAGCCATTAGGTCAGTATCTATATAGGTTTGGGAAATTAAGGCATCATCTATTCCTTGTTGTGAGAGACATTTGCTACTAAAAATATAAATAGAAAACTACTAGGTGCAGGTGCAGATTCTACTTAGCAATGCAGCTCTGTTTGTGTAAGTGATGTTTTCCCTAGTAAACAGGGAAGCTGCAAGGTCATGAAACAGACAATGGCACATATCTCTCAGAAAATTATGCTTCACTGTATAGACTTGCAATTTTTATTTTTCCCTTAGCATAATGCAGCAACACATTGTGACTTATAGCGGTCTCTATTTTTCACAATTTTCCAGTTAATGAAAGTAATGTTTAAATACTCTGAAGTTAGATTATTAACTTCTACAAAATAGAAACAGATGTGTGTCTTAGTATGCCATTAAATTTATGATTTACATAGTATTCTTGAATACAGCTGAGCAGAGGCCAATGATTCTAATTTGCTCTAGATTTACAATAACCTGATCTGGTTTTTGTAAGTACTGAAACACTTTAAACAAAATTAGAAAGCCGTTGTGCTTTGTGTGATTAAAGATGCAATTCCCTTTGGGGTAATGAGAAGAGTTAGAACATGTTTCTTTCTTTATGGATGTTTCTATTATAAACATGAGTACCATATATTATGTATTTTTGTTACTATTTCCTTGTTTTTAATTATAAAATAAACTGATTGAGCTGTACTGGAGTTACACTGAAACAATGCCAAAATCTAGCTAAAGAATGCATACAGAGGTTCATAAAAATCCTTAAAATTCTTCTGAGGGTCTTAAGATCTTGTTAGAAAAATACTAGTTCCTTATAGTCTGCAGAGACCTAAACATGTCTCTGATTTAAAACTACACAATTTAAAGATTTGCTTGAAAAGCTAACACATTTCTCCACTTATTAAAATATGTTAATGCACAAAATTTTACAGGGCAAAAGTTCATAGCAATTTACATCTGGAAATATGGGTTTGCTGTATCTAATGGCAGAAATGACAACAGGAATGAGTGTTATAGTTTAAAACATGGGGTATCTATGGGTACCTATGGGTAGAGATAAAGTTGTGTTGTTGCTGCTCTAAGTACTGATTTTTTTCAAACAGAGGCAAAATTTGATTAGATATGTCTGATAGAAGCAAGTGGCATGAGAGAGGAATACCCTGTGTATGAAGAGTTAAGGCCTGATTCAAAAATTCTGAAAATAATAAGTTAGGCCATTAAGATGTATGGGTTCAGGGTTAGCATTTCCAAATTCTAATCTATGACTCTGAAAAGGATTTCTATTGTGGCCAAAATGTACGTCATTCACCACTGTAATTCACTTTTCACATGGAATGGTGATGTAGCAATAGAGTGTAAGCATCTGTTTCATAGAGACTTTCTATAATAATTTCTAGGGCTACCTCAACTATTCTTTGCATATTGCTCCCCAAAATATCAAATAGATTTTATGAATGTAGAAGTACTGAACCAGGCCTTTAATTTACACAGTACCTGGAATATAATATTATTTCATGCTTTATGTTATTAATTTGCTATTTTACATAATGCCTTGAAGATAATATAGGCTCAGTATTATATATTAATATTGAATCATACTACAATATATATATTTATATTTATCTTTACCTCTGATGAAATGTTTAATATTATTAATCCTTCATTTTAATTATATTTAATTAACTATCATTAAAACAGGAGCATTACCTTTTAATAAAAATTTAATCATACATTTACTCATGCACGGGATCAAAACGCTACACACGGGTGAGATGTCTTAAAAGTGATTGAATGCATTCGGTTTGTTTGGTCACTCACTCTTCCAGTGCACGTAGAGATTGCCATTTATGCTTCACTCAAGAGATCTCCAAGGGTAAGCTCCCACCATCCTGCCATGTTCTTTGACTTGGGATTTCAGTGTTAGACAGTTGTATAGGCTGAGCCACAAGCATAGCTCTCAGCCTGTATGTTGCTCCAAATTCAGCTTTCAGTTTTACCAGTGCACCCCCTGATAGCTATAGCATATGGTCTGTTACAGGTATTTTTGCATTTGGCTGTGGATTGGTGTAATGCAGCACTGGTAGAATTTTTGACCGAGGCAGACTGATGTGCACGTATTTCATTTTAAGAAAGGATGAGGATCACTATGAATTTTTGCTGGGGCATCTGACAACGGCAACTGGAATGAAAAAATGGAGGAGAAAAAATTTCCGTCATATATGGGAGGCTGAAGTGCATATAACTGGACTAGTTTTGTGGTCTCATGTGAACTTCCTGGGAAATATTTCTATTAAACACATAATTACCCATACAAGAGGCATTAGGCTGACAACAAGAGATTGGCAAACATATTAACTAATTCAAGTTTAAGTTGTGTCTAGGGAAGAATTAATATTATAGAATTGTTTCCTTCTTGAAAAAATGAATATGGATATGGAATAAATTACCAGTAAGAATGAACAGCATCAGGACATCAGAACCTCATACTGACTTTTTACCTGTAACTTAACATAAGCTGAGGCCCCGCTTCTGCAAATGCACAGGTTTAGGTGAGCAAACTTTTGCTAGACCAAGACTGTATCCCCAGTCCTACAAATACGCCTGTTAAATCTCATCAACAATATTAACTTAGAAATCACAGATACAGGGAAATGTGTCCTCTTACGTCTTGTATTAAAATTGATGGTGAGTTTTGGAGAAGGAGCTTTTAATTGTTCTGGTGAAGACATATTAACTCACTGAGCCCCAAAGTATGGAATTGTGTTTGCAGCAAACTGTTGCTCAAGGAGCCCTGTGTGATTAACTTGGAGACTGGAGGTAAAAACTGCAGATGAGAATTCCATATGTCTGAGGCAAAGCACCTGAAAGGAAAGCTCACATTTTAATGACAGAGCATGGGATGGCCATTATAGGAATATATTGTATTGATAAAAAGGGAAAACACCTGGTCAACAAAGGTTTTGTAATATTTTTTCATATTAGTTATTTTAAAGTCATATTAAGCTGTCGGAAGACTTTGGTTCATTATGAACACTCTGTTTCTTAAAGATGCTCGGTGAGTCTGGATGCACTTAGCATAATTTATTTTCCAATCGACTCTGAGTTGCCCAGACCTACTTCTATTGAAGTCAACTTTTTTCTTTTTTTTTTCCCCAAAGAAAATTAAATCAAGTTTAATTTTTCTTCAAAACCGGACTTGGTTAGATTTCTTAATTGTCAATTTTCTTCAAACAATTACTTCATGACGTTTTTGAAAAATGAAAATCCAATAAATGTTGTGATTCCTTATATTAAAGCCCACTCTAAAAACATTTGTTTGGTGCAATTACTCAGCAACTCAGAATAAGTGGGAAGTTCAAAACTGTATTTATATTGGTTTAAAACCTTCCTAATGTGATTTAAAATTACCTTATCCCAAAATACATTTAAATCTCAAATGGGACTGTATTTTAAACGTTTCTGTGGCTGTAAGGCTTCATACATTAGAAAAATATTAACTAAAAATAGAACGGACCCTTTTCTACTCTTTTCTTTGTATTTACTGGAGCTGTTTCATATTAATATTGACATGGGTAAGACAATTCAACAAACTTCAGAGTGATAACGAGGCCATTTTGCAATGGCTCTTTTGTTGAGCAATGAAGCTGTGTAGAGAAGGGCAGATTTTGACTATTTAGTTCCCACCATTCTGATCACTCTCTACTGCATAAGACTCAGGTCAGAAAGTTTAAGTGTCTAAAATCTATGGACTGCTTGTTTTCAGAAAAACAATGGTAAAAATCGGCAGGAGAACTTTCCATCTTCTGACAAGACATTTTTTACTTATGCAGAACTGGGCTTTGTTGAAGAGCTTCTGTCTTCATTATTTAATTTCTTTGTGGAGCTTATAGTCAACATGATCCCGTTGAGTTCTTTATTTAATATGTTTCAGAACACAGGACACCTGCTGACTTCTTTAATAACGAGTTGTCCTCAGTTGGCTTGTATGTGAAAACTGTGCAGCAGAGGCAAGTAAAGAATAACCTTAGACATTAAGACTGATTCCATTAAAAAATAAAATATAACTATGTCCAGGCTCCACACCCAAAGTCCCTAAAATAAATTTGCAAGGGCTTTTCACAGCATGGAATCCAGGCGGATTTTTTTTTAATTGAATTCTGTTCTGTGTAAGCGCAGCTCAGTAGAATTCAATTTCTGTGTAGGCTCCCAGGAAAGAAATACATGCTAAGTATTTTTATTGGTAATGTTTGGATTTAGTTTCTTAAAGTATTATTTAGATTTTATTGTGGACAGAGTTTCTAGTGTTTACCTTTACACAGTGTTGTGTGCCTTTTATTGGAGAAGGGGATTTTTAAAAAAGGATTGGCTAAAGCACAGGAATTTAACCATGAATAAATTCTGGGGCTTTGTATTGTATTAATAAGGCTCAAACTCTACTTCTTTGTACAAACCCTATGAATTCGATGGAATATCTCCGTATTCCCAATTCAACCTTTATTTTTTGTCCCACTTTAATATATTTTCCCTACTTTGTTGGAAGCCTGTTTCACACCTTGTTAGGTGAAGTATGGGGAAATACTGTTATAGATGACTCAGGGAAGCCCTACAGTCTCAGTTCATAGGTAAGGGGAGAAACCTTAATAAGATCAATGAGTCATCCTTCTGCTCTGAGTGGATGGTAACTAAAACAGAGAAATCAGAATTTGACCAATTAGTGTATCTTAATTGGCTTTATTCTGCATTCGTTCACATAATTTCTCCCATAATTCTTTCACTTTTGATGAAACACCTTATTTTACTACAACTCATAAAACTCAGATGATGAATAAAACGTATCTCACAAATGAAAACTACACTCAGCCACTGTTAGCTCACACTCAGATTGTTTTTCTTAGTCAAAAGAATCTTAAGAAAATGCTTTTTGCCTTACAACTATAAAGAGAACTGTTGACTGATAAAGCAAGCTGTTAAAACAGATAACCTTTTTACTTTAGTTTTTTAATGTTAATCCTTGATTTCATACAAAGAAATACCCTGGAACCAGAGGTTCAGCCTTGTTATTAATTTCATGTTACAATCAATAAATTAAGCAGCCTTTATCTACACTTGGTGTTATGTGAAGGATGCTCACCTGATGAAGGAACATGTGCTCCCACCTTGGATTCTGTCACAAAATTTGCACCTAATCCAAAGTATGCCCGAATCTGTATTAGGAAACAGAATCTGCACTGCTTGTGTTTAAATCTACTTCCCTTTTCTCTAAGAGGAAATGTATCAATTTACTATCTTGTCTACTATATATAATCTATATTATCATTATACATGCCTCTTTATATTCTATATTACATATTACATGTTATCTATTGCCTATTTATTATATTGTCAAAGAATCTTTTAGTATTGGGTTAGTAGAATTATTATGTTTAATTGTGTGGTTTTTATAGATAAGCCTGTTGATACGTGTGTAAGGTTTCTTAATAGTTTTGTTAAGTTTGTCAGGAAATTAGGATATGGTAGAGATATATGTCTTTTTCAAATCTGTCTTGCGACATCTTGTGCACACAACCTCTTTTCAAATTCTGCTTATGAGTAACCATTTTATATGTGCTTAAATCACAATTCAATTTTCTGTAGACACAGTTCTTAATACCTGACAGATACCGTTGCTAGTTTTGTAAACATGTTTTCACTGTTACTTACAAGAACAGAGACAAATCAGCAGCTAATCTGCGGGATGGTAGTGGCAAGGACAGCCTGTGCGTATGATTATCAAAGGGTTCAAGTCAGGATCGATACTGGACAACACACAGAGCAAACGGCAAACGCAACCCAACCCAAAGAACTTCCGTAGTGCTGCCTCCGGCTGAAGTTGCACAAGGTTTCCTTTTCAGTCTCGGTGTTGCTCAAGTGAAGTGTCATGGGAATGGCGGGGGGCAGGGGTGGGGAGCCAGCGCTGAAGCCAGCAGAAGCCTTCCAAGCCGAAGGCTGGCAAACCACCGCAGCTTCAGCCAGCCGTGGTGCAAGAGCGCGTCCGCAGGGCCGTTGCACCCTGCATCTACCTGCAACTACAGTCCACCTACAAGGCGCTGGGTGGATTTAGGCCTGGGAATCAATGGAGGCAAAAATATTTGTGAATGCATACCGGCTAGGGATTCAGCTGGGCTTTGGGTCTGATTTCACACCAAATAGGAACAGAAGTTGTGCAGGCAGCGTGGAGCTGCCCAGGCTGTGGGCAGGGCAGGCACTTAGACCTTGCCCTTCCCTGCAGCTCCCTGCAGCCAGCTTCATCAGGGCAGCCCTCGGGAGGAACACCGCACTCCCCAAAGATTTTTTGTCATAGTTCATCTTACTTTTATTTTATCGTAATTCTGTATGGTGCAGCTAAGCTGTTCGCAAGTAGATAAAATGATATATATTTTTTTCACTTCAGCTCATGTCTCTTCTTCCTGTGCTCCATACAATTATTTTGTAGCACATGAGGAAAAATGTTTATGTTCTGTCTAATTCAGTCTAAATAAAATGTTAAAAGGTGACAATCTCTTTAAACGTTACTGATCATTACTTACGAAACTATATTTTAAAATTGTGAAAACAAATGCTTTGACCTTGTGAGCTATGGAAATATTTAAAAAACAAATCTGCTATGCTTTTTTGGCTAATAGTTGTGATTTGCATAGTTGAACCTTGAATGCAGTCATAAATAGCTACAGAATCCAGCTTGGCATAATGCCCAGCAACGTTAGGGTGCCAGACAAAAAATCGGGTCAACCACTTACCAAGTAAGTCATTCTGTCTCAACAAGGTGACGTCTAACAAAGAAGCTACAAGGCTGAAGACAGATAACATATTCAGCTGCTGTTCAGAAAGACAAGAACTTTTCATCTATCAGGATAATCTACTACTTGTAATCAGTACACTGAGCGAACTCCCTCTTGTAAAAAAGAGAAAAGCCCATCAATTGTTTTTGCTAATTAAGATGAATATTATTCCTGTGAAATGAACCAAAAAGTTTTGTGTAACCAGAATCCCAAAAGATATCTATAATATAAAATATAATTGCACAGAGTTTTAATTGAGAGGAAAATGAGAACTACTTTTTGTATTCTTCAGTTTTTAGCTGAGATGGTCTTCCACATTAGTGAGCCTTGTATGTTCTCAGTTTATCTAACACGATTTTCCATATATTAAAAGTTGTGGAATTAAAAATTCATGAAAAAATGGTTATATGATGATATATATAATGAAATGCTACCACTAGATGTTACATATTTAGGAATAATTTGGGGTAACAGATCATTTATTAACATATATAGAAAAAAGTTCATTTTTAGATTAAAATCTAGATGTTGTGACTTTTCATAGTAATGTGCATTTAATCTTTATTCATTAAACATAACTAGAGTTAGAAATGAGAAGGAAAGTGTATTTTCTTAAAGTGATATTAATTATATTCAACACTTTATTTTCTTCTGTGATATTTATCTTGTTTTTAGGATTAAAAAAAGCCTTGCAATGTTGAAAGGGAGTAATATGAGGAAGCTCAGTTTCCCATTCCATAAACAAAAGACATCCGACTTGAAAATATATTTATATTTGAATTAATATTTACATAAAGGAAATCCATAATCAGCAGAGTAACCTTGTATTCTAGAGCGAGTCAGGGAAAATTCATTTAGCTGTACATGTTTATACATACAAGAATTAATTCTCCCCAAAATAATCTACTACTGTCTTTGTTGGAGTAACCCTTAAGGTCCAAACCTTTGTCCTGTCTTCTTTGCTTATAGTGTAAATCACACGGTTGGCCTCAAAATAAAAATAATTTCACTTAACATGCAAATTTAGAGGTATAAATTACCTTAAATCAGGATACTGGCTGAATGCATTTGTTTTCATGAAAAATGAAATGTTGTGTCTCTCTTCTGCCCTTCCCCCAAGCCTTCTTCACAAGATCAGCCTCAGGCTAAAATGGTTTTAAGTAGACTAAATCTGCTGGTAAACACTTACTTTTGACAATATTATTGCCTAATGAACATTGCAGAAAAGGGTGTATGCAGCGCAAGTGTCTGACTGTGGCTGCAACCTACATACGATCCTTGTGCCAAGTACCTACTGCTAATAGGCAAATATACACAAAAGAGACAGGCCCTTTGATGCTTTAATCCCAAACATACTTAACTGTCACATAGTTAATCTTTTTGATTAAAAATGACTCTTGAGTTCTTCTCGAACATTTTTATGTTTGTGGATGAAGGAGGTTAAATGTAGTTCTCGTGCCTGTTTGGACTGTTCTTTTTTTTTTTTTTTTTTTTTAACCCTACTCCCCCCTCCTTTGTTTAACATGACTTTTCCCTCTCTTTAATCATAGATATGCCCCTAAAGGATCCTCAGCCCTGATACTTCTGAAATACCCTCTGTTAGCAGGCAGGTCAAAATACATTGCAGACTTTGCCAAAGCAGACCTCATTGTTATTGTCAGAGGACTAGATCTACAAGTCATAAACAAGTATTTCAAAACAGCTTCACCTGCAGGTTTTACTTTCCTAGAAAAAAGTTTCAAAGAACAGCTCCAACTTTCCACGTTCATCAGAAATCAAGTCATCATTCTTAATCATAAAACTTGTGTTTTGCTGTTGGTTTTCTTGAACACTGGCAACTTTGATACTGTTTCTATTGAAGACAACAAGAAATCAGTCCCACGTATTTTAAATCTATCATTGTTTTAAGCTCTTATGCATTAAAGTTTGTGACTAATGTCCTTTTTTAAAGGGTCTTGAGTTCCTTTTGGGATTAGAGGGAAGGTCTTTCAAGTGTAACACTAAGAAGCAGTCACATTTCAAGTCAGAATTTGTGCTCCAGTGGGATATTCTTTGAGTAATATTTCTTTCCACTTTAACAGTAGTTTCACTTCATGATGGTCTTCATCATGTTGATTTCAGACTACATTTTTATGTAGTGGGAAAGAATTTTTTTTTGTAAAGTGAATGCCCAAGACCTGTTGGAAAACATTTCTCCTTAGCAACGTACTCATAGGATTCAGTATAGTTTGCTCAGAAGTGTTATTTTAGGATGACCTTTACACATACAGTATGATGAATTTTTCTTTTTATTTCATTGTAAAGATGTTATGATCAAGGGGAAAAATAAATATTGCCTTTTTCAGCCATGATAAAAGAACGACAAATGAAACCATCTTTTTTAAACAACAGGATAGCGTGCAGAAGTGATGTCTACGTTTGGAAACTACATATTTTTAAATTCACAGATACAGCAAAGCCCTAGTGAAACATAAATAAAGATCAATTTTATACATTTCAAATAGTAATGCATGCTATGAGACTCACCCTTTTTCAGCCCAAAGAAAAGACATATTTATGTTCTTCACTGATAGAACAACGTATTTGTATTTATGGGAATTTATACATTATAATAAATTAAGAAAAATAAGAAGTTGAGCATTCCAGGGTCAGCAGCATTTCTAACAAAGATGTTAAATCCTAACTTATTTTCTTTTGAATAACTAGCATAATGTTCTGCAAATCTTTTCTAGGTAGCTTACAGGATTTGAATATTCAAATATTTTCAGTTGTATAAGCCATATAATTATGAAATTGTACAGTACAGTTATTTCTCAAGCAATTTGGCAATCTTTTCCTACAAGAATTCACCTTATGTTTTGTGTTATCAGAAACAGAAATAGCTTTCTGCTTACCATTCTGGAAAAGATGGAATTCATCATTCTGCCATAAAGACCCTAGAAAGCAAAGAAAATGTTATTAGTTATTATACTGTTATCTGCAGGGATTCTAGGTGCCAAACAATGCATCGGCATCAAAACAAAAAATGAAAATATGTATTCAAATCATAGATCAATATTTTAATGCAGTTCTGAATATACATTACATGTACTTAGCAGGTACTGGATTAGAAAAAAGCACAGGCTATTGTGTATATCCCTAGTTAGAACTGCATACCAGCTGGAATTTATTTGCATAGTGTTCATAAAATACAGACATAGGATCTTGGCATCCAACATGTGATTGTGCTTTTGAAAATAAAACCATGGGCTTGCTGTCACTGTTATGGAGTGGGAGAAAACAGGGTAAAGCACGTGCATAAAGGGTTAAGATGAGAAGAGACAATTATCAATGCAATGTTAAAGATTTCCTTCTTAACTCATTAAAAAAATTGTATTATGATTTTTTAAAAAAATCTTTTCACGGTTATTAAAATAATTAATTGCCTTTAAATTTCGCTTTAGAGAAAGATTGCTCGTGGGTTGTAAGTTTGCAGTGGTTAGACTGGGGTACTGAGGAAGTACTAAGTACACCACACACCTCATCAGCATGCTTTAACTCTGATGTGGAAATGAAAGAATGGATACTAGTTAACTGTCCTTTTCTTCCTTCTTTTCTATTATCCCTTTCAGTCTGTTTTATGCCTGACATCGTAGCTATTCTGTTTTCTTTAGAAAGAAATAAATCACTGCTACCAGTTCCTTTAACTAAAGGCTGAACAGAGTGATCTCTTTCACTCAATATCCACCCAGTGAGGATTTTCACTTTTCTATAACATCTTGTGCTGTATGTCCCAACTGTGCAGTTTGAGAATAAAAAGTTTTCAGGACAATAGGCTAAAGTCTGCGATCATTTCTCACACAGAATACAACTTTACTCCTGCTGAAGTGGCCAGTTAGGTACAGAATCTGCCTGTCTGCCTCATACATAGTTTTCAGAGGTAGAAGAGATTTATGTCAAAGAAGGGACAACACGTAAAACCCACTTGTTATTCTTGACTAGTTTAATTCTTTGAGAAAACTAAACATGCGTAAAAACCTAAAGTAAACATGCAAGGGAGAGAATTAAGGAATTCAATAAAAAATTATGTTGAGAAAATGGTACTATAACCAAGAGATACAGTCACAAACCACTTAGGAAAAAAAAGGCAATGTCTAGCTAGGTAGGGCTATTACCTTTAAAGAGAAAAACTAAAAACTAAAATAAATGATAGACTGATTTCAGGATCTCACCATGACTGCATATATTGCTGGATGAAATATAGGTATTTACAGGTAAGGGAGTGTCCAGATAGAGAAGAATTCCCCAGTATGGTTCAGGAGTTATTTCTGTTCAAGGAGTTTACCTTGGGCAAAAAGGGAGTTTCCAGGGTATTCAGTGCTGCAGAAATTCAGACTTAATCTAGGTTGCAGCACAGCACAAGATATAGGGAAGCCTGGATAAAGCTAATGTAAATTAGAGCAGCCCCTGAGGGCTGCTCTAATTTACGTGGAGGTTCATTGGCCTGTATCCAGCCTTGAATCTGAGCATCTACAGAGATGGCTTAAAGACACTTTTGCTTTATTCTGTGTGGGCTACATGGTGTGCATGGTGCTTCATGTGAGATGTAGCACAGAATATCTCTTTTGTTTCATTTATGAAATGCAGGAAAATAGGGTCCCCCTCAGCCAAAGAAACAGTATTTCGTGTAAGCTTAAAAAGAAACCTTTGAACATCCATCTCAGTTGAGTCAAGTTCCCACAAAGCACTGGCTTCTGCATCCTTCCTAGAGATCTTTGCTCCTCAGCCCTCACAGTTTGCCAACTGTGCTGTTTGGGAGAGGTGATCATTAATCCACTGCCTGTTCAGGACTGTTACATAAAAAAAATCCATTCATTTCAGCAAAGTAGTAGTTGCCCTTCCTCCACACAGCTTTGGAGTTCCCCTGCCACAAAGCCATAATAATTTTTTTTCCAAAGCTATTTGTAAACCAATAAAATGTCACCATTTCATAGATGAACAGAAGTTCTCATTGACTTCAAAAGGAACTATGTTCACAAAAGGGTAGATTTTGCCGCTAGTTCTTAACTGTTTAACTAAGATTCTACAACCTGACTTAGAATTTTGTGAGATATGAACTGAAAACTGTGTGCCTGTCCCCTACCTGTCAGCCATGTATGCAGGCCTCCAGACTGAAACACAAGTTGTCAAATACTTTCACACGAGTATCCCCCTGCAGCCATTGCAGCAATGTTTGTGCTTAAGGTTAAGTGTATGTTTTAATGTTCTGCGAAATCATAGCTTAAATTCTTACATGGATTCAGATGAGCAGAGCAGCTGAAAGTAAAATAAGTTTAATGTGACAGCTACTGTAGGAGCTCTTTTTGGACACAAATTTTAATAACAGGCTATTTGCTGGTATGTAGAGTGTGGAATTATTATTTTAGAAGTGAGTCAAGGCTTCTCCTAGCTTGGCTTTCACCAGCTGAAATAAATAACCTGAGTGGATGCGAGTATGACCACCCAG
Organism: Ibycter americanus; assembly: GCA_035590275.1. Taxonomy (NCBI): domain Eukaryota; kingdom Metazoa; phylum Chordata; class Aves; order Falconiformes; family Falconidae; genus Ibycter; species Ibycter americanus. The sequence continues at coordinate 20,678,399 of JAVJGI010000032.1, forward strand.
TTCTCAAATCTGAAGAAATGTTAACAAGTTTTTTGTTTACTTTTTTAAAGTCAGATTTGTATGCTAATGTTGCAACTACTTTCAGTGTCTCTGGCACTGGCATTGCAAATGTCAACACACACCCCCTACCATCACCCCCAGCTTATTCAGTTCTGTAGATCCCGTTTGCTCACTACAATTTCTGAATCAATAAACAAAATCACCTATTTTTAATCGCTAGCTCCTGAAGAGGGCAGCACGTTCTAGATATTATTGAACTGTAAGCTTTGAGATGACAACCTGGGCTTTACTGTACTGCGCACAGAGGAAGGGGGAATAAAAACTTTCTGGATATTTTGTGTAGACAGTTCCCATGATACAATGTCAGCAAAAGTTCTAGGCTGTTGCAGACCAAGGTCAAAACTGTATTTGATTATTAAAGAGAACATTCAAATTAGCTACCTGAAGCAATGCATTTAGAAAGAGAGCAACAAAATACCAGCAAGGAGTACTTCCACAAGGAATATGTTTTATCTTTAACACTGTAGATAACTTTTCCTATTGGCAGTGCATTGACTATCAAAACTACTAAAGGGGTTAGATTTAATTATCTCACTTCTTTGCACATTTCATCTCAATTGCTATGGCAACATTCAGTTGCCTCAGCAGCAATGTACACTTTAATCAGATATTTCCTCACTCATTTCTCTGTGCACCGCAGCAATGTAGTCAAATTTACAGCCAAACCCTGATGCATCTGATAACACCTCTTAGGAATTAATGGCTAGGTTTCCCCTGCCCCTCACCCATAGCCACAAATATTTCTAGAGAGTTTTGCACCCCGATGACAAAGGCTTTAGGAGATGAAAAGTGTGTGTACTTTAAATCTTTCCTACTTCACCGATTTCATGTTGTTTTCTGCCACCGCTCCCTTTTTACATGGCTTCTACTTACCTGGGAGCTCTTCCCATCAAGCCATGGGCAGGGACTCCTTCAGGCCTGAGAACAGGAAGCACCGTAATCAGGCAGACAGTACGGTTCCTCCCGTATTGCACCCTGCCCTGAAAAGCTTTTTGTTTGATTACTCAGCCCTGATTAAATGCTTTGTCAGAGTGCATCATAATTCTTTAAACTTCTTGGCTCAGAAATCAGGAACATAGGCTAAAATAAAAGTAATTAGGAGTGATGAGCAGATATAGGGGACTCCATACTGAAATGCAGATAGTAAGAAGAGTCAGGAAGGTAGAAGTACATGGGGGTTACTAAATTCAGGTTATGGCAAGGCTTGATATTTCTGACATAGAGTATCGTCTGGTTTGAAAACACGTCACCACCAAGGTAAAGTGGGAACAGAGGTAAGTTGATAAGGTTGCCTAACTTCTATGGTAAAAAACACATCAGAAAAGATAGCTTGAATGAGATTGAATTATAGTCAGACATATAGGAAAGAATGATAGACATAAGGCATTAAAACACAATTCTGCATATTCTGAAGATTGTCTTTAGTCAATTAGTTGATTTTGCTTTTTTGCATTGAAGAAAATATTCTATACTACTTTTTGCTTCTACATGCATTTTTCATAGCTGTTCATCTGCTCAAATGTAGTAAACTATCACAGCTCATTTTCAAATAAGGTCTTGGATTAATGCTGTCTCAAAGAAATTTGGAAACCCTGGGTAGGTACAGAATTGACTTGGGCCACTGTTGTCCCAGAGAGGTATGATGAAGTCAGAGTCAGAACCACTCTACATCTTGTCAATGGTAATGAAGTCTGATCAGCCCCCCTGACTGTGCAGTATAAAGTCACTCTCTGCAGTTTATCTCCATGTGAGCCAAGGCAGCTTTTCTAGAGGCTTCCTAACTCCAGATACTAAAAAACTGTAAAAGCCTTGAATGATTAAGAAAATACAGGAAAAAATGTGCCCAGTATGCTTTCCATACATGACAAGGGATCTGATCATATATAACGTGAAAATCCATGTTACATGGGATGTCTGTTGAGGATGTGGGGAGACTTTTCCAGCTGAGGTGCTAAAGCCTAACATCTGTGGGCCCCTGTCATATGACAGTGCTGTCTCCTAATCCATCAGCGAAGCTGTTATATTTTTAGAGTTCTGAAGGAGAAGCTACAAATTACAGGATCTACAATGCTTTTTCACATCAGTACTTTGGAAGATGTACCCATATACCCTTTGAAATCAATGGGTCTGATCTTATAAACAAAAACTATCTATGTTTGCAGGGCTGGTCCCAGTAGTTTAAAATAGGTATTTCCATGCAGCTTTGTGTATATAATATAAGCTTTATGTATAATTATACAACTGTAAGCTTTAATAATGTATCCAAATGACATTTGTGCCATAGAGGTTGCAAAGATCATTTACAGTTCAGTGTTGGCTGTTCTCCACTAAAATTAAAATTAAAAAAAAACCCAAAACTTTATACCTAAAAAATCCAATATGCATGCATAGCTAAAGATTACAAAATGTTTGTAGTATAACTTGTTCCACTTAGAGAATTAACTTAAGTTGGTTCATGTAACATGGGAGGAACTATGCTGATTTCCACCAGCTGAGAATCTGGTGCATAGTCTTTATAATAATGATTTTATAGTGCTGAAATTATCTATGCCATATGCAACTGGAAATGTCTTCCAAACAATATATTCCTTGTTTGAATAGTTTATAAACTGGAGACTTTGATAAAAGATATTGCAACCCACCCCACCCCCACCCCCAGAACAGTGTCTTGTTATTAGAGGATGCTTTTTGGACCTTGTGGGATTTTGCTGCAGTGCAGCAGAGAAGAAATTTGACTTTATGGGCTCAAAGACCATATGAAGAAAGATGCATGGAACAGAAGTGACCAGAAAATACAGAAATTGACAGAGTTGTTATATATTCCCCTGTGCACATTCCTGTTTCATTTGCTAATTTTATGAATTTATGAAACATAACTGAGTTAAAAGCTGATATATTTGGGAATATTCATGTACATTACCAGTATAAATATTCCAGTTCTGGAAAATATTTTCCTATTCTTTTGATCCTTGTGTAGGATTGTACCAAAGTCCTAACCAACAAATATTAAGAATAAGTTACCTATACAAAAAAAGCAGATTTGTTAGAGATAAAGAATTCTAAATTTTATCAAGCACTTTATCTATTTGTGTTTATTTGCACAAATCAAAAGTTAAACCTTTTCAAAATAGTTTTTTGGTGAGGGTGTGCTTTCTGCAGGGTACAAGAGAGTGCAATACAATGTAATCTCTATGAACTATGGCATGCCACACAGTTCTGTAGAGGGGACACAGTTCTTGCTAGGTTTCTGATCCGCAGTTTACACATTTGTGGGTTACCTTTAATTTTCAGTAACAGTTCGTCTCCTCCCCTCCTTTCATTCCTTCTCTGAGAAGGTTTTCCCTTAGTCTCTAAGAAAACCCCACACCTTCCCTCATTTGCGTATAATAACCTACATTTTTTATAACCTCCGAAAACTCACTTCAGCGGTCCGGCAGCGTCCCCTTTCCCTGCAGCACCAGCAGGGCTCCTGGCACCCTCCCACTGCCCAGCACCACCCCGCTTTCTGCAGGCGCCTTCTCCAAGAGCTGCTGCACTCCAGCTATCCATCCCAGAGCCTCTTCCTGAGCCACCAAAACCGACATTTTCTTGGGAGAGCCACCCACTTCCCTGGACCCCAGCTCTTCGCAACCTGAATGTCTTGCCTCAAGAAGAGAACATGGAGTCTGGCACAGGTAGCTGCTGCAGCTCCATTTTTCATATGGTTGCCAAGGAAAGGAGAAATTTGTGTGACAGAAAGACAGGGTAGCATGACAGAAGATTCAAAAGCTAAGTAAAACTCCCTGGAGTTTCATTTTTTTGATTCCCACTCCCAGGTGCTCAACACATTCTGCTTCTCCCTCTCCCCAGGGTAAAGACTCACTGCTTGGTATATTACATGGAGAAATTTCTACTCAGTTCTCTAGCCACTTAGTTTTGACTCTAGTCGAGTTTAAGGAAACTTTCTATAAAGCCTAATCAATACAAAGTCCATTTTCCTTTTTTATGCAAGTGAACATATTATTATTTTTTTACAGCTTAACCAAGCTGGAGAGTGGAACTTCTACAGAGGAGGCACTGCTCAGTTTTTATGTATGATATACATACACACACACACACAAATATATATGTATATACAGAATTTATGTGTGCTCTTACTGTAGGACTAATATTCCCTAAAGGTATTATTATGTTGTTAGACAAATTAAAACTAAACAAGAGGTAAAAGTGCACTTGAACTGAAAACTGTTAAAATATGCCTACAGGCAAGACAAAAGTGAACAGCATGAATTTATCCAGCTGTGTGTCTAGGAGTTCCTCTGGGCCAACTGACTGCTCCCATTTCTGCTGAAGGAGATGCAATTTCAAAAAAATACATATAGGTGTTGTGACTTCCAAGCAAAATGACTTGAACATTTTTTTGTCTGCCTTTAAGATAAAAATGGAGGGAATTTCTGTCAAACTCATTAAGCTACAGGACTGAATGGAGAGGTATGGTGGGAATACGTAACGAGCTCAGAATAGGTAAGAATAAGACAGAGATCTACCCAGGTCAGAAATGTGATGGCAGGTAGTTTTGCTGACCTGGAGATGAGGATATGAAGACATGGTAGGAAATGTCTCATTTTTACAATACTGTAATCCCAACGGTGCCACTGGAAGTACTCCCGATTTGCACCAGGACAAATTGTGGTCTTCCAGAACCTCCAAATTATGCCAACTAATTTGCAAAAAAAAAAATACACAGGACTTCCTCTGATTCTGTGTACTCGGAAACTCTCTTACTAATGGCTGTGGTGTTAGCCCAACTGCTATACAACAAAAGGAAATAGGTGAACATGAAAACAAAAGAAATATTAATGCATGCATCGGAATAATACAACAAATAAGGATATGGCGTTCTCCTGGTGAAAATGGAAATTAATCTCTTCTGCTCTGAGTACTTTGACTCTAAGCTCGAGTCTTATAATCTAATTGGTGCATCACAGAATCATAGAATTGTTTAGATTGGGAAAGACTTTTTAAGATCATTGGGTCCAACCATTAACCTGGCACTGCCAAGTCCACCACTGAACCATGTCCCTAAGTGCCACATCTACACATCTTTTAAATACCGCAGGGGTGGTGACTGAACCACTTCCCTGGGCAGCCTGTTCCAATGCTTGACCACCCTTTCAGTGAAGAAATTTTTCCTAATATCCAATCTAAACCTCCCCTGGTGCAACTTGAGGCTGTTTCCTTTTGTCCTATTGCTTGTTACTTAGGAGAAAAGACCAACACCCACCTGCCTACAACCTCTTTTTAGGCAGTTGTAGGGAATGATAAGGTCTTCCATGAGCCTTCTTTTCTCCAGGCTAAACACCACCAATTCCCTCAATCACTCCTTATAGAACTTGTGCTCTAGACCCTTCACCAGCTTCATCGCCTTTCTCCGGACACGCTTCAGCACCTCAATGTCTTTCTTGAAGTGAGGGGCCCAACACTGAACACAGGATTCGAGGTGCAGCCTCACCAGTGCCAAGTACAAGGGGACAATCACTGCCCTGGTCCGGCTGGCCACACTGTTTCACATACAAGCCAGGATGCCATTATCTTGGCACCTGGGCACACTGCCAGACTCATGTTCAGTTGGCTATTGACCAGCACCCCCAGGTCCTTTTCTGCTGGGGAGCTTTCCAGCTGCTCTTCCCCAAGCCTGCAGCACTGCCTGGGACTGTAGTGACCCAAGTGCAGGACCCGGCACTTCTCCTTGTTAAACCTCATACAACTGGCCTTGGCCCATCAGTCCAGCCTGTACAGATCCCTCTGCAGAGCCTTCCTGCCCTCAAGGAGATCAACACTCCCACCCAACTTGGTGTCATCTGTAAACTTACCAAGGCTGCACTCAATCCCCTCATCCAGACAGTCAATAAAGATATTAAACAGGGCCGGCCCCAACACTGAGCCCTGGGGAACACCACCTGTGACCAGCCGCCAGCTGGGGGTAACTCCACTCACTACCACTCTTTGAGCTCGGCCACCCAGCCAGTTTTTTACCTAGTAAACAGTACACCTGTCCAAGCCATCAGCAGCCATTCTCCAGGAGAAGACTGTGGGAGATGGTGTCAAAGGCTTTACTAAGGTCCAGGTAGACAACATCCACAGCCCTTCCATCATCCACTAAGTGGGTCAGCTTATGATAGAAGGAGGTCAGGGTTGTAAAGCAGGACCTGCCTTTCATAAATCCATGCTGGCTGGGCCTGATCCCCTCCTTGTCCTGTACGTGCCACATGATGGCACTCAAGCTGATCACTCTGTAATCTTCCTTGGCGCCAATGTCAGGCTGACAGGCCTGTAGTTCCCCAGATTCTCCTTCCTGCCCTTCTTTTAAGTGGGCATCACATTGGCTAACCTCCAGTCAAGTGGGACCTCCCCGGTTAGCCAGGACTGCTGATAAATGACTGAGAGTGGCTTGGTGACCATTTCCACCGCTTCATGAATACTAAATGCAAGTAGATGATATTCATATAATTTTTTGGTATATGAAACTAAACAATTTGTATATGTGAGATGATCTTTCCTTCAGAACACAGCTCTGTGAAGCAAATCTAACATTAAATTAAACAATAGCCTCAAAGACATTTGCCTTTATAGGGCAATTCCAAGCTTAAAAGTGCCAATGTAAAATGTACTGGTTTTGTTCAACAGGTCTGCTTTTTGGACTAAATCCAGATTCCAAGTTATTGGGAGAGATTTTTAATTCTGGATAAGGCCCCTTGTGTATATTCACGTTCATATATGATTACTTTAGTGGAAAAAGTGGCTTTATTCCTAGTTCTGATGGAGTGAACTGAATTCTCTCTTGGCATTGCTTACTGTATCAACAATGAGATTTATGAGGTCTCAGTGCATTTAGATTCTGTGCTATACTAAAATTGAACTATTCCAATGAAGGGTAGCAGAAAAACTGCTAAAGTTTAACTGGGAGCATCTCTAGTAAGAGCAAGATGCATGAGAGAGAAGGAACCCAGCCTGGCCTTTTGCATCCCATTTGAGTTTTCCAAGTTTTGTAGTTAAAAGCTGTAGAAGATATTTGTTAGTGAACTGAGAAAATTAGATAAATCCTCTGAGACTTAAAGCATGTGGAAACCTGTTCTGCCATTCTAACAAAGTCATTTTTCATGATGCAACCACACTAAAAGAGTTCATTTTGTGACACAGTTCAATTGTTAAATTATTTTTGCATATGAGTAGAACACATTTAATAAAACTCACTTGTACCCTTTTTACACATAACATGTTCACATAATAAACATTCTGCTTATGCTATATCATTGTTGCTTTCTTTGGCATAATTTGGCATGTAATGTAGGTTGGTATTTTGTTTATTACACTAACTATTTAAAAGAACTTTTGTGGAAAAGATATAAAAAATAAGGTGCATGTGCATGTGTATATTATAGCTGAGACTGCTGAAGGAATGTGGAGAACCTAGACCCCTAGACCTGATTGAAATTCCATGGAAGGCAGGCTCCTGTGGTAATCCCGGACTATGTATAGAACAGAATTGCTCAGCATTTATTCAGGTATGCACCTTAAAGCAAAACTTCAGTGTGATCAGTACCACACACATAGTAACGAGCTTTGCAATTTCCTGAATAGCTTTTATGAGGAGGGCTCCTGCCTCTGTCTTTCTCCTCCCTTTGCTGTTTATGCCCTGCTTTCCGTTTTTCACTCCCTCCTTCTTAAAGCCTCCACAGCAACCTGATGGACTTGGCAGGAGCTGGGGTTATCGTGGTGATCAATGACTTGGGCGGTTGAGCATTCAGCCATTGATCACACTGAACAGATTCATATATCTTAGGCATGCCATCGCAAGCAGCTGCTTCTACTTAGCTTGCCAGCTTTCTGTCACCTCGAGGATTCAGTGAAGTTCAGAGGCAGTGTGAGAAGGTTATATAATTCTGTCAAGAGATCATGTCTTTGATTTTTTTCATCTCTTAGACCTACATGTCTACCCTTTGGGGGTCTATCACAGACTAAGAACTTCCAATATATTACATACCATAACACAGCAGTATAAAGCATGCTATATAAAATATATAAATGTCCTCCCTTTGAACAGAATAGCAGGAGCCTTCACTCCTTTCTTTTATGAAAGAACATTACCTAATGCCGAAGATAAACCACAGCTGTATTCATGTGTGCACGCACATGCTTTGCTTGTAATTTGAAACACATTCCCATAAACTGTCAGATATTATCATATCTAGTGTTCCTTCTCCCTCTTATATTTAAATATTCTGTGCCCAAATTTGAAAGAGTAAAAAGTAACTTTAATCGCTTGGATAAAATATTCTCAGTTTAAAAACTTCACTGGGAAAATAAAATACATTTAACTGAATCATTAAAAGGACACTGGAAACTTGAATGCCACTTTCTCATCTAAAAACTTGTCATACAGTGTAGCTGAGAAAGATTAAAGACCTTTTTTTCTCTATTTTTTTCCCTGTTTACTTAGTGCAGGTAGTTTGTGCTCTGGCTCACATACACTGAAGTACAAAGCTGCCACAATTTTGGATGTTACCACTTCCCAGTTTTATGCCTTGCCCCTCCGCTGGATGACTGTAATCCCATCGACAGCCCAGAAGATTAGGGCAAGGGCGCTTTCACTGGCAGTTTAAATTAACTGGCGATGTGAACGTAGGTGGCTCAAGTACAGGCACATGCTTCTCTCTCTTGTCCCTGTAGGTTGACAGTAATTTCCAGCAGAATTGTAAGATGGACAGCTGTGAGCATGAATATCTGAAATCATGGCAGCTACCCCTGGCAGAGCTTGTCTGTCAAAGACCCATGACTGAAAGGTTGGTTGGCAGCGCGGTCTCTGCAGGCAGGGGTCTGCTGGAGAGAGGTGCTGGAAAGCTCAGGCCTAAAAAACCTCCTCAAACAACAGGCAGCAAAGAATGAAAATACGCTCCATGCACAGGGCAATGCAATGTTGTAGTAAAGTCCTCTTTCAAAGTTCTAAAATAATGCAAAAATGATTCACAGGGCTCAGGCTGGCTGTATACACTGGGCTGAGCTCCTGTTAGACAAAAGGATGTGCGTCGGGGGGAATATGAAAGTGTTCATGGTTAATAATGATGGCTATGATAGTAATATTCTCTGGTCTTCTACATGATGTTTCCAAACATTCACAGGGAAAAAAAAAACTGTAGACATTTTCTAGGAATTAGAAAAACCCCTCCAACATTCAAGAGATTTTTTTTTAAATTGGTCATCTTGAAAAAATTCAAATTGACAGCGTCCCTTTTAATGATACACTTCAAAGCTTTATGAAATCTCCCTGTCAAATGAGACTACTACTTTAACACATATTCAAAGAGGTGTATGCAGCTTGAAAATGAATTAAGCAGCCAGGAAAAGAGGTCATATTCTGTTATATGAATGCAGTTCCAGGGCTTTAATGAATCTGGAGAACTTAACAATGAACATGGTACATAAATTAAGTTGATTTACTATGCAATCTGCTACTTAAAAATAAATGAAATAAAGAGTTAAGGCTTCCTATTCCATCACCTTGCCATTTTTACACTTTATCATAATAAAAAATGAAAAAAAGTTATATCAGTCAGTATTGCAGAATTCCGTATTAACTTTTCACATAAACCAGGTGCAAGCTATTAAGAATATGCTTCCTCAATTTTTAAAAACTCTTTTTGTTGTTTATAGCTATTCAGTTAAAAAGGAAAGAAATGTCCAAAGATAGTCTACACAGGTTGGGATTTTTGGTGTCTGTCTTGACTATTTAGGTGTATCAGCTCTCTTCCTGAGTACTTGGTATCTTGTAAGGCCAATTTGAGTTCACATTAGAAGATACAAAATGTTAATAAAAAGTTATGGAAGTGGTATTTTTAACCAAAGTAATTCTAATTGAAATTAAAACAAATTAAAACACATCTCTCCGTGTTAGGCTTGGTATAACCCATTTCAAAACAAAATCCATCACTTGGACTGAAACTAAGGTGACATTGTCACTTTAAATCACAACTCTGTATTTCAGCAATTGGCATCTCATGAAGTGGTTGTGCCACTTGCAGCATATTCAAGGACAGTATTAAACAACATCTACAACCTTCCTAATGTTATTTAAAAGAAAAATTAGGTTTTCCATCTCTCTAATTTCTTTGCCTCTTCAAATACTCTTATTAATATTCTTTTTCACACATCCCTTTTCTTTCAATTTTAATTATTTTTTTCTTTCTAAATTAATCCTTTGTTTGAACTGTTGCTTTTGAGAGAGAAGTACAATGAACAGCTGAATGTATGCCAGTTTGCTTCGGGTCTGTACATGCTCCTCTGAGGCCAGATCCTACAAGGTGCTGAGCATCTGGCAACTCACTAAAAGTTGAGGGTGCTGAGAATATCTGGGAAGAGCCTGGCATATTGCAGGATCATGCCTCACATAGCAAGTTCTCCCAGTGATGACTATTTATGTTTCACTGAATAGACTTAGCATAAATTTTAATATCGCTGATATGATTGGGGGGTTTTATGGGCAAAGAGGAGGTATTTTTCATGAATGTATCACTCAGCACTTTGAGAATGAAGCATATAGCAATGCCACCCAAAAAGTCTGGCAAAAACCCAGATGTCATAGTTACGAATGCACACAAAAATTGGAATACATTAGAGGCAATTACAAGGTATGTAAACTCTTCAGTGCAGAGAAGGCATCCAGATCATTGTAAGTCCTGTCTTGATCAAATAATTCAAAACAAACTTATACACAATCACCAAGAAATCTTGAAATTGAAGTATGAATGGCCCCCAAAGTACTGTACACTTTGTACTGTTCACCTGGGTTGGTTTTCTTATGTTACAGGTGCCACGTTAAGGAATATTGTAAATATGCACACTAACTAAAGCAGAAATTTCAATCTTTTTAAAGAATCTTTTGAATTAAGAACAGTAATGTTAACCTAAATTTCTTACTTTTAATTTTTGAATCTGTTATAGAGATATTATACATACTTGCTATTTCTCCACCTCTCACAGATAAGCATTTATTAGTTCTTTCACAGATGCAGTAAATAGCCACAGAGCCTGCAGCTGGACCTGAGTAGCACCCGTATCATCCAAATCTGAATGGTGCAGGACACTGTGGTGGCAAGGCCCACCTCCACCCTCGCTGCCAGCTGCCTTACACAGGCAAGGCTGCAGCACCTCTGTGGGGACCGCTCTATCACACACTGCTGTGACATGGTAAGTCCCTGCAGGATAGAAACTCATACAGCTCAGTTATCTTGAGTTAACTTTAGCAAAGACATTTTGAAATCTTTGTGGTTAAAAGCTGTATAAATTTTCCCAGGCTTTTCCTTGATATAAGAAAATTATGTTTATGGCTATGTGTTTGCAGTTACGTCTGTCCCAATGACAACATAACTCACAGATATATTGTTACTTTTTTGCTCAGATGTGGACAGTGGATTATACCTAACATACCTATACATGTCAATATAATACAGTGATTTATGTTTACATATACTGCTCTAGCTATACAAAACCTTCTTGTAATACAGAACCTTTCATTATGAAGAATCCCCGAGCATTTTAAAATGAAAATCTCACCCTCTTTTTGAAACCTGAATCAAACAACCCCTCCTGATCACAGAAGTATCAATACAGATAAATCATATTGCAGAAACAGTGTGCATATGGGCATGATGAAAAGCTGAAAAATTTGTATAGGAAATGTGGTTTGGGACGTGGTTTGCCTAATACATAAAAGGCTCTGCCAATTATTTGCTAACTCCATGGGAAAATCTCAAACAAGCAAAGAACCTTTACAAGCCTAACATAAGCAGTGACCATTTGCTGCATCGACCAGGTACACAGCAAGGCCCACAGGCTAGAAACAGTGCTGTAAACCTCACCCTGAATACCAGTAATCAGCTGGGGTGTTTCCAGGGAGCTCTTGGTAAACATTGTGCTGATGATAGATTCCCAGTAGTTTGCAGTGCAATAATTTGTTTAGAAAATGCTAGCAATATGTTTCCAGTCAAGAACAAGTATAACCCTTACCTAATTACAGAATTAATTTTCATCATTTATATCCTTTCATGATTCTGTACCAAATAACATTCATTAACCCTGTGTACCATAAAAAAACTCCTAACAAAATGTAGCTATGTTGACTTTCAAGGCAGAGAAATGGCAAGTGTTTGTTCTGAATCTACACAAGCTAAAGAGTTAAGAAATACTAGACCAGGAAGAAAAAAGAAAACAAAATAAAACAGCAAAAATAAATTGTGAAAAGCTCTTGCTCCTAAAAAACTTTTGCTCCCTTTGAACTAGTTTACTCAGCTTATATAGAAAATACCATCAAAAAATGCTTAACCCTTTCAAATTTACTCTATTTTAGCAAGTAAGAACAGCTTTTCCTAATCAAACTATTTTTGTTTCTCTTTTGTTGTTTTCTGTCTGGCTTTCCAAACATAAATATACAGTCATATAATTTCTTTGAGTTTCACATCTTTCATCACATCTCTTACTTCTATCATTTTTTATTTGACATCATTTCTACTGGTGGTGCTTTGCATACTTTGAGCTCTCAACAGCTGAGACCTGAGGATTATATTTCCCCGTTATCATTTACACACAGACAAAAAGAAGAAAATTATATTTCTAAATAGAAAACTTCTTGATGCCTTACTGTGTCCACAGACTTCTCTTTCCATACTTACATTGGTCTGCCATTATCAGTCTCTCAGACTTCCTATCATTAACCTCTTTACTGTCCTGTACTCTGCCTTCTTTCTTTCTGCTTCATGTTCATCAACTGCCTCAATAGGTTTAAAAAAAAAAAAAAGTGAACTGCTTTGATTAAAAAGGTACAACCCAGGTTAAAGAATGTTCTATTTTGCTTTAGCTTCTTAACTTGTTTTTAATCAATTTAAGCAAAATTGAAAACAGCCACTTGGAGATCAATGCAAGAACATCAAAAAAAGGATTTGAAAACATTTTTGTACAACAATATAAAACTTAGGTTTTTAATGAAAATATTTAATTTCTGGGTAGATGTATCCTTAATAATAAATAATATCTGTCTTTCATAGTGTATTCCACATGTAGATCACAAAGCACAATTAATTGAAGAAATCAGTTAAGTGACATTTCATAGAAATGGCACCACAGGAAGGTAAAACACTGCTCAGCCACCAAGTCAGGTACAAAACCTGAAACTGCACTGCTCTGCTGCTCTGCCCGCTTGCCAACACCGTCTCCTTCCTGGTTTTATTTTCTTCAGGTAAATTGCTGAGGGTACTGAGATAGTACATAAGAGGAGATCTAGATTGTATTCTAAAATGAATGCCAAAGTGACATATTGAGGGTCTTCTCAAGTACATTGACAAACTGGCTGAATATGGGAGCTCAACACGAAACTCAACTGGATGAATATGGGAGCTGAGTGGAACAAATCCCTTAAATATATCTGATTTCTACAACTTCATGCTTATCTCAAATTCATTTGGACTATTCCACAGAACAAGACAATCTAGAAACACTGCAGAAAAAGTTAAATTAAGATGCTTGGCTGGGCTCTTAGAACAGAATAATACTCAAAATGCTGTTACAAAACATATCTGCTTTAAAGTAATGAAATCACTGGCAAGACTGAGATCGTACTGTGTGAACATCAGATTAGGGGAAATTCACTGATAATTTCAAAGCTTTAATGATTATATGAAGTTTGGTGGGATTTTTAATAAGTTTGCTGTATTCTGGGTTGTTTCTTATTGTATTGTGTATTTCAGTTGTTATCCATAACATGCATGCTGTGGGTTTATGATTTGCCCTGCTCCTCCTACATCCCCTGTCCTTCCCCAGAACTGACATAACACATGTTCTATCAGCACAAAAAGCTTCTGGTAAAATTTTTGTTCCTTTCTATCTTTAAATAGTCATTCAGCATCCGCATGTATCTATGTATCAGCAAAAATTGTCTTTTATCTTGCGAATTTCAGATGTTAGATGGTTGCCTCTCCTGGAAAGACACCAGATTAGTTTGTCTGTAGATGGTTCACAGTGGAGTTCTCTTTTTGAATAACTTCCTTATAAGTAAATGAATATACTTGTTTCCGCTGATTGAAAGTGCTCCATCAGGGTACAAAGGCAGACTAAGAAGCCTTTTCATATTTCATCTGATCCCAGGTCATTGAATTGATTCTTTATATAATACTGAATAGACTTCAAGAGTCTGTAACTAACATTTAGGGTACTGCTAGTACATGATCTTAGCACTCTCTATATTATGGAAGTGATTACTTCTTTTTTTTCTTGTGGCATTGCTTTCGCTAGCTGTTCCAAAGATTTACCAAAATCTGGGTGTTTCTGCCCTCTGTGTTCTAAAATTGCTGTATCAATGGAATTATTTTCCTTCAGGCGTCAGACTATGAAAACACTTACTTTTAAATAGCAAACTAAAAAGCTGACTTTTAAATTGGGTTACAATTAGCATAGATGTTATTTTAATTTATTGTCTTATTGCTTTTCTAAGGAACTCCAGGATTCTTAAGTCACTAGGTTTGCATGGGGGTGTCTTTTTCAATAATTGTAGTTATCATCATGTGTCATTAACATGAAAATATCTGAAGTGCTTCGAAATAACATTCGTAAGAATTTGAGAGTAAATAACACTAATGACGAGAGCACCTCAAAGGGTGTAATTTAACAATACACAAAATAAGGAAAGCACAACACAAAATTTCCATATCAACTCCAGTTCTAAAAACTTGTATTGGAGCTAAGATACCTGGTGTTTTATCTAAATCTCCAGGAAATCAATTTCCAAACACTAAAATGTTAAATATGGAGGGTCTAGCTACTGAAATCCTTCTTCAGAGGCTCAAACAGAGTTTTAGGGCACTGAGTTAGCATTTTTGATAGGGATCTCACATTAAATTGACCTTTCCTGGTGAAAAGATGCATTACCTGTAACCAGCTGCTAACCCTGCCTTGACCTGCCCCAAGTCCCAAGGCTATGCATGTGTGATATACTGTTTTCTTTCTTGTCTGCAGATTTTCCAGCCAATGTAATTCAGATGCATATTGTCAGCAGTGGGGGAGGCCGCGTAATTAAGTGGGGAGAAGGAAGGAGTAAGAACACCCTGGCTTTAATCCTGATAGAGCCACTGGAGGAATAAGTGACTTTGAGGAACTGCTTGGCTTCCTTAAAACATCGTACAGTTTACTGGGCTAGATAAGAAGCCTTGCTCTGAAAACCATGGCCATACCATCCAAGTTTAGCTTGACATGTAAATAAATGACAAACAAACAAAATCTTTTTTTTTTGTAAAATGTTTCTAAAGAGCATTGTTAACGATGCAGCCAGTGCTCAGGAAATACAGCTAACTGTGCTCTGCAGATACAAAAGCAGTGGCAGATCGCTTCTTTCATGAGCATAGGTCTATCATGCAGCTAATGCGCTCAGACTCCTGCAGGAGAAGGTAACACCTGATGATTGTTTACCGTAGCCAGGCAGGAAAGGTTGCCTGTCCACCAGTGATTGAGCCCCAGCAGCACTGGCCTTTCAAACAGAAAGAGGTTGAGAAGATATTTATAAACTTAGCAGCCTCCTGTTCCTTGGGGGAAGCACACCCCTAAGCTGAAACATGGGTAGGATGCTGCTAAACACCCTGCCTCAAAGAGCCTTTTCTCAGGGGTAAAGTGGTGAAGAGTAAACTAGAAGGTATATAAATGTAACACATTTCTATAAAATGTCATAAAACATCTTTGATACTGATAAAAGCATGATCAAAAGTTCGGATAAACTTACTGCATCAAATATATAGTACTTGTGTACTGAAGAATATGTTTAAATAATGGTTTGTTTCAGAAAATACTTTGAAGACAGCAGAGAACTATATGGTTCTGTTCAGTTTTGATCTTCACAAAGTGTAGTTATTTTTGGAAAGACAATTGTTAAAAATATTAATGTTATTGGATGGAGCAGCACAGTTTACAGTAATTGCTACTGGAGTCTGCCTGGTGGTTGGCTGTCAGTGTTTTCACATGAGACTCCCCATGAAAAAATGTGCTCTTTAGCCTGTACTAAACCAAAAAAATACAGAGAATTCGTGTGAGGATCTGGAAAGTAGCATTGTTTCATTTACAGTGAAAACCGCTGCAGTTACAGAGCTAGCGCACTGGCTATGTGTCCCTGTGTTCTCTGAAAATAGAGTTCGCTTTGGACTGAAGTCCTCCAGTAATAAAAAACTGCTCTCTTACCAGCTGTACAAAGAGGGGAAGTGACATCACTCTAAAAACAAATATAGAAATGGGTTTTCTGGAAATATTTATACTTTGTTAATGGATAAAGTGCTGAATGCACAGCCAAGGAGAGCCCGCTGCTCAGCTTGCACTACTTGAAAAGGGGAAAGTTTTTAAACTTGCAAAGATTCTCACTCTTGGACTTTGTTTTTTCTTTTAAAATAACTGACTCTTGACACAACTTTGTCTATTTTAAAGGCCAAACATTTTCCTTACTCCCAAGTGCTTTGTGAGCCCTAGGGATATATTGTCCCTGGCAAAACTGAGATAGCAATATCCTGGGAACGGGTGATTTCCATCAGGGACAAGGAAATCACTCCAAACCATATTTCATTCTGGTTACAGCATTTTAATGAGATTTGCAAGCCCTTCTGAGAGAGTCGCAAGAAACGTTCAGCACCAAACCCTCAACCAGAGTCCAGAAAGTTATTCTAGTGTCTCAGCTGAGGATGGATCCTAGGATTCCAGTACTTCTGTGATATTTCTTACATTATAATTAGCATTAGCTAATTAAGGGGTGAATAAGTATTGACCTCCCAATTAATTCTGAAAGAAGCTGGATGACTGGAGATACCTACCGACATTTGAGAAGGAGTTTCTCCTTAATTGTTTCCTGGAAAACAGCTTTCAAAAATCTATTTCAATAACTTCCAAACCCCTTCATGATATGGATTTCAACTTAATGAAAAGAGCTACTCTTATTCTAATGAACACATAACATCCTATGAGAATATGAGCAAGTATTTGTGTGGGAAATAATAAAGTTGTAGCTAGCAATATAATTCTTAACGTGCAATAAGAAGGTATATACGTGAATGCAAATGAAGGCACCATCATCTATCTCTCTGTGATCATGCCTCATTCACTAACAGCTTGTTCTCAGACAGTGTTGCATGGATCCAGATATTGCATTGCCTCAACCTAGAGTGAAAAAGCAGCTCACTGAGAACAGGTTCTGTGACACCACAATGATGAAATAACAAAGGGTCTAAAATAACTGTTAAAAGAAATAAATGATTAAGAAGCAAATCTTTAGGGGAAAAGGTGATTTTAATTTCATCAGAAATAAACTGTGACTCAGATTGTGCTGTTTTTTCAGTTCACACATTTTGAATTAATGTAGCATGAATTATGTTGCATAAAACAATGACAAACATGAATTTCACTCATGGAAATTACTCATCCATCAGCCAGTGTCAGGTATATTCAGAAGCACATGCATTAAGTTCTGCACTGTAAGTTTAAGTAGTTCGTATGTGAAAAATGCTAGTTGCAAAAATGAAAAAAGAAGAGGTAAGGAAACTTTGGGATCCTTCTGCACTGACTTTTCTTTGACCCAGGAAAGAACAATGAATGTTTGCTTTCCCTTGGAAGGGGTGCCGACAAGGCTACACAAACAAAGAAGCAGAAGCTCAGCTGGTGCAAATTAGGACAGTTGCATTGACTTAATGAAACTGCATCCTCTCCACCAGCTAAAGATGTGGACACAAATATTAAAGGTTCCCCTGCTATATTTTTTTCAGCACAAGGATCAATCATGAATCCTTCCACAAATCTTCAAACAGAGCTTTTCCCAAGCAATGATTTTGCAGATCTGATTTTCTGTAGAGCTTTTATGAATGCCCCAAAATATGTGATTCCTCTCATAACAGTGCTGTTTTTGCATTTGACTTCTGCATTATTTTGTTGATTCCGTAATACTGCAGCAAAAAAATTGTGAGTCCTTTCAGTTCCTTCTCAGATCACTAGCACTGTGCACTCATCAGTAGTGTTCAAGGGCGCCTGGCCATGAACGGCCATATGCTTCCTTCATTTCTTCTCCCAAAAACTAACTACAATGTCAGAAAATGAGCAGACAAAGGCCAAGCCTGTATGTACCTCAATAAAAAGGCTGTAGTCCCGTTTTAAGAGTTTCTTTTAGATGGAGAAAGAAATTCCATCCACATAAAAGGATATTAAAAAATTAAGGTCGATCATAAAATGAACAACATTTGCCAAATTTTACTGCCACCCCAAGATATATCTTCTATATAGGTCTGAAGTGAAGCGTTATTATATTTACCTGGAAACTGAACTTTTTTTGAAATAGTAAAAGAAAGCTTGTAATAGCCTGTCATTCTCACCAGTGCTGTTAGTGTTGAGTAAAGTCTGCCCTTGTGAATCCATTGATGTCAGAGGTTTCTGTGGATCTTTTTAAATGAGTGTAGAGTTTGGTATAGTGGCTAAATAGGCAGGCTCAAACGATCCTGGTGTACAGTTCTTGGACACTGCTATTTTCTCTATTAGAAAGTCCAGGAGTTTTCTAGCGCTATAATTTGGCAAACAAATTTTGGAAGAGAGCCAAATGACTGCTCTTCTGCTGACTCTTGGGAAGACTGGTACTCTAGTAGAAATCAATAGAGCCCAGTGAAAACAAAGGAAACCAAACGAAGATTTCTGTTAGTGACTGTATGACTTCTAAGCTTACATGTGTTCTGCCATAGTAGCTTGTTTTTACTTTTCAATGATACTTAAATTGAACACCACTGTTAGAGGGATTATAACAAAGAAAAGCTTATGAAAAGAATTGTAAAAGACAATAGAAAAAAATAATATGAAGGCTGCAACAAGATGAAGGAAACAAAGAATCAGAACTGGAGGAGTAAACTGACCCAGAAAGTGGGAAAGTCTCATGACCAGACAGGGGCACCGGGAGTGGATTCTTCAGAACAAAAAAAGCAGAGCAAACTGTTATAAAACTTTGTTTTCAGGAGAATAAAAGAGCATAGGTTCCTTAATGTTAGCTTGCAGAAAACATTTTTCCTGAGGCAGGGGCAGCTGGATGCTTTTTGTTAATAAAGCAAGAGCTGATCCAGGTAGAATTCGCTAGCAGTATGTGTATCTGTGTCTGTATCCCTTTTGCAAGGGTCACATGAAATCACTATTAAATTATTTCTCGCCGTTCTGATTTTGATGTTTTGCTGAAGTTCAGAAAATGGCTGCCAGCCTAAACTGTGAACTGCTTTAAATCATTTCTATCCAGGTGATGATGAATGCTCTCTAGATTTTATCTGTAAAGTGGAAAGAAATAAACAAGAATATATTGCTCAACCCCTAAGATTTTTTAGAAGCCGAAATTCATCTAAAGGAACACTTGAGTCCTGTCTACCACCCACTGAAGTGATTAGAAATTTCAGCTAAATAAAGAATGAAGGTGAGACTGAAATGCCCATGTAATCAACCTTCACAAAAAATCTAATACAAAGTTAAAACTCTTTTGAGATAAGTGCAAACATGAGAGCACTGAAATAACACTGAAAGAAATGAAGGAGGCTTTTTAAAATTCCCAACTTGTGCTTTCCTCAAAGTGTAATTCAAAACTGATTAAAAGTATTAAATCCTTTTTATGCAAAGGGTTAATAACAAAATTCAAATAGTGGTGTGGTGTCCCATGGATACTCAATAATGAAAATTCAAATGCTCATTTCTTCAAGCCTTTTGTGTCCCTTTTCTAGATAATTGGGTTTTTGCCTAATTTTTGAGGCTATTTAATAACACCTCCTGCTAGACATCTCATGTAAACTCAGCAAGAGGAGGCATCCTGAGTAATAGAAAAGACTTCTGCTCATTTTAAAGCTCAAATTCATACTTTTCTTAACAAAGGAGATCCCCACTGTTAAAGTTTGGCAACCGCCGAGCCAACTGCGTTGGGGAAGATTGGATTAGGGGGGCAGCTGACTGTGTAGTAAAGTCTCCACTCTCCAGCAGGATTTTTATGTAAATTCCATTACAATTCATGCTTTTTGGAGATAATGAAATGGATACAAAACACTCCAAGGTTTCCAAGTCAGCAAAATAATGAACAAGGGCATTCAGAAAGCTGATTTAATACATTTTTAACATTTGGACCCTTGTATGAATAGGATTGGCATTTGTGCAATGTATCACATGGAATTTGCTTTTAATACCACTGTCTAAAACCCGTAGCTTTTCAGGTTATTAGTGATGTGTGAACATCAGCTATCAAGAGTTTTTCTCAGTTTAAGCTCTAATAAGCTGTATCATTTTCCATGTGTTTGCCTGAAGGCAACTTTTACCAAAGAATCAGCCAAATATTTTTGGAAAAAAGGTATTTTCAACTCATCAGCTTTAAACAACTGTCTGTGAATATGTCACAGCACTTGTTATCAATGAGCTTCAAATAAGAAGAGCCTGAGGTCAAGGAGGGCCATTACGATGGTCTTCTACCCTGCTCTCCTGTGTAACGTGTAGAATTTAACTTATTAGTATTTGCTCTGATCTTAGCGTGTTTGAACTGGAACCTTGATGAACGTTTTGATATTTCTTCAAATTTATATGTTAACTGATTATAAAATTAAAATATGTATATATTTGTAAAAGTGTACATAGATAAGGACATAACATACATAAGCACACACTAAGCATTTTTAGACCAGAAATACTCTCACAATGTCGAGTTCTGCCTTTCTTCCAATTCAGCTGATACGAAAACCTCTGGTGCAAAAGATGCAGTGAGAATATTTCCACTACATTAAAGTACCCATGCCATCAGGTTTATCCATCAGCTTAAATAGCAGAAAGACAAAAGACATCATGGGAGGGCCAACACAGAAAATACACATGTACTACTTTAGAGCTGTGTGAGGCCTTTGGGTACTTCTCTTCTCAGGTTTGTGTGTTAATTTTAGTATTAAGCTATTATTAGTCATAGTCAGGTTCACAACGCTCAACGGGAATATTGAGTAGCAGCATTCAAGGCAAAACTGTACTGCTAATATTGATAGTGCTCTGTATTTTTATACACAACTACCCTATTGATATAAATTAATGTCTTAGGGTAAAGGGGAAAATATTCACTTTTAGGAGCTGAGGGAAGGAAATTATTAGCAATTATCTAAACTACACCTGTAGAAAGGTTAGCAAAATTCAGAAATTATAAAATAGAAGAGCCATTTATGTCTAAAATAGTAACCTCCCCATGACCTTTTGGTCTAAGTAAGTTTTCTTTCAAACAGCCATCTATTTATTTAAATAAAAAGGAATATTCACAATAAAGTTTCTCTTCAATGCATATAATCAAAATAGAAACCAACTAGTGTACCAAAAATCTTTCAAAAAAAGGAATCGACCAAGATCTGAACCACAATAGAGTTTGTATGATGTGAATGTCTAGCTATTAAGGTTCGTTATGATGATCGATGAGGTTAAAAGGTGATTTTATGAATTAAAGTTTACAAGTCCTTTTGTTTAATGAAAAACATCGAGAAGCTGCAGAAGGTAAAATCTGAGCAACAGCTATTCTTATTGTTTAGACCACAAGATCACACTGGTCATATTGTATCATTTAAGAGTAAATGTAATAGGCTTTTCTGAAACAAACAAAAGCAGTAACAAGTTATAAACACATGTGATTTGTGGGTTTTTTTGTGGTACCAAGTTGCTCTTTTGGTTATAATCACATACCTTGCTTTTTCTAGGGAAACATTTTGCCAAATACACTAACTTCAGGAATAAAAAAGAATGTGAGAAGCAATACAGAGAGAAAACATGTTAGGATCCAGCTCTGCCTCCACAATACTAAGCAGTAATTACACTGGAAAGTGCTATTCAGCTAACAGTGGACCAGATTCAGCTACCTACATTCATGCAGACTAACATACTAGCCATCAGTTAGTCCTCCTGGGCCATGCTCTGAACTTCATTACACGGTGAGCAGTTACTAATATGAATAGTCCCACTTATTTCAATATAATTATTGAGAAGAAAGAAACGACTGAGGATGGGTAAAGTCAGTATCAAAATCAATCTCAACAGGAATAAGGATGGCAGAATCAAGTCTGCTGGGTGCAGCCAGTTCACTTAATGCTATAGTCAAACACAGTGAAGAGCATTCATGTCTGATAGACTAAAAACTGGGATGGAAAAAAGCTTCTAATTAAGAATGACAGAAGAGGAGTGGGAAATCTTACTTCTTGCTAAAAGAAATAAGAATACATCCAAGATACAGCAGAATCAAAAGAACAATAAAAGCGCCACTCTTTTTTCTGTGTTTAGGAAATGATCAGAGTTGAGTTGCTCTTTGTCACAGAGATATAATACTGTCTTCAGGTGGTCATTGTTTCCCTGTCACCTTTGAACCACACAAAACCCTCTTCAACATGCTCCTCAAATATTCTGTTGTTTTCTTTCAATAAGTGATTTATAACATTTCACAGTAAGGAATGTGCCACATCCATTAAACATTAATACTGAGTTGTAGTTTTCTAAATCATAGCTATCTGCTTTGCAGTCCTGTGCTTGACTTGTGTTTCAGAAAAAGAAAAATATATTTTTCTGTACTGTCAATTATTTATTCAGCACTGGCCTCTACTGAAATCTCCTGAAAACAGTGGGGAAATGTCTTTTTGTTTACTTTTAAAAATACCTGAGTATGCTTGAAATACACAGTGAGGGACACTATAAATATGATAAACCATTTGATGAAGCTTGAACTGAGACCACAGAACAATATCTCCTCATAGCTAGGATAGCTCACGAGGTCTGCTGGAAGAATTCCTTCTGAAGGAAAAACCATACAACAGCCTTACATGGAAAGATGTGAGAAATCCTGAGAAACTAGGATTTTTCTTTAAACTGCAGAAGAATAGACCTAGTGGTTTTGACACAGAAAAGAGATGTTTCCACTGGACAGTTGGTCTCCAGCTGGCCCATCACATTCATTGTTACTGCTGCCTCTGATGCCTTCTGTGAACACAATTTACTAAATCACTTGAGCACATATTTAAAATTATGTACAAGAATAATCCCAGTAAAGTGAATGGAACTATTTATGTGTTTAAAATTAGACACATGCTTAAATGTAAGGCAGGATGAAGCACATAATCCTCTCAACATGATATTTTCAAGTTGTACTTGAAGCTTGGTGAGTGAAAACACATACAGTCAGAGAGCAATTCACAACACCTTAGCAATCCTGTCTCTGTGACACTCATTTCAAGCTATTAGTCCCTGGATCCATGCAGAAATGACTTTGCAGGATGCTGGAGGTGTAGACCTCCGTGAGCACTTTTTGCTGGCTATGCAGCAGAATCTGCTGTGCTCAGGAAAATGTATGTTGTAGGGGAAGGATTTGGAACTAATGCTTTCTAGAACATTCTTAAACTCATGGAATCAAGCAATCAGAATATTTTTTTTTGAGCACCGGTATTTTTCCTCATGTAATCTAAGTAAAACCTTCCAGCTACCATTCAGTTATATTGGACTCCCCTCTTAACAACCTAGCACCCTAAACATGGTAAAAAGCCCTGCTGTCTAACACAGCACTCTGGAATTCATTTGGGGACCCTGGGAAGCCCCAAACCATAACTGTGTCTAGCATGTACTCTTTATAGTCAATTTTGTAATCTATGGTAGTTATTACATTTCAAATATAAAGAAGAAGTCTGCGCTAAATAATGTGGAAGAGAAGACAAAGCAACCCCATCTCAACATGTGCAGTAGACAATAAAAGCATTCCTGTACATGCACATGAGGAAATTAACAGCATTCCCCACATATTCATTCAAAGCAGTGAACATGCTGTGCTGGATGCACATATAGATTAGAAAAACAAAATTGCTTTAAATAATCAAAATACACAAAGGAATATTTTTCTGTGTGGCTGGAAATAACCCTGACAAATGTTAATGTTTTGCAAATGAAAAACATTCTTTAAGAAACAACAGAAAAAACCAGCAAATTTTCAGACACATACGAAGTAAGCTCCTATATTAACCTCTGTTATTCTGCCTAGATGTGTACAAAACTCATTGTGTGATGATCAAGTACATTCAGACTTCTTTTTCTGAATTATGAATGTATTTTGACAAGACCCAGAGAAGGTCAACTGCATGATTAAAGATATGAAGAAGCTTCCATATGGTGAGATACTAAAGAAGAGTGGACTATCAGTTTAGATAGGAGAAAGGTAGCAGCAGATGTTGCTGATGTATAAATTAATGAACAACAAGAAAAGACCTCTGGATTTTTTACATATATATATGTATATATTATGTATACAAATATATAGGTATATATACACATCTTTGTATATGACATATATGCATAAATGTGTATATTTATACATGTCTGTATATTTGATTTATAAATTAATGAATGACAAGAAAAAACATCCAAATTAAGGAACAGTGGTTTTAGTGTTCCTGCTATTTTATTATTCAGGATACAGTTAATCAGTGAAACTCATTGCTGCAGTAAAATACTGAGATAAATTGATTGCAAACAGGATTAGTCACACATAGCTAAGACCAACATACTGATTAAAAATTGGACAGATTATACACGACTTTCATTTCTCAGGTTACCAGTTTTGATGCCTCAGAACATAACACTGGCAACTGCACAGTCCAGAAAAAAGCCTTGCACTGCTAATTTTTGGGTAGGGAATAAAAAGCTACATATGGTCTTTTGTCATTGGCTCTGAAAGGTAGAAAGCATCACACAACAGGGCTAATATTGCTCTGACAATTTATACATTAGATTTGCCTGCAAGCCGTTTCTTCTAATTGAGAATAGTGACAATATATAATAAGTAAATAAAAAATGAAATTGAAAAGCAAGATTGAGTTGTAGCTAGTGTCTACAATAAATGAAGCTCAAATCCTGCTGTTATATTTCTGACAACTTTAATAATAATAGATCATCTTGTTTTAGTTGCGCACTGAGAGTGGGCTACAAGGTATGTCACCCACAAGAATGACTAATACGTTATGCTTATCACTTAAGAAGCAGAACTATCTGAATTCTGCTTGCTAACTATAGGGTAGTGCAAATTACCCTGACAGCACTGTGTGTTCTTTCTACACCTTGCTTACAGGCCAGGATTGCTTAGTCCCAATGTATTAATAAGTAAGTGCAAGTATTTCAACAATCAGCATTTTAGAATTTGCATGCAAACTCTCATGCTGTGTAATTATACACAGTGCTGGCACTCAAATTAATTAAAGCTGATTTCTCTGTGACTCCAAACTGGTCATATCCCCAGACTTGCTCTAGTATGAAGTCATCACCCTATATTCAACATGACACTTTATGTCCCTAGCATTCTTAGCAATGCTAATATGCAACAACTGTAAATTAGGCAATATTTTAGAGAGCAGCTGACAACGGCTGGTTAGTTGTTGAGTTCCCCCCCTCCAACACTTTCCACATAAAAGTAAGAAACCAGCTATTTCCATTGTGCTTGCTTTGTAATTATCTCAACTAACAATGTAAACAAATTACATACATTGTTTCAACAGATACTCACCCATGTTTGATTAGGGGTTACAGAAAACTTATAAAACACAAAACCCAGCAACAACATCAGCAGTGTTTGTTTGCTGCTAACATACAATTAGTCTCTGACAATTTCAATGTTAAATTAAAAACTCCTTCTCTTTTTCCCTGAAATGGATTTTTATTTTCAAAAGCCGTGCTCTTGACGATCAAGAATAGGGAATTGGGGAGGCAGAGCAGAAGAGCTGACAGCTAGATTTCAGGAATCCTCATCAAATAGAGTGGAACTGTAGCAGAAACAGTTCTTCGCAGCACAGATCCATAAATGCTGACTTCTGGGGCAGCGCTGAGTTCCAGCCTCTTTCAAAATTGTTGTCTGCTCTGGTTTTATAATTTGGCTGAAAGAAATCTGTCCTTAATGCAATTTTTCAGCAGAGAAATTAAAATATTATAGTGATATTTTATCTCACAAAAATGTCTGCAATAGGACTCACAGTCTCCTATAACCATCAGAAAGAGAAAATAATATAATCAAGCCCATTGGTATTTTACATTTGCAAAATTTCATACAGAATGCTTCTTCAACTACAGAACTAAAGTACTCCTAGAGAGTTTATGACTTTATTTCCTTGGAGCCATAGACTGCTCTTGGCACAGAGCCAATCCCTGAAAGCTTCCCCTATTTGTACCAGTAGATGTACCACAACAAGGGACACCAACAGTTTAAAAAAATTATCTAACCCTCCCACTAAACTAGAAAGCACACTTCCAAGTAGGATCAGATATTTTTCTCCACATAACCTGGCCCTAGGAAAAGGGAGAGTCAATTCCTTCAAAAGTTAAAAAAAGAGAAATGCGCAAGTGGATATCTTGATAAAGTAGCCGATGTTGGCCAGAAAAGGGCAATGAAAAAGGATATTCCCCCCATAAGTGCTACCATGATCACTTAGTTCTTTGCAGCAAGTGCTGCTGTGATCACTTAGTTCCTTGCAACATTGCATTTACTGATTACTTTTGTCCTTGTCAACAATTTAAAGGAAGGATATGGTCTTTTAAAACTACTTTTAATGTGAGGTGCTGGGGAAAAGTCTATGACAAACACCATTATTTTTCTAAAGCACAAGGCCTGACTTCCCCAGACAGTTCTTGTTTGCCAAATACAGTTAACTGTGGCAGTAATGACAAAAGGCTTGGTTCGATATCATGCCAGTGCATCACTTGAAAGGAGTTACCCTGACTTACACTGGAAAACATTGGTTCAGAAGGAGGACTTCTGTATGCTAACAGTATTAATCAGCATAGTAGCTTATCTCCCCTCAGCTGACACAGGAAGTGTTGAGATACCATGAGGAAAGCAAAAGCCACTTTCTTTAGCTTGAATCGAAACACCATCACTGTTATGCTCATCCCTTCAGTGTTGAGCATTTTCAGCTTCTGCTGGATTTGAGGTCCATTTCCATCACTTACAAAAAAATACTAGTCAGAACAAGACATGTCAGATCAAATTTCTTTGACAGAGTAAAAAAAGAAATGCTAGAAAGACTTATTTTGGGATAACAAAAACTGAAGACATCATAAATATAGGGGGATAAATATAGACTTGGCAAATATTTGCAGAATCAATTGAGGTTAAGCAATAAGAATATTTAGAATGCCTTTAATAATGTTTTAAAACTTAGCAATGGCTATGTATTCTGTGAGTCCCTGTTAAATTCAAGAAACACTGAAACCAGGCAAAGGCAAAAACTATTCCCAGGTCATATCTTTCTAAACGTTGGCTGCTTTTCAAACGCTACAGTATATTCACATACTTCTGTTCTCTACTTGGATATGCCAGGCCCGAAGACTTGTCTCTATTGACAGTCTGAGTATCATCCTTACTAGCATTGCTGCAGTTCAGACAGTACTAGAAAGAAGCATTATTTTGTGGAGTTTCTTGTTTATTATAGCATGGTAATAACATTCTTTGAGCTATGTCTACAGTGCTAATCTATACAGGCTTAAGTACCAACATTGCTAGTACTCCAATTGAGAGACTAAACCTTTTTACACATGTAGCTGGAGTTTGCTCCCAGGGATGGCATAAATCAATACCAAAAAATGATAGACTAAAGGGAATTATTGTGTAACCTTCCTCCTTCAACACTGGGGATATCATTCTTGATGGTTTTGAAAGCTCAGTTTTATAGTACTGGCTATAAATGCTGTAATCTCCATTAAACATTTCAGAAGAAGACATTCAGCATCAGTGATAAATTGGCCCTACAACTGGGGCAGCACAGTTTCAGTGGCAGAATAAGAACAGGATTCTGACCACAAAATCCTTCCTGGGGTATTACTACTTTCTCAAATATGCCAGTGAACTCATGTCCTTAGTCTGCTAATTCTTGCCAGGTCTCCCTTCACAAACCTCGATAACCAGGATCACTTCAGAGTGCATCCTCAGATTAGCACACACCTCATTCTTAGCCAGGTGCAACTGCGTTAGCTGGTATAGACAGGAATGAGACTAAAGGTCAGTCACTGATGCCCAGACCTCTTTGCTGACCCATCACACAGGTCCTGTACATACAGAGAGAGGAGATGACACATGCAATTCGAGAAAACGTGCCTTCAGTATAAGGAGCTCTTCTATCCTGACGTCTGGAAGACCCCTTGTAAGTGCTAAGATAAGGTAAGATATAAGATAAGATGAGCTCTGTTCACCATCTCTGAGGTTCGCAGGCATGTCACTACCAATCACTTTCATACTAGAATTACTTGGAGAGAAGTCAACAGCCTGTGCCATTATGCTCCAGTGTGTGCTGCATTTCTGAGGTGGCTGAGCCATTTGAAAAAAATTGATAAGCACTGTGGGACTGTTGGATAAAAAGTATTATGTTGTTACCACTGTTACAAAGAAATAAATAGATGATCACTGAATGGATTAAGTAAACTATTGCCCCTCTAAAGAATTGCCATGTCTGTCTGGAGCAAAAGAAAAGAACTCTGAATATAGACCTTTAAAGAGACTATCTAATTATTAATGCAGGAGCAGCTTGTGCTTCTTGAGGAATTACCAAAAACTCTGGAGAAAAAGTTTCATCTCTTCTTGTTCATCAAAACAGATGTTTGGAAGGCAAGGTCTATATAGTCAAGGGTAGTAAGTGTGTGAACTCCCCAAAAGGATATTTGGAAATAACAAGACATGAAACAATAGTTGTTTGCTGGATCCAGCTCCTGTCCATTCAGTTAATTTTAAAAGAACTATTAGAAATCAAGAGTCAGAAAGCTGCAGATTTTCTAATCCAGTAGCCATGATTTCCTTACAGGTGATACGTGACTTAGAGCACAACTGTTTTTTCTGTGGTAGACCTGAAAAACCTTACATTGGACTAACTTTACAGTGAATAAGTTTAAATAAGTGAGATGCGTAAAGTTAACCCAAGGTATAAATATCACAGTTAATGCCAACTGAAAAGAACAACTAGATACAGCATGTGTGCGACCAACAACTCCACAGTCTACCACATAAAAAAATGTGGAACACAGGCCTGGAAAGGACTCTTGGGTTTTCAAGGCAATAAATTGAAAACCTCAATATATCTTTTACATTAATCCAAAATTGGGAACTCTAGAAAAGAAGTATGTATAGCAAAATAGGCTTTCTAACCAAATAGTATGCTGTTTACTCCATGGACACTATGGGATTACTCTGCCATGCCCTGTACAAACCGAGAAGTTTCATAACAACTGATGAAAAAGTCAGCAGCTATTGATCATTCAGTTAGTTGCTATTTTAACAATTTGACTAAAAGCAGTGAGTTGCTGCTTAGCTTTTATCTCCTGGTTAATTTCAATGTTTTGCAGCTCAAGAATCTCAAAGCTCTACAAAAGTTGACTTCAGAGTCCTAATAAGAGACTGCTGAAGCTGACAGAGAAATTGTTGAGACTGATTCTGCAGCTCAGTCTTTGTGACTGAGCAGATGCATTTCTAAATTTTCCTTCCCATCATTTACCAGCCCCTTCTCCACTATATTTAGGATTGAATGCTCATTTTCTGAACATTTTCCATTCTGTTGGGTTTGTTCTACATTCGAGAATCAGTAGGTCAAATGTGCTGCAGACTATTTTGTTAGACTTGTTAAAATCAAATTGAAACTGTATGATTAACGATATGAATCATCTGTGTTGTTTTTTTTTTAAAATGGGAAAGTAAACAAGTACTTGTCTAAAGCTCCACCTGCTTTGCTGCTGTTATGGTGCTGTGCATATCAGAGAAAACAATTCCCCCTTCTCAAGGCTGAACTAAAATTAGGCTCCACCTGCAAGATGTTAGTGAAATCTTACACAGCTGCATTCCAGAGACAAGTTCCACAGATTGCTTTTGGAAAGCACTGTGCATTTCTGGCAAAATCAAAATCAAACTTGTTAGCTTTTTTTGCCTAACTTTTCAAAAATGTATTATTAATGATAAATGTAATTATTATCACACTAATCATGCTGATAAGTAATCTCAAAAATAGATCCATTTAAAATGTAATTTTACACCCACATCCCACTGTATTTAACCACTTCTTTGCAAATGCAGGCAGTAATCATAATAATACTTAGCACTTAGACAGCACTTTATTCATTTATAGACACTTCTGTGGCACTCATCACCAGAGTAACTTTATTTTCTTTATTATGTCTTCAAAGTGCTGCACTGACATTAACAAATTAATGCTCACGGCACTTCAGTGGGAAAGGAATAAGTCTGATCATGCACTATTTACGAAGCAAAACTCTACTCTTATACACCCTCTGTAGCCTTTTACTCACTAAGAGTAGGAACATTAGAGCATAGATCACAAGAACTACAGAGCCATTAAAAATATTCCAGTTCCAACTTTGAAGTGACAGACAATACTGCTATTGACTTCAATAGTAGAAGGGCCTAAATATATATTCCTACCCTTTTTCACAACACTTCCTTCTGACAAGTGAATGCTAAATATTCCAATGTATGGAATAGTTGGAAATGTCTGTGCAAAAACACTTCTGTTGTGTAAAAACAACAAACCTAAAATGAATTGGTATTTCATTTAGCAAATAGGAATGAGCTATACAGACATCATTTTTCCAGAACTGCTGGGTTTTTAAGACCTTTATTTTTCAACAGAGCTTGTGCATATTGAAGACTGAAGTGAAATTTGTGTTGGTTTTCATTTGCTGTATTTACAGGACAACAATTGCTTTTATGAGACTTCTAGTAACAATTTAAATGTAAAGTGGATTAACTAGATGTAAGTCAGTTAATATAGCAAACAAAAGATGAAAACAGATACAGTCTTGTTATGTATTTGACAGCTCCTCTGCTGATGAAATTTAAGAAATGAAAAATATATTCTCAAAATATTGAGAAGCTCTGGGATGTACAGTGTCATTAACCAGTTGCAACACAATGTAATTGATACCTGTAACTCACGACCGACCCACGATGGATAATTAATGTCACAATTTATTTTGCATGCTAAGATACTATAACGTAAAAATAATTGAATCAAAATAGGCTACCAACGGCAATGTGTGAGTAAACATTTTGTTTACCACACTTCCCAATTGTTACTGTCAAAAAAGAAATATAAAAGGAGGTTTAACTTTCAGCTCCTAGGTAGTGAACTCTTCTCCCTTTCCACACTACAGGCCATTAAAGACTTGATGCCCCCCTGAGACCAAGTAATTCTAGTGCACAATATAACAAGAGTCAGTACACTGGCGGTGTGGGAGTGGACTGGGGCACTTATCTAAGTTTCATTCATTGCAGTAGCCCAAGGGAACAGTGCATCAAGCCAGCTGCACTGGCTCAGTTCATCCTGTAACTTTACACTATTTTCCCTCTAAGTCACTACTAATCCCTCGGGTTTACATGTTTTTTTGGGCGGCATCAGAGAAAAGCAGTGTGAAATTGCCTGAAAGCCTCTTTATAAATAAGACTTATGATATAGACCAGTTCTGTTGTTGAAAGACTGAAAGAAATGCCCTTGAGGATCGCAAAAACCATTTTACAAGTCTCCCACTGTGATTTTTTTTTTGTCCCTGTCTAATGACTGATAACTAAAAAAACCAACAGCCAACAAACAAACAAACAACCAACCATCCCCAGCTTCCTCTTTTAACTTAGGTTTGTCTGGTTTGCTTTTGTTCAGCTAAAAACAAGATATCCAATACAAAATAACATTTGCTTAGATACCTTGGCTATTTTGCTACTAACAAATTGCCTCTTTTTAAATATTTGTTTTACTCCCCGGGAAGTTCTAATGCCCTGGGGCAAATTCCTACCTGTCTGTGTGGGTGTGGCTGCACTGGATGCAAGAGGAGGTGAATTCACTAACACCAGGTCTGGATTTAACCTAGGCACTTCACATGCATGGGTGTGTAAGGTATATGCTACTAGTGTTGGGTCACTGCTCAACATTCTGTGCATCAAACTGGGACACAGTAAGGATCACTAATCCAAGCAGAAGTTTCAAGCTGACCCTGCATATTGTTTAAACCCAACCTCAGTTGTCCCAGTGAGTTTGAAAAGCCATTTGATACAGGGGAATCTCTAAGACTGGCAGAATGTGGTAGTTCAGGGAAAAATGTTGGTTTAATCATGCAATCAACTACTACAAGGTTCTGACAAAGATGGATTCTGCCCCATTCAGAACTTGGATGACTAGAAAACTGGGTCTCATTCACAAGAAACAAATATAATCTGTGGCAAGACTTTTTTTTATTTTTTTTTTTTTTATGTTAAAACCTGGAAATTTCCAGATTCTCACCAAGGCTCAGTCTTTCAATTCACACCAAATGCATCACCTCCTGAGCTCATGCCTGTCTCTATCTAAAATCAGCCTTTCAAATTAACAGTCTCAGAGAAGCCATCTTACATGGTACCATGTTGTCAACTCTTTGAGCAGCCACGGTGCCTGGTGCTGATAATGATAGTTCTCAAAAGAGTACCGTATGTGATACATCCATAATGCCCACCAAATATGCCGAGTACTAGTTGTCTTTCTTTTGTGGGATCGTGTTTGGGAATTTTGTTTTCTCAAGCTTCACTTTTAGGGAAAGTTTGTACAGTGCAGCAGCTGATTGTACCACAGCCTTCAATACTCTAGTAGTAACATTTGGAATTAGTCATTAGATGATAAAATGTTTTCTGCTTACAAAATAATTAATAATACAATCCTTATTTCTGAACTCACAGTTTCTATTTCTAGAGTATTTATTTTATTTTGGGGAGGGGAAAAAGATGTTGCAGAGATAACTATATCTTATGTCAATCAACGTCAAGTACAAAGCTTTTTTCTTCTTGTTAACATTGATTATGGCATTTGAACCACACTGAGACAATTGTAAATTGGCTTACTGGCTTTCCACTGAGTGAAGTTTAAAACATTCATCTTTGAATGACAACTTTTTTCTTCAGTTCTAGGTAAATATCTTGACAAATATATTTGCTTTTTAACTATGGCAAATGAATTCTTAGTTTCATGACACTTTCATTTATTTAGTGGAAAACAATATGTATCCATAACTGTACCTACATCTATACCTATCTGTTTGGTACCAGAAACCTTGAGTGGAAATTAAGTGATGCCTCAGACAGATTTATCCTTTAGACAGAAATATGGATGAAGGAGTCACAAAACTATGTCTATGTTGATAGTTCATTGATCAATTTGCTGTTGATTCTGTGATTAACAGCATAAGCTCACTTATATTGAAACCTACAAAGCTCCTCAGTAGGCAAGTTGAAGAGCCATTGCTTTTTGATAACTTTCTTGTTAAAGCCAGTGACAAAGATCCTATCTAATGGGGGCAGTTCAAGGCCTTAAAAAGCAGAAAGATAAGCAGAACTGATAAGTGAAAAATTAAGAGTTTTGTCTCAAATAAATTACCTGAGAGTACCTGGTTTGAAATTACTCTGTATTCTCTCACAAATTGCAATCTATATGACACAGTATGAAACGGAAAAGAACTAATTAGTGTGAATGGATGTAACTGGAAGGCAGAATGACAAAAATCAACATGTTTTTAAATTATCTGCAGAACTGATCCTCTCTTCGTAACAATTGGGACGTATATTTATTTAATGGATGAGCATATCTCCAAAAGCTATGTGGTTTTCTGTGTGTCGGGAAGTGCTCAAAAAGCATGCATCATGTGTAGTATGTTTGGACAATTCAGGCAACAGAACATTTTTCCGTGGTTGTCTGTTTACCAACATCTTTCATCCTTGCTACACAACAAATACCTGTTAACTTATGTAAGCTGCTCTTTAGGGAAGGTGTTCTCCTGCTTGGACTCCAGTACATTTGAGTTTGCCTGGAGAATTCTGTGCAACTGTAAGATAATTTGAAAAATCATATCTAGTTTTGTGGGACTTAGCAGTTAAAAAATGTGATGGTACATTAGTGAGCTTTAGTCCTACTTCTGCTAGAATCAATCATTACAAAGCGACCATTACTGTTTACTTCCATTATCCCTTTTGTGCATGGGATTTTCTGAAAGACATGCTATTTCATGCTATATACCTGGCCTGAAAACAGTGGAGGGAGAGAACAATGGCACGGCCTCGAGTGCTTTGTTTATCACAGCGCTTTTCCGAGCAGCAGCCTGTTTCTATATGGCAGAAGTTACTTTTGACATGCAGATCAAGCAAGATGGTCAATACAGAGTCTTCCCTTTCGGGGCATTCCAGTCATTCCACAGTGGGACGCCTCTCCTTTCAGTGTCTCTAGCCCTTGGTTTCCTTTTGTAACTCAGTGTCTTACCATTGCCCCTTTGGCACAAATTCCTTAGCAGAGACATTTTCTGAATTTGATCTCTCAAGCAGAATTTCTTCCTTTCCTTTCCTTTCCAAAAGATTCCGTGGCCAAGTTTTACTCTGACTTCCTGACAAGTAGTTGTTCTCAGATGCTCTACTAATCTGCAATTTGGTGCAAGCTTTTTTTAGCTGAGAGTGAATGAGGAGAATAGTAAATCTGGATTGTACTGCCTTGACAATATGCCATGGCCTTTTCTCAGGAGAGAAGAATAGGGAGGGAACTTTGGGCCTATTCATTAGTCTGACTGATATTATTTTCTTAGTTGACAGCGAGCACTGAGAGTACTTCAAAGGTATTAGATAAAGAAGAAGGAACAGAGGGCCAGCACATCCATTAAATCCATTTATTTAATAAACCATAAAAAGCTTCAGAGCATGAGTGAGATGTCTACAAGTGCACAGAGCCAGCTTTCTCTCCAACCTTTTACTACCACTGTTAGGGATCAGCAAGAACTGGAAAACATAAGCTGTTTGAGAATGGCTGCACTTTGACTTGAATAAAAAATAGAGTTTATTTATAGCAATCAGTATAGCAAGACAAGAAGGTCCAGGTTTAATACAAAACAGCTAGATTTTCTTGAGCCAGCAACAAGCAGACTTCTAGGGAGTCCAAGGCAAGTTTGACACCAGTATCTAACATGTATGTAACATCCTCCATAGCAACAGTCATAAGCAGGCTCGGCACAGAGCTCTCACAATGTAGCTGTGCTAGATCAAAACTAGATTAACTTGGATTTAGTCTCTCATTTCTTGAGATAGTCACCTCTGGCACTGACATCAGCATTCGCATTCCGCTCAGTCCCTTGGTAATTACAAATTCCTTGAGGCTAAATGGATATTGGAAGCATATGTAAACCCACTTGAAGATCTAGGTCAATAAGGCTTTGATGAATTGATGGGAACCAAATTGGTGCCAAATCCAAACTTTCTAGAGAACCTTCAGGTGCTGAATTTGTGGCCTGGAAATATTTACTTTAGATATGTGATCACAATCTATATGTGAGTTTTCTTGGTGTCTTGTCTAGTGTGCAACTGTGGCAAATGGTATACAGGTCACTTTAGGGTCAAGAAGAAAAGCTCTAGTTTTCTTTTGAAACTCACCTTGGACATTTATTACTGAATACATATAAACCCAAGACTTTGGTCATATATGCTTCATGAAATCAGAAAGCCTGACTATCATTTACGAGCTGTTACCAACTGTTCTGCCACAGGTGCAGGTTAATAGGGTCATTCACGGAAGTATATCAGCAGCTTCAATACTGAACTTGCATATGCATAATGTTGTATTGCATATGCAATACAGATGTTGATGTCTGGCAAGATGGGATAGTTTGGTGTTGCTATCCTATTTATAATTTATTTCATTATCTTTTATGTATTTCCTTTTGAGGCTAACTGGGTGCTTTCTGGCTGAGGTGTGCGAGTTGGTTATGCTTCATACTGCAACTTTTTTGGTTTGTTTTAACTTGACTGCTGTAAACTTCTTTGCTTGTGTTGGCAATATTCTCCAGGTGTGTGTTGACACTTTTCTGAGAGGTCTTTTGTTGTAATATATCAGCTAGCTTTGAACTTGTCACTCTTGGAAGAAGAGGTAAGGAGTATACCTGAAATTATGATGCACAATCTACACCTCACACATGACTCAGGAGTTCTGCCTGGCTTTTCAGAGGAGAACAAATCTGTGGCTTTAAGTTTCCAAGGTTCTGTGCACTCTCCAGAGTGCTGGTAGCAGCTGTTAACTGCCAAATGTTATTTCCAGGGTTGTACCTCCATTAATCATTGTGCAGGTGCATGAACAAAAAATGGTTTTCTGGCATGATAAGCTGTTCACTTCAAGAAGTTGAAGTTAGACAAAACAGCTATATTGATGTTAAGTCTATTCAAGATGAAGGGGCAAAAAAAAATCAGTGCTTTCCTCATGAAAAGAACAAAATCATTTGTGAAAGAATTATTTCAAGTTTTAGGATTTTCATAAACAGTTCTAGTTTTCATAAAAGAGACCACAGAAAGAGAAGTACTATAATTTTAAAATAAAACATTCTCAGGTGTTCATAGTACTCACTATGGTTGTAGTCTCAGATTTATATTTTGCAGGTGTTATTTTTTCCAGCCAGGTCTAAAGACTGGGTATTATTTTTCTCAGAGTAACTATAAAAAATGAATAGTTTTTGTCAACATTGGAAAAAACAGCCAAAAATCCAATTGTATGGATCACATAACATGGATGGTTTATATAAGGTAACAGCAATCTTCCATAAAGGTTTGTATAGACTACTCATCCAGGTTACTCTGAAGTAAACATCCCATTAATTGTCTACATGGTCATGTGTCTGTAAAAAGGTACGTAACTTAATGCACAACCTTTGTGTAGGTAGGATCCGAATAATCTTTATCATACTGCTTTTGACATGATAGCAAGTCTTCTTGCCTTTCACGCATAGGTCATGTAAGTTCACCATAGGCTAACAGTTACCATAAAGCCTGCAGTAAAGTCTCTACTGGTATTTAATATTGGATATGATAGAGAGACATGAAAGTTAATGTCCTTTAAATTGAGTGTGTAACACTGAAAATTGTACTGGATGGGACACAAAATTGGAAAAGAGCTGGAAAGAGCTGAGACACGACTTCAGACAAAACCTTCTCCTGAGTACACAACAAGTGCAAAAAGACCTCTTGTGCCTTTTTCCTATTTTGGCATTAGGCGGTGGAGCTGGCCTGACTGCTCATGTAATGTCTTGTAAAGAGACTTCCCTGATCAAAACCTTCTCTGGAGGAACTGTGCTTGCCTTTGGCATACGTCACCAGTAAATTTCCTGTCATTGTTGGACACTTTGAATTTGACACTATAGAGTGTATCTTAAGGACAAGGCTCTTGTCCTAAATGAATATCCTCTAATTTATATCTAATGGTTTCACTCAATGCGGTTTTCTTAGATTTCAAATGGATTCTCTTCAATTTTCAAAACCTAATTTGCTTACTGTAAAAAAAGATGCTCATTAAATAGTTTTGTGAAGTGGCAGTTCCCTGCAGCAGCTCACACCTAACATTAGTAGTTAGATGTGTGGCACCAACGTCGTTCAGCCTGTGTAAAGCATATTCAGAGCTGAAAGTGATTTGGAGAGGGAAATTTCAAAGGTGACAGCTGTTCATATCTCATCAAAAACCCCACTGCTCTTCTGTTCCATGAAATTTTTACTCCTACCTTGACTAATATATACTCTGGAAATGTGCTGTGTCTCAAAATATCACTGAAGTACCTCATGAGAATCCTCACAAAAATATTCTACTACATCATGGATGCTATGTTGATATGTAGAAGAGAAAGACACAGAAGACAGTTGTCAGATACTATAACCTCTAAGTGAGCTGAATGATTTCTTCTAAGGTGAGTTATGATAAGCATGAAATCTACTTTTTTTTCCCTTCAACTTTTTGAAAACATTAGTTATTAAGTGGATTTCATTTTCAGTCTTACTACCATGATGTTAAAAAACTTCACAAACAAGGACATAATCTGGGGCCCACTAATCATCCATGAGCATGGAAAGTCCTCTCAAATCTACCTGCAGGTGCCACATGCAATTGCAGTGAAGTGGAATGTCTCATTCTTAATCCAGCCTACAGTGTTATTTGCATTGGGTCAGACTAATGGAAACATTTTTTCTATCTTCCATTTTCTTTTTCTTTTTTTTTTTTTTTTACTGCCTTACTGCTGCTGACAGCATAAAAAATGGTATCTATTTTCTGCAGGGTCACATTCCAACTCTGCTGGCTTATAAAAGTAGCTTTCACTGATGGTGGATCTAGTGGCTCCTACCTTTGAGCCTGAGTTCTATTTCTGAATGAAAATGAAAGTAATGTATTTCCATATAGCTGTATGTTAGAAAATTATGGTTTAAAAATAGGATTGAGAAGGATCTTTACAACTCATCTAGTCCAATCCTCTGTCCAAGGGGGGATCCTCTATGTTTTCTGTAATTGTCAACAGATATTTGTCCAATCTCTTTTTAAAGAATTCCTGTAAAGGAGATTCCACAGGCAATATAATGTAGCACTTCCACAGCTCTTGCTTAGATAATTTTTCCCAATACCTAACCTGACCCTTTCTTCATGAAATGCATTACACACACTTGAAAGAGCTAAAGACTTCCTTTTTCATGTTCAATGCTCTTTGTCATGTCTTCCCCTCAGTTTTTTGTATCAGAGCACGACTATCTTCTAATAAATATCTAGAACTAATTTTCAAAGGCTGAAAAGCCACTTCTCAAACAAAACAGAACAAAACTGGGATAGCTTTGAATGCACTTATCCTATCACACTATTTCTTCTCACAGGTAAAGTGCTTAGCAGATATAGTACATAATTATAATAATGCATACTTTTTTGACACCTGTAATTGATATCTTGGGTCAATATTTGGGCAACAAATGTACAAGCACATAATGAGACTAAACTGGGAGTACCATTATGATAACCCTTAACAGTTCTAGTCTTTTATAATGAAATAATTGAAAAATTCTATGTGGGAATATCCTGAAGAAAACAAAGAAAAATTAAGAACAACTTTTTTCAAGCAAAATTATGAGCAGACGAGCATAGCACTGAGGGAATTATTGCCCTTCTCTTGATGCATAAATCAAAGTGAAGATTTTGGTTGAAATTAAGAAGCAGAGG
Organism: Ibycter americanus; assembly: GCA_035590275.1. Lineage (NCBI taxonomy): Eukaryota > Metazoa > Chordata > Aves > Falconiformes > Falconidae > Ibycter > Ibycter americanus. The sequence continues at coordinate 20,717,545 of JAVJGI010000032.1, forward strand.
GACTTATGTTACAAAAGTGACAAACAATGATTTTTCTGAGTTGAAGGAGACGACACACACTTCCATTAAAAAAAAAAAAAAAAAAGCCTAAAGTCCCTTATCACTGGAAACTGGCAAACAAGATTCAGAATCTTATGTTCTCTTCTCTTCAAGACTCCAAAGCACATTTGAGGCAGTCTATATTTTCTGAACAAATAAGTACACCTGATAGAAGAAAACAAAAAGAGACTAAGAGCTATGGAAAACCTAGACAGACAAAACCCAGTAGCTGTCAATCACTTAACGAGTGTTGATTCTCTGTTGATTTAAATCCTTATAGCTCCTTTAATGTCAATATATATTAGCTGTGGATTGCCTTGAGGATCAAATCCTGATACTGTTGAAATCAATGGCAGACTCAGATATGAGGGGAAATATTCTTTACTTATTCATAATTGAAGCATATTTCCCATAGATTTCAAAATTCCTGATGAAGATAAGCAGCCATATGTTCAGATAAAGTATTAACAATGACCACAAAAACAGACCCTGAAAGATACTACAAAATACATAATATGGAATGAACATTCTAACCTTCCATGATCCAAATGAAGATAGAATAAAGAGAACACATAAAGGTGATTCAATCACTTGCATGTCATTTTCATTTATATATTTTATTAAAAATAATTACCTCTGCAAGCTTTGGAGTTAGAGCTTTTCTATATTAATGTGTGTTTCTAAAATAAAAAAACTAGAATAAAAGGTTTTACATCTAAAATACTAATTGGAGAGTTTTAACATCAGAAATATCTCCTATAATAAATTAGACTCATCAGAAAGGTGATCAAAACCAAATTTAGTTAGGCATTAATTTTATTTATTTTAAACTAGACATTTCCTTGACATTCACTGACGCTGTTACACTGATTATTTAAATAACTTTTCACTTGCACAGCTTGATGGCCTAAATTTACTAAAAAAACCCCCAACCACCTCATCTATTTAACCTATTTATTCCTACTTAGGTTTTATGCAGACATTGGTACCATGAAGGAATAAGTGGCATCCAATAACAACTACCAAGAATCAAGGAAGCTACAGGGTAAAAAGTGCTCTGCACAGTGTACTGTTTGCTGCTGAAAAGAGAACTGTTGATGGACAAGAGACAGTCTCTGGAAAGTTGTTTGGCCAAAAGCAGCTGTTGGGCATCAGTTTAAAATAACCTTTATATAAAATTCACATTTTATAATTCCTAGTACAGAAGATAAAATTAAATATATGCAGGAACATAATTAAAGGATTAATAGCCAAAGCTTCTACATAAAGGGAGATATTTCCAGGGAGGGGGGGAAAAAGTGTGTTATAAGCATTTTTTAATGACTAGGCTTTAAAAAAACTCTTGAAAATAGAAAAACAACAATTCTCTTGTGCTGGAAAGGTCACATTAAGCAATTCCACACTGGCTTTATCCACCTTAAGAACTAGGAACAGGTTTTGCCTCTTTGACTTGGTGAGATGTGATTTGCAGGCTTGTGGGTAGAATCATGAATCAGAGTTCCTTGGTTTCAACAGGTAGTCAGAGGAAAAGGTTCACTTATTTAAAATAGTTCACAAACAACAATGTTTCTGAGCAACACATTTTGTGAGTTCAACTGCCATACTTTAGCTTGTATTCTATGTGTAACCCCAAATGGCTATTTTAACACTCTAGTATAAGGAACTTAGGATCTTCCCTAAAGAAAATCAATATTTTTTATTTGTTTCTTTCTTTCTTTCTTTGTTGCTTTTCTCCCAAGAAGCACTATCTTGGCTTGAAGAAAATCCTTTCTCTCTCATCATGGACAGATATGCAACTGAAATCCCCAATCTTTCGCATTAGTTCTTTTTTAATAAGCCATTAGAAAAATAGATGTTGGCAGGCAAAAATAGTTAACTACACCTTTTGTGAGTAGTCTGAGTGGGTTAGCAGGAGTGCAAAGTAGACAGCATTTGGGATTCAGAATGGCAGAGCCATAAGGGAGCTTCCAAACATTCTCTTTGGTAACAGATAGTAAGCTCTTCAGCTCAAACTGTGTTGTCATATGTTTTATTCATAGGCCATCACAAGGGCCGCCAAACAGATTATCATGTTTACATCAGGCCTCCTCAGAGAGATAAATTCTTTAATAGTTGAACTGGCAGGGTCAGTCAGTACAGAGATGCCTGCCGGGCAACCAAATAATAAATAAGAAAAAAGGAAAGAAAGAAAGAAGAAATGAAATCAAACATTGAACTGCTTAATGATGTCCTTCAGCAGTCACCAATCAATATATTTTATCTCTTGCTGAAAAGGTTATATTAAGGTTTCATCATTTTAGCAGCATCATCCTTTTTCTGTGAAGTGAGTAATTGCAGAGGTACATGGAAAAAGCAGAGTCTAGGAAAGTATAACTTCATTGGAGCTGACAAACCTTTACAAATACTTATCTGTGATGTTGTGTCTCTTTAGTGATTTGGGTTCCTGGTGTAATCGAAGTGCTACATGGAGTTTTCCTATTGTTTGTTGCTGGAAGTAAATGTGTTTTAGTAGGCACAATGGCACAGAACATTGCTATTTGTGCTGGAGATTCTAATTTTAAAGGTGGATATAAGACAAAAGAGGTCCAGGGGCCACTACTTATCTACAGGTGCATACATATGCAGTCACTCCATTCTCTGTATTTTTTTTTGTATTAAGGAGGTAATATATGTAAAACTAGCAGATGTGGGATAATTCTCATCAGTATTAAAATACATGGCATTTAAAGGGTGTAAAAATTGGCTGTAGATAGGCCAAGAATGCTCTCACTTTCCGTTTCTATACGAAATGTTGTTAGCACCACTTAGGTTTGAAATTGTATTTGACTCTTCCTTTTTCCAAACCCTCCAGGTTCTTATGAAAATTTGTTTTTTAAAACAGAGCAGATCCAAAATACCAACCCACTCTTGCTCATTTCAGCTGAAACATGTCTATAGCCATCTCTCATTCTTTCTAGGGAAAATTGCTTTTCTCTGTCCACGCTTCTCCATCCCAGCTTTTTTAATCCCTCTGCCCACAAGTGTAAGGGCAGCTCTTGAAACCAACCTTCTGCCTTGACCTCATTATCTCTGGTGTTTTCCACTTGCTTCCCTATCTTATTCCATCAAATTCAACTTTCTACAACATTTTAAATGCCCTGGCTTTTTTTTTATTTTATTTTTTTATTCCTCTCATGTGATTTCATCTACTTTTCCAGTGGTTGCTCCTACCCTTCCTTTTGTGGGCTTCTCATATTTTAATTTTTTTTCAATTTTTCTACTTCTAAGCCTGATACTGTCAACCTCCCTCAGCCAGACAACTGCTCTGTATTTATCCTTCTGATGCTGAAAATATTTTAAGAGAATCAACTGATCAGATAGGGGTGTAGTAGAAACTTAGAGTTAAGATAGGATGAAAAGTTGCTCTGGGAGTTAAGGTGTTTAAGTACTATTCAGAAGTATTTGGTTCATTTCTGTCCTGTGACACACAGTTTATGTATAATTATTCAGATACTTAGCCTTTCTATACCTTTGTTTCCTCTCCTAAAATGTGAAGAGCAGTACTTTCATCATACACTGTTTTAAGAAAAATCCATTACAAAGTGAAGTGGACAACAACTACAATACTGCAAGTACTTGTTTGTACCTTGTACCAAGCCTTGGGGTGTTTAGTCAAAAAATGAAGTATAGCTGATTTGTGCACTGCACCTAATTTATTCCTTTGGAACAGGAATTACCTCTTAATTTTAGTACAGCAATATCAGAAACAAGAAAAAATGAACAAATAAAAAATGAAATTTTGTAGAAATAAAGGGAAATCACAACTATGGACTACCATTTGCTTTTGACACATTCCTTTGGTGATGGGCAATGAGGGAGGGAGGCACTGGCTGGAGGATCTGTGAATATCAGGAATATGAAGAAATGGCATGCCAATAGCTACAGCAAATGTTTGTAAATTGAAATACTGTTTTAGTTTGGAGAGATCTGCTTATTAATTCACAAACAGCAGACGTACTTCATTGGGCATAGAGCTTCTATTTCCCCATTATGCACAGATTCATGGCTCAGTACCTAACATGCTGGCAGATGAAAACATTTTGAAAAAAATATTTTTTATACATTCTGTTGTGTTAAATTCAGTTACATGGCATCCAATTAGGCTGCTGAAAGCTAGAGTGATGAATTGCAAGAAAACATGATGAGACATAACAAGCTGCAACAAAGTTGGCCAGAGTGGAAGAAGTGTGCATGAGGCAGTGAGGTAAAAAGATACAAAGGTATGAAGCCAAATAATCACCAACATCTAAGTGGCAAACCACATATTGTGAGGGGCAACACAAGAAAAAATTGTTTTTTTCTTTGGTCCTGAGTTGTTCCATGTTAGGCTTATAACTTTGAATAAGTAATAGCTCATGAAGGCGACAAGCAATTGAACCAGCAGCTGGTAACTGGTAAGACATACAGAAGCTTTGATTCTTTTGCTACGTGTCGGGAGGAAGGATGCTTTATGGGGACCACGAGGCTACCACTGTGACACCAAATTGAACAGGGCTTGGTGCCCTGAATCTTTCTTCTAGTTATATTGAAAAGATTGGCAAAATTGTGCTGCTGTCCATCTCACAGAATATATATCTATCAAAAAAATTCAGCAAAATCTGGATTTTTTTTCCTCTCAGTTTGTGTCTCAGGCATTACAGTATATTTGGAGTATGAGCAGTACCTTGGACTTTTTTAAAGTGCACTATGTTTAGCCTGACAGACTACATGGAGCAAACACCTGCCTATTTGTAGAGAAAGTGGATTTAGGGATGATGGAGTGGGCTCTCGTGGTGTGCTTTATATAGTTTATTTATTTCTATTTACCAATGAGGCAAAAGGCTTACAAACTTCAGCCTTTTCTGGTCTCCAAAGACAGGCATGGAGTATTTTATAGGCAAGAGAAAGCATAACTACTATATTTTTCTGTAACTCAAAGAAACTTAATCTTCAGCATTTTGTATATCATTTCAGACACTGAAAAAATTCATATAGCTTTTGGACTTGTTTCTCAAGCCAGTAAGTAAATTCCCATTACTGTTCAAGGAAGCATTGTAAAAGGAAGTGGAAGAACAGGGGAACCTTATTGTATCATATGATCAGAACTATTTGAAGAAATACAGATGGAGTATTATAAAAACATGAGACAAAATGTGGGAATGGGAAAAGAATCTTGTATGTTTCCATTTCTCTTTTTACTACAGACATTTTCAACTCTATTTTATAAATTCAGGACATCTGCTTTATTGCACTAGGGGGGGGAAAAAAAAGGTAAGATGTAATGATAGGATTTGGGACTCTTCTGATCTTATACTCCACACAGCTAAATTTTTTTCTGTAGTTTTAATGAAAACGTGGCACAGCATACACTCTAATTCAAATTATGCACGTTTCTACCAAAAAATACCTTAAAAAACCAAGTCAAAGTGGAAGGGGGGTGAGAACAAGTGAGAAATGAGGACAGATTACAGAAAGAAGAGAGAAGATCTTGGTAGTGAGGATTTTCTCCAACTCTGTACACCAGCAGTGATAGAATTAAAATATAACTTGTTTTGCACTGTTCATTCACTGAAAGGCATTGGACTCCTTTTAGAAGAGTACAGCCTGTGCATATACATGATGTGGTAGATTATAGGCAAAACCAACATGAGGGATGAGTATTGCAGTAGTAACACAAGGACACCAGCCTTTGGGATAACACAGTATTTTAGTGAGGCACCAGCTGAAGAGGGGGAGAGAGGGAAGGGGAAAGGCACCAAATAAATTTACAAATCCAAAGGGTTAGTCCAACAACTTCAACAACTACTTCAGCTTTCCCTTTTAGTTTCAAGATTTTGCATGTCCTGGATCAACTGACCAGAAAGGCATTGGTAAAGTGTACTGAAAGAGAATCTATACCATTTGAAAAAAAAAACCACCTCTGGATATCCCTGATACTATTCTGACATTGTGTTTGGGGGCAGCTGCAATGTAACATCACTGGGTGGTCAAAAGCCCGCACAGATGGTAATTAACAGGGGAAAGAGAAAGTCTGTTCTCTTTGGATTCTTTGTACCTCTTTCTTCTTTCCCTTGGTTAATCCGTATCTGGTTTGCTATTGTAGGTTAACTGATAAACAGAGCATAACTGAGGTGGCTCCTTGTTTCTAGCATAAGAGACCGAGTGACCAAGTTTTGGTGCAGCTGTGTATAGAATCCCTATAAAAGACACCTTGAGGACTGGTCTTCAGGTGTGTTGGGCATCATCACCATGGCTTTCAGTGAAGCTGTGGGTATTCTACATCTCAAACATAAAGAGAAAAGAAAAAGAAAATCCTAGCGGGAGAATTCCAACATGGCTGTATTTTCTGGAAGCACCATCTAATATGTAAGAATAGTATTAATTATTCAGACCAAAAGTCACTATAGTCCAGTGCTCAGCAGCAGATGCTTAGAAAAGAGTATACCAGGACAGGCATCTAGTGATGCCTCTCCTATAATATTCCATCTCAGTCATCTGCAGTCAGTTCTTGGTGGATTTCATGAGTTTCTCTAGCTGCTTTTTGAATCCATGCAAATTCTATTACCTACAGCCCCTCAGAAATATGAGGTACTATTATATACTATTATGTATTGTTTGATTTTAACTTGCTATCTGACAATATAAGCTGATGCCCATTCTTCTCGTATTATGAGAGACAGTGAATAATTGTTCCCTAATCACCTTCTCCATGCTACTCTGGTTTTATGAAGTTTTATCATATCCCTCATCAGTCATCTGTCTCAGCTGAAAAGCATCTAGTTATTCCTTGTACAGAAACTGTTCTACACCTCTGATCATCCTATCAGCTCTTCTCTGTAACTTTTCAGTTACATCAACTTTTCAGAGAACATCACTTAAAAAAAACCCAAAAAACCAGACAAGGACTCTAAAATGTCTTTGGTTTGGGTGAGTACCATGGATTCATGATGTAACGATTGTTCCTCTTCCTCTCTTAATGTTTTTTGCTCACTACTGAGCACTGGGCTATGATTTTGGTTTTGTTTTGGGTTTTGTGTTTTATTTTGGTGGGGTTTTTTTCAGGAAGCTAACTTTTATAATTCCAAGATCTCTTTCCTCAGCAGCAATCCCTCAGCAATTCTGCAAGTAAAGTTAGGATTGTTTCTCCTATGTGCCCTTGAGTTGGAACACAGGAACAAGACCTTCGATATTCAAGATCTGTATGGATCTGTCATGATTTGTGGAATTTGTGCTTTCCCATTTACTGCTCAGCAAGAAGAAAGGAAAGCAAAACAAATAGAAAAAGAGATCTCTGTGAAACTTAAGGCGCTTTTGTGGGTTTCCTATGACTTTAATACTATATTTAATATCAAAGAAATCAAGTAGCTGTCGGTCCCAAGGTGGGAAAATCAATTCTTTTCTGACATTTAATTTGTGCTTTTGAGATGCAACGTAACAGTAGTAGAGTATAAAGGTTCTGACTTTCCTATTGGTTAATTTCAAAGCTTTGATTACACCTTTTGTTTGAAATAGTTTCAATTTTTTATTTGACATTTTTACCAAGGTTGCCAAATCTCTGTTTTAAATGAGAAAAGAAAGTAAGATGTCATTTCCTATCCATAGATCCCAGGTTTTTGAACAACATTTCCTTGGAATCTGCCTCAACATTTCACTAGAAATTCACAAGGTAATGAATTTGAAGAGACAGCAAAGTCATAATACAAGTATTAGACTGGCTGTATTCACCATCTCATTCACTATCAAAATCAGACTACTTGCAAGACAATGAATTTTTTGGACTTCTCCATGCAAAAGTCTGTACAGTTATGCTGGGGAACAAAGAAATACACAGAGGCCATGCAATGTGACTGAAAGCACAATTAAGACCTTTCCAGGGAAAGTGGATCAGATAGCTCAGTGTTTCAAGCTTCACACATTTGTCAGACTGTGCACTATATATTCTTTTCTTTGTCTATTACTATTTTTCCTGTATTTGTCTTTAGAAATACCACTATGTGCTGTAAATATCCCCACAGCCACATGGTAGTGGCTGTAACTCAGCAGTGAAGTCATGTTCTCTGGGCTGGAGCTGAAACAAGATCTAATCTTATTCCCACTGATAGCAGTAGAAATACTTGGAAAAATAGAAATACTTAGAAATAATAGAAAATGTACTGTTAAAATTAGTGTCCCTTTAAGTATCAATTGCATTTTTTCATAGCTAAACTTACTTAGTCATGAGTAAAGCCAGATACTGCAAATATTTATAACTAAATGGTGTGCTGGCAGCGGTCTGTCAAACTGCAATGAGTAGCTGCCATGGGTAAGTGCTGCATGAAGAAATGAGTGTTGGACCAAGCAAGGCTTCATTGCCGTCACAGGGATCTGGACAACAGGGAACTGATCTGGAAGGACGGCTGCCCTTTCTCTACTTGCCTCCAAGGTGCTCTGTTCTGGGATGTGTAGCCATACATTTTGCCTCTCTTGACTCCTGATGTGCTAACGCTGTGGTACAGTGCAGGGACAACACATCGCTGCCCTGATCTCGTTTAAAGTCTGTGCGTATGAATGGAATGCAAATGTTGTTTTGAGAGGCGAGCTACATGTTCATTTTGATAGGTAATTATGGGTGACTGCTGGGACTAACATTTTAAATATATGACAGAGTTAGGATTATGAATATATGTTTTAATGAAAATGTGTTTGGTAAATTCTCTCAGACAAATATGCTTTTGTTCTGTCCATACAGCACCAAGTACAACAGGGCTCTACTCCTTCTTTAACTTCTCCTGTGTAATACAAGTAATAAATAACAATATATGCTCATGGGAGAATTTAGTAGTTAGGACATCTTGTTTATTACCTTACAGTATACATAATTCAAGGTTTATTTTTGTTACTTTCTTTTTTTTTTTTTTAGTACACTACTTTTCCATCTTCTTCAATCAGAAGTCAATAAACTACACTTTTGTCCTATGTCTAACTTGTCAAGGTCTCTAAGAGAAAATATGTTTTAAAGGAGTAGGAGTTAATGGTCACTCCTGCACCATAAATTGCATTGGCAGACACACTAGTAGCTTGTAGACGTAAGGATGGCTTTCTCCTTGAAAGCTCTAATGAGACTGGGGAATAATATACAATCTGTGATTCAGGTGCACTGCACTGCAAATTCAGGAGCTTTTAAACAAGTTGTAATGCTTAATAATACTGGAAATACATTCCATCTGCTTCTTTTCTGAACTCAGCGAGATAAATACTTGTTATATTTGTGGAACTTAACTGCCTTTGATTTCTATTGCTTTCAAAATGCTTAATGATTATTTTATACATGTGAAAGTAAATGCCCCCAAGGATTGTCTTGAACACAACCACAACGGATAAAAAGGAAAGACGCCACATTCTTCTGGAAACTTCTCGACAGTTTTTGAATAACAGACTTTTAACTCTGTTACTACAAATCTTTGGTAATTCATGTCATTATTATTAAGCATCATAAGTCTCCCAAGACAATTACAGCCAATAGGGGTATATTAGTTTAATTGTATCTGATGTGTTTTCAGACTATGTAGGCAACTGCTGCTAGAAGAAGGAAACTTGCAAAGAAGGAAAGAATGAAATTTTAATACTTGATTGGAGCACTCTGGGAATGTCTTTTTGAAGGAGTAAGACAACTTAAGACTGGACTTTTTCTAAACAATAAAACGAGTCTCACTTCTAAAGACTAAAACTTGACAGATTTGTAGTGCTATTCCTGCTACCATATTCTTTAAAGCCTGCACAAAACTGACAACTTGGCAGAAATCATAGCCCTGGAAATAACTCGATACGTATACTAACCCCAGAAGAAACAACATCTAAAACCTCTATTCATCTGTAGCCCACAACTTGCTCGCACTCAATGCAACTGATTATTCCTTTTACTCTACGAGAAAAACTTTGCATACAATGTTTTTGTTTTGGAAATGTGTCAATAGGCAAGTAACTAAGAAACAGAGCCTTCCCAATCTTTAGGGAGGCTCAGACACCACTGGACTTTAAATCAATTTCAGTAGTTAATGACTGGAAGTAGTTAATGACTGTATATGTCCTTAGTGTTAGTCTTGTAACCTTACTCTTTTCCCAAGATGCAACTATATATTCAACTACATTCAACAGTCTGTTACGTGTTAAAGTCTACTGGGTTTTACTTCATCTATGTACCATAAAGTACTTTCCAGTAATTCACATGTAAGAATTTCAAACAAAACAAAATTAATTCTTGCAGGAAATTGTGAAAATTGAAATCTTAAAAGTTGAAACATATAAAATAAATATATAACATGAATAAATACAGATTAATGAAAATTTTTAAAAGCAATTATAGTTTGGAAATCTCAAAACCATAAACTTCTGCTGTTTTAATTTGAAAGTGAAGTTTACTTCAAGAAGAACAAATTTTCTTCAGAAATATGAAATTAAAACATTGTGTATTTGTAGTTGATATTCTAAAATAAATTAAATGAAAATTATATTGCCAGTCTCCATTTTGAAAACCTTTTTCTTCAAATCAATGCTTCCTTTTATCTTGAAATAGAAGTTCAGAGCTTCAAAATTTGGCAAGTCTTTCTTGTCCATGCAAATGTTTAATGAGCTCTTGTTGTGTGTTTTGTCCCTTCGAATTGTACAACCTCATTAAGACAGGAGTTGACTACTTTTATGAGAGGTGTACATATAATTTCATACTACGTAACAGCATTGTTTAGTGCAGGCTGACAGAAAATTAAAGCAGTGTTGCAATATTAGGACCACTGTTCTAAATGTTTTGTTTTGACTGAGATACAGAATTATTTCAAAATGGAAATCTTTCTGCCATTGATGGTTTTCAGCTTACAATAACAGGTTCTGTCTATGTGGCCTGGTCAGAAATGTCATGAGCTAATGCTAACTAGTGCCTTCATTGGAAGCTGTTTTGCCAGCTTCTTGGAAAAATGTAGTAGTCCATCTTGCCTCACAATTCCTGCTTTCAAATACTGCTGTTAATTATCCTCTCATTCTGAATATGATTATATAGCTGTTACTTGCTACTATTAGAAGACTTTCCAGCTAGATTTGAGACTCGAAAGAAGCACATGATTATACTGTTGTTCAACTGCTGAGAGCCACATATTCTGTGGAATAAATCCTGACTCTTCAGCGACTTTTAAGACAGAGATACCACTGACGAACGGAGGAAGCTGGATGCAAACTTTGCTTATTATTCTCTGACCACGTTCTGAAGAATCAGGCTTATTAACTATCTTGAAACCATGGACCGGAGGGCAGCATTTAGTCTAGTTATCTCAACTGTCAGCTTTTGCAGAACATTTACACCTGGAAAAGAGGAGGCTGATCACATTTAATTGAGGGAAAATTGTTACTAATTATCTTTCAGAAAAGAAACAGACCCCAACACTGTACCCTCCATCAAGAACATCTGTTCTTTAGAGTCCAATATACAGTAGCAGAATTAAAAACTGTCTGAATTCGTATGTATTTGCTTCAGGACACTGAGTGCAAACATGCCTTTTGTCAGTTCCACCAAGGCAGGAAATGCATTGCCATTTACTCAGTTCAAGCTGTCCTCCTGCTACCTCAAGGGCTCCATGACAAAACCTATGGGAGACAGAAGAAGAGTTGAAGAGCCTGTATTCCCCCCACCGCTCTCTCACACTTCAGCTCTGACTTTGTGAATTTAATTCCTGTCATTGAATTACTGAACAGGCCTTTGTGAGCCATCACATCATCAGTGATCTGGTGCAGGATTTGTTTTGTTATGATGGAGGTGGGCACGCATAGACTTTTCTGTAGTTGCCATGAGAGGCTCCTACACAATTTATTCAGCTAACAGTCCTTTCTCAGAGTACTAGTAGAGGATAATTTGCAGAGCTCTTAAATTTATACAACTTTTCGAGGAAGTCTCCAGTTGACATAATAAATTCATTCTCTCCTCTCTAGTGGGATCATCTATCAGCAGAGCTCATTAGCATCTTCTAAAACAAAGCCTCTCCTAAAATCCTGTTGACATCCCTGAAATTTATTGCAAGTCATATCATACTATTTTAGAAAACAGTACTGGAAAGGACCTCTGGAGGTTAATCTGACCCAGTATAACTCAACAGCCTGTAGACCACTGGTGAGCTGCAGAAGGACTGCTGCTTGTGCCAGCCAGCAGGCATCAGCAGGCGCTGCCTCCCAATCGTTATCAAATGCCTCCCGGCAGGCAGAGTTAAAACCTGGCTCCTGACTGCTGTCAATACCCGCAGGCGGGCACAATCGGGAGCTGGCTTCCCACTGCAGTCAGTACCTGCAGGCAGACACAGTTGGGAACCTATATTTGTAATTATTGCAATGAAATTAAGATGTATTTTTTAAAATCCTAGAGTACAGTTTAATCTAAAAGTTAAGTATTTTATTTATTACTCCTCTTCCCCAACTGTTGTGTAAGAGTTGGAGACATATAGGAGTCCACCGACTTTTCTGAACAGGGTTGGATGATCCTTTGACTACAAAAGATTGAGAAAAACAGAACTAGTTCATCTCCCTGTTAAAGGCAGGATAAATGAAGCCTACGTCACTCTTGCTTCGAAATTTGAAGGTGATTTATTCTTTATATATATATATAAAAATCGCAGCCATAATTTTGTTTCCAATAAACCAGCTAACCATTCTTATTACAATTTATGCAATGTTTCATGGCATTTTAAAAAACATTTTTAAAGGTACCTCTGAAAAAAAAGCAACTTCAAAAAGCAGAAGTGGACAAATTTCAAAACAGAAACGACTGGAAACTTTATGTGAAAACATAGGTATAGGAGAAAATAAAAAGATACTTTATTGGTAAGGAAGAAAAGATATGTTCTAAACACAATATATTCTAAACTTTGCATCACAATCTTTCACTAGGGTTTGAGATGGTGATCTGTAGTTTAAAGATAAAAGGCTTCCTCTGCAAAAACTGATGAAATACCACATTGCTACAAAATCAAACTAAGAACTTTCAAAACTATACTTGTGCCTGATTTGGTTTATCCTATGAGATGCAAATGTCACTGGCCTTTCACATCCAATGTGGAAAACAGCAAACACCACCACTCCCATGCAGTGCTGTGAATCACCCTAGAGCATACTCTGGCTCTTTTTTGGTCTCTTGCCCTTCCCTTTTCAGCACAGAAAGTAATGTTTCCTTAAGACTCTATGTAGTATAATGGAGTTAATTGCTGCCTTTTCTTACCTTGTAGTTGGGCTTTGTTTGAGAAAGATTTGGGGGGAAAAGCCTGAAAGAAAATGTTCTTATATTAGATCCTGATACCTTTCAGGGGAAAGCAAATGCAGGTGTTGCTGCACTCTATGTGTTCAGATTGTGTCATCCTCTCCCATTCCTTTGGATATCTTTTGCGTTTCAGTATGCGTTCCTAATGTGTACCATGCCTGTAACAGTGGCCACGGTATCAGAATAGCAGCTTTAATGTGGTCTTGGAACTATTGTTGTTGTTGTTTTATTATTATTATTATTACTATTATCATTAAAAAATATTAGGCACATTAGGGAAAGTTCATATTTTACACTTTCTGTTTCCCAACAGATGCTTGGCTTTGGTTAGAGAGTAATGTTTTAAACCCCATGTGTTAATAAAATAAAAGAATAAATGTCTACTCAGAAGTGCCACTTTTTTTTTTTAAAGACAATAAATTAAAACATATTGTTCCACAACCGGAATTCTGCTTTTATCCTTGAATGTCAGTTGACATTAAAACAACAACTGAAATACTGTCTCATGCTACCAAATGCTGTTCCTGCCTATTGTCAAAAGAAGAACTGTGTAGCAGTGAAATTAAAATGAATATTTAGTCATTCTGAAGCAAGATGGGACGATTGTGAGTTATTAGCTCAGAATTTACCTTTGCAGATTTAGTTAAGAAGAAATTGTTTTCATCATGAACTATAACTACATCAAACAATCACAAAATGTATTCATGCCATATTTATGTCTGGATATGATCAAGTTATTTGCTAGGTGAACAGAGATACAGGATTTTGGAGGGATTAAAGGTCCAAAAAGAAGCACTTCCCCTTTGTGTTCTAACTTCAGACCGGTGTGAAAAAAATCCCAGTGACACACAAAATAAACTTCTGGCACAAAAATATAGTTACGTTCCTGCCATTAATACTGCAGCATATAGACCCTCAAAATAATTAAAAAAAAAAGGAGGGTGGAGGTGGAAGTGTTGAAGATACATGATTTTACATAGGGAAAAAGGCTTTGGCAATCCTGCTACAATAATTCTTGTTTAGCTAAAGACTTGTCCAAGTCTGAACCAAAGTGGGGTGGATTGAGAGCAGTAATAAAGAATAGCTGAGGATTTGGACAGAACTACTGAATACTAATAAGGTGACCAGTTCCGGTTGCTAAAAATTTACTGGTGACATTTTTATTTTTCAGTATTGCCATTTCAGTCCTAAAATACCAATATAAATCTGCAAATAATTAAACACACCCACTCCACAGATATTTCCCATAATCCAGAGAAATAAATCTAGATATATGATACAGCACACATTGCAGCTGAGTTCCCCGACTTACATAACATTTTAAAAGAAAAGCAGAGTAAAAGTGACATGACAGCTCTTTAAGGTCATGCCCCAGTATGTTGATCCTACTATATTTAAAGGGTAAGGCTGGGTCACTAAATAAATACGAGCAGTACTGAAGATTTTTTTGTTGTTCGTTTCGGTCTTGATGACCCCAGCAGAGGTCTCACTTATTAAAGTGTGTTTGTGTATGGAGGCAGCTCCAGAGGGAATGTCTTAGATTATGCTCTTAGAATTGTGTCTGAAATTGAAGAAACACTGCTTAAAGAAACATCATGGTAGCATTGAAGCTTCATTCTAGCCTGGTGCACAGTTAATCCAGTCACTAACTAAAATACACAGCTCTGTCCAGAGAGAAGGTAAAATGCTAGCATTTTCATTTTTAGTAATGGGAATGATATTGCTCTATGCAGTATCTGTGAATGTGTTCCTGTACATAAAAAAAATAATAATGTGGAGGTTCAAAAGGGAGAAAATATTCCATATTATTGTGGTATATTCCTTCCAACAGAAAACAGATGTTTATTTCAATGTATTAAAATGTCAGATGATATATGAAGGTATCATATTAAGTTTTAACCTTCATGTATACACATTTGACATACTGTGGGTGTTAATTCCATTTTTAATGTTTTTCCCCTTTTCCCCTTGTAACCTTTTTGCATTTTCCCCTTTCTTACTTATAAATGAATTTAAAAAGGAGGAGAGGGAGGAGAATGCAATCTAATTGCACATTATTTACCTATGAAGCTTTATTTAAATGACATTAAATGACAGGGAGACCTAGAGAGCTTACAAGAGCTGGGGAGTAAATCTAAAAAACAAGACAAAACAACATTCAGTAATGAAAACTAAAAAGTTAAATACTTAAGGGAAATAATCTGAAACACAAATATACTATGGAAGGAAGATAATGTTTGGAAAGCACTAAAAAAAAGGAAAAAGTCTTAGGGCTAGTAGTGAACAGCAAATTAAATAAGGGCTTGCAATGTGATACAGCACTGGGAAAACAAACAAATGTAATTTTGGCCAGCATATACAAAGGGATCACATTCAAAGTGAAGCAGTGGAATTGCATCAGAGGATACAAAGTATTGGAGAATCTGCTGTAGAAAATAATGGAATAATGTAGGGGTATACAAGGCGATTTACTGGGTTAAAATTCAAAGCTTTGTGAACAGGTGCAGCCTCATAGGATTTAATAAAACTTTACCTCCTTTTTCTAGAACTGAATTTATTTCATTTTGTTCAGTAGTTCTGTGACTTCTTAATTCCCATAAATTTAGTAGACTCCTTGGAATTCATCCTGGAGTTTTAAAGAAGGCCACATTGGAGAGCAGCAGGTCAATGAATCATTTTCCAGTTCTATTCTCAGTTCCTTTCCCAATTTATGAGCTAGGTTTTTTTAAGGACCCATGGGAAACTGAAAATGTTTCGGGCCCAACTGTTAGCAGGCAAAGACTGCAGGCAACTCTCAAGCTTGCCTAGCCTTACTAGCAAACACGAGAGCCACTCGGTCCCAGCTGAGGCTGCAGCCTACTGCAGGCACATGGAGAAGGTAGATCCCGCCTGCCCTTCTGGCTGCTGCAGGGTAGACATGTGCAACTAGAATTCCAGCTAAAACATTTTGCTTGATCTTTAGCGCTTTTGTTCTGAAAAGTTACAGTCATATGACATTATTTATATGGAATTTCTGAAAGCTTCTTATACCATTTTCACATGACAAGCCCCTGCTTAGGCTTGTAGCTGCAAGGATTCAGGAAAGAAGCACTGGAATGTTTTCAGCATTCTTTCAGTGCAGAAAACAGAGATGGTCACATCGGGTGACATGACTGTTACAAGAACACTGAGACATAGACTGTTAACTTCACTGTCTTTGACCTGTCAGACAGCATGCATAACGTGTGTTACTGGTCCTGATCCTTTGCTAACCTATGCCTTTTCTGATAAGCTACAGCTGTGCAGAAACAGTGCAAAACATCAGCACTAGTGTACGTGGAAACTCTGCATGTGTATCATTGAAATTGTACTTTGCACTCACTTTATATTAGTGCAATTACTTCACAATATGTTGGACAATAGAGAAACAGGCTAAATGTTTGCAGTCTGAGTGTATTAAATCTACACACTGCTGCAGACGTAATGTTTGCTTCAGGACTAGGCAACCATAGTGTTGACCAAGAGACCAGTGGTCTTGCCAGTTTGGAGAGAAACAAGCACTTGATTACTAATGGTACAAGGATGACAAGAAAATCAGTCTGCTATCTACTGTAATTACAAGTAAAACCCAACAACGTATCTGCTCCGTTAGAAGAGACAGGATAAGCACGTGCAAGGCCAATGCTCAGTGCTCTTAAATAAACAAACAAACAAATGCACACAAACACAGAACAGATGTTTGATTCATAGGAGCTTTAAACCGGTGGGGTCACTTCTTGGATGTCTGCCACTTTCCATGTGGCAGTATATAAATTACACACAGAGTCTGTAATCTATATAAAAATCTATATGGCCTAGACAGAGGAATGGGCTACAAATTTGTAGCCCAGGGAAATTTTCTGATGGCATGGAGCATAGTAGCACGCTGAAGAAAGAACTAATTTCAAGTTCAAATAAAAGTTTTTAATTTGCAATACAAGTTGGCTGCTGTCTGTACCATATGTGTCTTTCAAAGTAATAAACAAACATAGTGTATACGCAGGTGACTGCAATGGAATTACAGTGGGATTATTTTGACAGAAATTGTAAAATAGGGGGATCTTTTCATCAAATATTAGTTAAATGTGGAGAAGCACTTAAACAGAAGAAGAAAAACCACCAGGAGAATTCACTATACAGGTGAAAGTGTTGAATGAGTGTTTTCAGTGCTCTGAGCTAAGGTAGAAATGTCTTTGCTTTTACTTATAAACCTCTTTCCCAACAACCTGTTTTAGCACTTGGGAAGGCACAAAGAAGGAACAGGAAGATAGAGAGGATGATGACAAGCTATAAATCTCAATGCTTAAATTAAGTGGTAGAGCTAGAAATACAGTACAGTGCGTCACTTGTTACAGTGTGACAAATGGTGCTCCATTTGCTAAAGTCATTTACAACTGACCATTAATAAAAGGGCTGGGACAGGGGATGCCACTTGCTGAAGTTCTAAAAGGAAAGTGATTAAAAGTAGCTGGAAGTCTGAGTATACACTTTAGAGTATTGTCCAAGAAAGGATTTAATTCTTGTTCTTAAATATAAACGTTTTACTGATAATGTGCACTGCTCCCCGTAAGACTGTAAAATCTAACCACAATGGACAATACTCCAGATGTATCGTAAGGAGAAATTACTGGGAAAACCTTACATAAAGTAGTTACTAGGAAGCTTTACACTTGCAAGACAGAGGTTTGTGGAACATCCTCCTAAAAACTTATCAAGACTATTGTAGTAAACCCATTCATTAAAAAAACCCCAGATAACATCTCTGTGGAAATCTAGCTACCCCTCTCAGTGCAAGAGCTTAGATGTGCATGCTGTTTACCTGACTTTTCTCTTGATACTCTTTCCCTCCGTCATGTCAAAATAGAAATTGAAGGAGACTTCTCATTCTGATGCTCAAGTAGGTCACCAATTTATTTCCTCTTTCCCCTTCTTTGTTTCCTTCAATACCATATATCTAGGGTTTGGGGTTTTTCATATATCTAGGGTTTGGGGTTTTTTTGCTGTATGCTGGTAATGCCTGCTACTCCAAACTATTTTTTTATGTCCTCTAATAAAAAATACCTGCAATTGTGTAGGCCTCCCAAGACTTGGTATCTAATTCCCTTTCTGAGCTGCACTACACTCTGAAAAGGATATAGGCAGAGGAAAAAGCATGACCCTGTTTCCTCACATATTGGATACTCATGGCATCATTTGACTCACGCTGGTGGAGACCTTGTGGTCTGTGGTCCTAGATAATTTTACCTGTTGCTTCCCTGTAACACTAGTTCTGAATTTGTCTATTCCATAATTAAAATTCAATAGTCTGATAATACTGCATACCTGAGTGGCTGTAAATGTTATGGGTGCCAATCTCTACCAGACAATTAAAGGTGGATTTGAGCATAAGCTTCAAACTTTTGGAGCCCAAAAAAACCATCGTAGCTACAAAGTACAGGGAAACCTTTCACCAGCTTCACTGGAAGCTTTTGTTTGGGAAACTTAAAGAAATGCCACTCTTCACTCAATGAGAAGCAATACTTACTGAGATAGAAAACACATACAAATGATGAGCTACGTGATAAATAAATAACCTCAAATACCACCACCAGGGTTACCAGTACGTTATTAGAAACAATACACTATAACAGAGATGTAAAAAAGTGAACAAGGACTACCATGAGCTGTTCTGTTTAATTGATTTCTTTTCTTTTAAATTAATGTGTGTAGTTTACTAATCACTGTGCTAAACCGCTATTCCAGGGAAACTGGTCTGTCTTCTTTCCTGATCACCTAGCAAGGAGGTGCATTAGTATTCACATTGCTCCGACAAGGATCACTTTTGCAGTTGTCTCTGTCTTCCACATTCTTTCTGGTAACCTTTCAATTATTATGATAATTTTCAGCAAACAACTTGAAACAAATGGTAAAATCAGCAGAGCCAGATTGTGCCTTATTTTGTTTCTTTTACTTTTATGGACATTTGAATGCTGTTTGGTCAGGATGGCATTTGATTTGTGTTTATCAGTCTTGGAGGAAAAACATCAGAAGCTAATGTTTTATCCAAATACAGACAAAATAGGCTTGTAATTACACGTTGTTTCAATGCATTTATTTTCAACAGGTAATTTGATACTCTTACTTTTCAAGAATTAAGATGTCATAGATAAATAATTACAACGTTTCAAGTTTGCTTCTCAAAATACTTACAATCTTCCTATGCTTTTTATTTAGATCTCAAATATATATATATAATTATAAACTTGAACTTTTAAAATGTTATGTAGATAAACTTTTGTAATGGAAATGAAGTTGGAGATAATAGAGCAGTTAAAGTAATTGGATGTTAAGAGTAATATTTATCAAAGTCTACATAAACGGAAAGGAACCTTGTATTTTTTTGCCAAAGTACCAGACAACATACTGTCTGCATAGTAGAGTTACCTTGTTAGCCCTGTTCAAGTTTTAATGTAGCAAGACCTATAAAAGTGTGGGGCAACTTTGCCATTATTCAGCAAAGAAATGTTATGACATAACTCTGAGATCTGTGTGCGCCTAGATAACTGAAGGTGGTTTAAAGCATGATATGGTCTCTGCAGTCTGAATTTAGGAATAAGACATGCTAAAGAGTGAAAAATGGAGAAAAGAAAAACGAGACTAGGAAAATTTTGGTTCAGTTGATAAGAAGCAGGAAAGAGACACCCACCCTAAGTAGAAAAAGGAACTTGCAAATGTCAGATTAAAAGTTGGATCTTACTATAATCAAGACAATTGTCCTGTTAAAAGGACTTTATTATTAGTTTTGCTCAGAAATATTACTGCTAGAACCTGTTCATTTAAATATCAAAAATGACATGTAGGCTGTCATTATTGTATAATACAAGCAGATATTATTAATGACATTATGGCATCTGTGTAAGTTAAACCATAGGAAGACTTACATAATGAAAGGAGGAAGATTTGAAGGAATTTCAAACACAGTTTCCAAGTTCATTTTTTTTCTGGAATAAAGCAATTTTCTACAAAATAATATTTTTTAAAAGTTCTGTTTTCAAAATGGCAACATTCTTTGGGTTATCTTGTTTTAGCCAGCAATGAGCTGCTGAGCTGACCTACCACAAGAAGTATGGCAAATAAAACTCAGTCTTATTCTTCTGTCAATACGTGAAAAGAAATTGTAACAATGTTATTGAGAGATGGACACGGTTCACAGATGAGCAAACAGATGCCAATTCAAATAATACTTTAGCTGTGTGATGAAGTAATATTAGAATTTGGCATGCTGTACACAGAAAAATAATTATGTTTTTTGTAAATATCACATCTGTAAGTTTTGGTAAGCCCAGCTGATGGCAGACTGAAGTGTGATTAAAGGCCAGCTGAACTGTACAGAGTTTCTCAATTAGATCTGATCAGCTTAATTTATTCGAATTTGATAGTGAACTTATAATATTTTTTATTGAAAGTCTATGAGAGTACAATCCTATTCAGAACTCCTTCCCCAATGCATTCTTTGTCTAAGAGTGCCTGACGATTTACAATCTACCTTCTTTTCAGGGACTATTGTTGATGAAGCAGCTTACTATTGTGAGCTGATAAAAGATGATGATACTTTTGAAGCACGAAACTAAGAACCTAAAAAGACAATGAATGAAAGAGCATGTTGGGCTAGAACCTAAGTACATTCATCATTTAAAATCATGTAGCTAGAAAGGTGTTCTGAGACTATACTGTCTTGGATCAGTAATATTTGTGCATGCATTAGTAAATAAGTGGCAAAGAAAGAAAAGTACAAAGTTTTAGGTGTATAAACAACAATCTATTCGATAATATAGGCAAATCGAAAGGAGACTTTCTTCAGAAAAGTTATTCCTTGGGAAAAATTAAATACTGGTGGTGATTTTAAATCTACAGGTTAGATATCTAGGGTAACCATGCAAATTTAGACAGAAAGCAAAATAAATGGCTAAAGACTCAAAAGAAAATTAACAGAACATGTAAACTCCTTGAATGCTGAACAGCTAGATGAGTATTTTTATAGGATCTTTTTGTGCTCCCTGCTTGCAGATGACTTACCCTTTCTTTGTTTTCTGTCATATGGGAGTTTTAATGCTATAAATCTTGGGTTATAACATTAAACTGTAGCTATTAATATTTATTGATAAAGAGAATGTCCATCTAAAAAGGGGCTAAATTTGAATGGTCTATATCCCTTCCTTTGGTTGTCAATTAGAATGACAGAGGACATATTAATTATTTGAAAAGGTCATATTTTATCAACTGATATCTTCCCATCTACTGATATGTATCTTGGCCTAGCTTCCCTTTTTTAATCTTTCCAGATTAAGGCAGTTTGCTGCATGCACATACATGTGACATGGAATTACAAAAATCTTTTGTAGACAAGACAACAGAAAGCATTACTCCTTAAAACTTTAAGTCAGACTTGGAACAAATACAAATTGGTGCAGCTCCATTGGCTTTAGCGGTGTTATCTGATTTGTAGTAGCTAAGAAGCTGCCACAATATTTCCTTTTCAATCTTGATATTTTACTTGTTTCTTTTTATTGAATGTTGCAGCAGAAGATTGCTTTGGCTGTAAACACAAACAGCAATGCCTGTGAAATAGCATTCATATACTCCAGCAGTGTAGAGATTAGATAGGCTTAGTAGATGCAAACCCATGCCTGTATTTTTTAAGGAGGAAGAACAAAAGAAAGAAAGAAAGAATACATGAAATACTGAACAGCAGGACTGCAGTGATTCATAACTTGCTCTCTGAACTGCTGTGACTTGTCACTGGTTGTTCACAACTTCAGCACGTTCTCGGGGGATTCACAAGAGTTTGTGCATTAGCACAGCATAATTTTTTATCCCATCAAAACTGCCCAGAAACGTATATGATTCAAGTCTTTGGTTCTTTTCACACAGTAAAAAAATTCATCCACAACCAATTGAACTGCACACAAACTCCTTTAATCAAATGAGTATAGGTGCAATCCCTTCTCTACTTCAGACAGGGATAGCCGGTCTGTGGGAGGAGGCGTGGAGTGCAGACCCACAGAAGAAACAGTTCAGTATCTGAATTACTAAAGGGAAAATATGGGGAGTAGTCTTGCAAATACACAGGCACTCTGCATGCTGAAATATGCTATCTTTTCATAGCTATGGACAAAATCCTGTAAGTCTTAGGGATAAGTTACAAGAATCCTTCTTCTAGGAAAACTACAGAGAATGATGCTTTTTGTGCCTAAGCATTAAGGCTGTTTCACAGGAACGGTGTACAGAACCCAACAGCTGGTAAGGTGAAGAAGAAATGTGTGTGCATGGGCTGGGAATGAAAGAGCAGGTCAAATATTACAAGTCCTTGAAAAAAACCTTTATATCAACTCATCCTACCAGTACTGACAGCTAGTGGCTGACATCCCAGATTGCCTTGTTAGCTGGCAGGGTAGGGTGGACCCACTTTTGAGGTCCTGTTGATTAGGGAGAGTTTAAAGACTTGCCTTTGCTGAGGAAGGGATGCATTAAAAGAAGGAAGGAAAGAAAAAGGCTTTCCTCTTATCATCCTTCTGTCATCACCCACAGAAAGGAATTTGACCTTTTGATTGAGTTGTTTTCTTGCTTTGTTTAGTAGTGAATTGTCATTTGCAGTGGGCCTCTGCCATCCATGAAGTCCTAAGCTCTCTCCTATAGAGATTTATGCTATGGAAGGAATGCACATTACTAATAAAGACCAACAGGATTATAGTTACTTAATTGGACTTTGGCTAATAAAATTACCCAATAGATTTTAAACAGTTGTTTTGTTTTCTTTTGTTTAGTATTATCAACAATATTTTTCCTCTGACTAGATGCCAGGAAAAAGAATTCCTAGTTTCCTAAGCTTTTAGTGAAGTTTGCTTCTTTTTACATTATGCCTCCAAATTTAGGAAGTGTAAACTCTTAATGACTGTGCAAATATAAATTAAGCAAAGTTTTACAATACAGAGTAATTTAGGATTGCCGTATGCTATCACAGCTTGATTAGAGTAACAATAACAAAGCTCACAGAATGTTTCCCATTTGTTTTTAAAGTTTTGCCCCTTAAGGTTTTAGCAGAGGAATTCCATATACGACAGCAAGCCATAACTCCTTGCCTTCTGTAATGTTTACTTTTGCCCAACCCATTTTACATTTGTGTATCACATTAATACACATGCAGTTATTTGAACAGAAATTATACTATGTATTTAGACTTCTGAGGGATAATTGGAAGTAGCAACAGAATCTTAAGTAGTAACCCAGCTGTTTCCTAAGCATTATCAAGCCTAAAGAGTTATTGGGAATGCACAAAACTACAAAGGAATTGTAAAGAAATGATTTCATCTGTATATGATTTTAATCAAGCTTGGCTTGCTGTTAAAAGGCTTGTTTAATGAAGACTGCATTTCCCTTATATGAGTCCTGACCATGTAGTTCAGCATCAGCCAACCAAGGCTTATTGTCGTAACAATAGCTGGAGGGTTTACCACCACAAAAAAAAAAAAAAAAAAAGGAAAAGAAAAAAAAAGAAGAAAAAAAAAGAAGCCACCACCAAAAAAAACCCCAAAACAAAAAACCCCTTTCATTTCCATCTGTTTCTGATCACTTATTTAGAAAATGACAGACAAATAACAGACAAAAAATCAAAGTGATTTGTGAAAAGTCTGCTTGAAAAAATGTAAACTTACAGAAGTTAAATAATATTTTATTAATAAAATTTTCAATCCAGTTATTTAATTAAAAGAATCAGTTCATCTAGGATTTTATTTTTATGCTACATCATTATTTCTGCTACTGTAATGTTACTGATTTTAAAAAGTGAAGTCAAACTCTTTCCAGCTAAACTTTTACAAATGTAATATGTGGATGTTGGATTTAATATTTCTAATGCAAATACAGAGAGCTGCTTTGCAGAACTATGAAAACATTATAAAAGATTATTTTGTCTAATGCTAACTCAAAACTGAAACAAATGTCTCTATCTTCTAATTTTAGGACAGGCTTCTGCAAGTGTTAATTGTAGAAACAATATCTACAAATGTTATTTGTAGAAAAACATGTAAAGGAATACTTTGCTAATGATCCCAACTCATGATTTTAATAGCATTAATAAAATGAAGTAAACTTCTACATCTGTCTCAGTGTTTGTAGTCAGGATTGGTGCTTTAGTGCCAGACTTTGAAAACTCCAATTCACACAGATTGTTCCTTTGAAGTTAATGAGATATTTGTATGGGTAGGGGCTACTCACTTGAGCCAGTGTTTTGTGGTTGGAGCCTTAGTCCTTTCTGTTGCCAAGTGTACTTAAGTTTATAAGACCATCCATTTCAACACATTTTGTTTAGTTAAACTGAAGTACTTCATTTTTAAGGAAAAATTTATATTGCCAAAAAGTATAAACAGGACTAACTTGGACTAATATAAATATTTGAAAACCAGAACTTTTTTGTTACATCTTATAGAAACAATCCTAATGCAGACGACAGAGGGAAAAGTGCTTTTATGGAATAGATGGCTCAACTGAAGAATAGCAGAGAGGAAATTTAAAAAATAAATACGAGGAAATTTGTCTTGTAACAGCCAACATATTTGGATCAGATTGAGAATATTTTTGCCTAACAATTAGAAGGAAATCCTTCACATTTCCAGTTCCGCAGCACATTATTTAAACCTTAAGCCTCTCTAATTAAGAGGAATCATTAAATTTATTCCTATTGCCTGCTTTAAAGTTTATTTCCTAATAAGCAACTGGACAAGAGATGTGTGAAATGAATAGTTGAAGAAAAACTGACAGCAAAAGAGAGGTCTGGAGGGTGAATTTGGTTTATTAGGCACCGTTTGTCATGAATAGGTCTATTGCACGTACAAAAGCAAATCCCACTACCTTAGAAGATTAATTCTGAAGGAGGCACTCGTGGGTCAAAGTATACATAAGCGTGTGCCTAATCTCAGAGAAATCAGGCTATTTTCTCACAGCAATTAAGCAGAGGTCTAGGGTTTCACCCACAGTGTATTTAAACACAGGATACAATTAAACCCCAAAGTATTAATATCTGTGCTGTGCAAAATTGCCCAGGAAATAGATTTTGCCCTCTTTCAAATGGAAAGCAAGGCAAATTAAGGAGGATGACTTTATTTGAGTAAAAATCATCCCGAAACAAATGTAAGTGATTCATTTTTAACTGTTAATTCCTTATGTACACCTTTTTTTTAATTATTTTTCCTGCTCACATAATTTACTCTGGAATGTACGAAGTTCAGTGGATATAAGTGATCGATACCATTTCATTAAAACAGTTTTGATTTCATGGGTAGTATAATTTCTACAGGATAATTGTTCGACAAAAATATTTTAAACAAATTATGAACAAAATGCTGCTCTGTACTGGCAATCTTTAAGATCAAGGAAAAGAGTGACCGTAACATCTTATTCAGCAAAGAACGGTTACAAAAGATCTCTTTCCACCTTGATGTTTATGGATTATTGGGCAGTGTGAGCAGAAAGAACACTGTGACTTAAAGAAATTTAATGCCAATTTAAAAAGTTTATCTAAAGAAAAGGGAAAAAGTCTTCTAAACACACAAAAATTTTAATTGCATATGAACTTCTCTGCATAAATCTAGTAACAAATAATTGTTTTAAACAAAACCTTTTCAAGTTCCTTAAAAATCCTCTCTGATTTTATGGTCTTTCATGTTATTATTTAAAATATAATTCACTTTTGTCTGTTTATCATAGCTACATAATCTGTATGTGTATTCAGTCCCAAGTCATTTTATAAAAAGAAGAAAAGAATCACTCTTTCCCCCCTCACTTTAGATGGTTGGCATTTCCTATCAGAACAACTGTTTATACACAAAGTAACACACACTGCACTGTGATAAATCTTGCCTCCTGTATTTTTACAGTTAGAATTGTCAGAGCTTTACTACCGTATCAATGTACATAACAATATAAACAAAAAAAAATCTAGATCTCAAAGCTTCTATGTATCAGTTTTAGAAATTCTGCGGAAAATCTTAGTATTTTGAGCTTTCAAATCAATGATGTATTGCACAGGATGTTAATAAATAATCTAAACAGTGAAGTAACATGCAGAAATCTTTTAAAAGAAACAAAAAAATTACTTCTCACTGATCACGTTCGTCAGCAAGACACTATTTTAACCTTTAAAAATGCAGCATATCCCAAAACAAGCTACTTCTTAAATAAATGCTCTTCTTGAGCGTAACTGACCTTTTAAATGATTGTATCTCAGCACTTGCAGCAAAAAGAATTTCACCTATCACCTTTACACTGTTGATGCACTGCATTGGGTAAATTCATAACCTTTTCACAATATGTAACATGCTGCAGAACACAAAATTACTTGCTAACTTTAATTAAATCCCTTCAGAAAAGTCCTGCTGACCTCTTTGTAAAGAAATCTTACTAAATGAAAAAATATACCTGAACAAATTCCAAATCCCTCTACATTTGATAGCTCTATGTGAATCTCCAATCATTTCAGAAATTTATCTTTTAGAGCACTGAATAAGTTTGCTGCTCTAAATTTTTCATAGTAAGTTATTTAGATAAATTTCAGTAAACATTAGGAAAAAATAATTCTTGTTTAAAACACATAATCTTTTATTTTCCCAGCAGTCTTTAAGGGCCTGATGCAAGGTGGCTGAAGTCCTTGGAACAGGCCTTAAAATAGCGATCTATTTAAGTCCTTCAGATTATAAACTTCCCAGACAAGATTTTGGGACAAAACTTGGAGAAAAAATACTTTATTCACTTAACTTTCTATAGCACCAGATTTGGGTTTTTGTTCTTTATTTTCTGAGAAAACATAATCTAGAGCAAAACAATAGATACAAAAGGACTCTGACCACTGAAACAAACAGCAAAACTGCCCCTGAGCCAAATTTTCTGTTGTTGTATAAATGATTGTAGCTGGCACAGAGCTGTGACCTCTTTGCTCAGTACAAAACGACAACAGTGATTTTAAACTTTAAATTATGTTAGGAGCAAAATCAAACACAATATATACTACCTTCAAAGTCCATGATTAATTTAGAGGGACAGAAGAGTTTGCAAATTCTATTTCACTCAGTTCAAGTTAAGGATCAGACCTCTAAAGACAGTTTGTATTTCCTGATGATAAAAAGGAATATAGTAAGCCTCTGCCTGCACACATGTATGCAGTAATAATGGTTAAGTGTGTGTATGCACATATTAACATGAGCGCACACTTCAAACCAGCAAGAGATTGATTTTATACATGTGTTGTTTCTGTTCACACACAAGCTGAATCTCTAAAGACTACAAAACTTTGTAGTTGTCTTCTGTAAGGCACAGGTACTACAGTTCACTTTTGATGCTGAGATGATCATAATTATTTACTATGTTCTCTACAACATGAATTAAAGAGGAAACATAAATCCTGATGTGTTTTTACACTGTGATAAATAAAATAAAATCTTTATGAAGTCAGTGGGTTCTAAATGACCAGTGATGAATTTTAAATAACATTTGTTGCTGTCTTTACTGTATTTTTTAAATTCTGTTTGAGACACAGCTAGAAAGAAGCTTTTTCATTTGAAACGAAACCTATTGTTGTCGGGAAAGCATGCATTAAAATTGAAAAAAACCCTACATAATGAAAAGAAATTCACAAGGATCTTTCCTTCTTTTTTGATGTTCTGAGTTAATAAGCCGGTGATCTCGCAGTAGATACAACCTCCTGATGTAAAATCAAAATTAGTGTCCAATGATATGCTGAAGTACTGGAACAAGCAAAGAAATGGAGAGACATAAGAAATATAGAACTTGCTGTGGCTTTCTCTAGCAAAGGAAATGAGTTATCTGATTGGTGTGTAATCACAAAGTTAAACAGCAATAAGGCTAAACTAATTCACTGTCAAGTCTACATGTCATCCTGGCTGGTTCCTTATGTGCATTTATGACAAACAATACGGAAGAGACAACTGTACTGAATCAAATAACTTGCAACAGTTTACACTCCTATAAAACTATTTACATTTTGTCAAATGAATATTTATAACAAGTGGCTTTCCCTTCACAAACACTATAGCTCAAGCGGCTCCCATTCATTATCGTATTTAGGAAGTACAAACACTAATTCTATGAGTCAGCGACACAGTCTGTTGTAACTTGCCAGAAAACAAGGCCTGCCATGTTAATATAAAATCTAGGAGAAACGTGCTGTTGCTTCCAGTTTTTCAAATGCCCTAGCATTTTTATGTCTCCAAGTCACAGGAATTCAGCTTCAATATTATATCTGCCCTTCAGCATAGCATGCCCCAATGAAACAGCCAGTGAAGTTTATTTTGCACTTTATCAATATAGTGTAAACCAGCATGTGCTTACCTCCATGGGGTTACTGAACCCAACTTGTCTGTGTGCACAGACAGCACTTTGGCCACAGATGTGACTGGTTAACTGTACAAGCAAGGAGGATAAATCCACACAACAATACTTCATTCACCAAGGAAATCTGCTGTGGATTACAGCTTCTCTATGGTTACGTCTGTTCTTAATTTACTGCTTTTATTCAGTTTTCAACCATAAATGAGCCCCTTATGAGGCATTCACTATGCAGAATTGACAACTCTTTTTATCTACTCAAAAAATATTTTTGGTTAATAATTTATGGTTACGAAATATTTTAAGCAGTTTGAATAGTTACATTATATTCTTTCAGTACTTAATGATGCAGTATCCCCTGTAAAAATGGAGACCTGGGCAATCTATTGATTTCACATATTTATAACAAAACACAGCAGCCTTGGCCATACAGAAATACAAATTTTAAAACTGCATATATCATGGGAATGGCATTGTGTTTTTTTTAAAAGCTCTTAAACAGCATCTCTTGAGGAAATCCTGGGCCAGAACTGTGACTGAGGGCCCTGTGGATGGGAACATAAAGAAAGTCTTTTGGCAGGCATGATATTTTGTTTATGACCCTTTTTTTTTTTTTTAAGTTTGCGATAGATTTAGATTTTAAACACTATTCAACAGAGAAAATGTGAAGCTGCCTGTAATGCTGGGGAGGGTTACTGCATTATTTATGTTTTATTTATGAAACTGAAATGTGAGCATGGGTATTTTAATCTTGTTTCACCATCAAAGATAGTCTCTCAATTTGTATGCCAAATTAATGCGCTATCTACTTCGTAAAAGCCATCTAAAGGGACTGATTAGCATTGGGCACTAAGTGATGCTTAGGAAAGAAGGTTGTGAGTAAGCAGAGCTGCCTAGGAAACTAGCAACGTGCTACAAAGCTACTGGTGTGAAGGTATATTTTGTTGCATGACGATATCATCCTTTCTATCAGTTCTGACACACATCCTCAGAGGGACATCATACATTGAAACTATAATTGGCAATAGAGGAAGGCAGCCATGTGAATGATATGGAATATTCTTATTAATAGAGACAATAGTGATGAGGCTTTAAAAAGCCTTCCAAGATGACAAAGTCCCCTTTGCATTATTTTAGATTAATTTAAAGTGTTGGCACACAAAGCTTTACAACTTTATTCTTGGCAGAATATGAGTACTTTCAGACTCATTGATACTCAGGGATTCTTCACTATTACAGAGTAAACTCCCTGTAGATAAACAAAAGAAAACATTTGAATGAGGTACTTGCAGTGTTTTCCTCATTAGCAGCTACAGTGTCTTGAACAGGGAATGAGTGTTTTGGGAAAAGCATTCTTGGCATTAACAAGAAAGGACATTGCTTTTACAGGCAAGAACACTTTATGGCTTTCTGAAACATCCTATCACAATACCATATGTAATCCAAATAAAAAAATACAACTGAAAGCAAAATTAAGTGTTAGGGTACTTTAAAAATAAGTGCACTTGTATATAAATACAGCAGAGAAATACTGAACTGATTTTAGTTTGGTTGCTTTAAATATTGCCCCTGATGTTTTATGGATTCCAGTTCTTCCTTTGTTTGCTATTTAATTGCAACTGGTTTTGATTTCTTTATAAAAATAAAAAAATGCCTTGTTTAAGACTGAATATCCTCATTTTCATTTAGTGGATGCAGTCAGATTGTTAGGTGTAGGCAGACATTTTCCGCATGCATTTAAGATTCCCCTGGAGTGGCTGGATAAAACACCATGGCAGATACTCAGCTCTACAATCACAGGGACTGTGCCAGTAAGTCTTTAAAGACTTCTGAGCATAAAACTTCCCTGAGTTAGAGGTTACCTTTTAATTGTGTACGCATGCGTGGACACACATAATTTGTGTGCCGGGACTGTAGCTATGCTGTAACAGTCTGTATGCTCTCTTAATCTGTATTTATGAATGAAAGTTTTAAATTTAGCTAAAGTCAGTGGATAGCCGCGGGGCTACTATCAGTTATGTTTGGTACCATGATCCAAACTTAGCACTTACATCTCACTTATTATGTAGAGATTTAATGGATAGCAAAATCTCTAAAAGCTTCACGAGCTTGAGAACTCAGCAACTTATTTTGCGTGACAGATGCACACGTCCAAAAGAAGAGGAATGCCAAAGCAGTAAAAGTTGCTGCTGTTCTGAAGTGCCAAATTGGCTTGAGAAGAGCCACCTGGATTTGGATTCTTGAACAGCAGTTTTCCTTTGCGCTACCCCTAGAATCTGCATTACTTCTACTACCTACAAAGACAGGGAAGGATTTCCCCCTAAAAATCAAATCCTTGGATACTTGCGTATATGCACCAACTCCGTGAGTTGGCTAGTTCAGTCATGATATGGAAAAGTAGGAGCTGGAACTGCTGGTAGGACATAAAATGCTTCTGTAGCATTTAGGCATTTTATGGATTTACGCCCACGCAACTGAAATTGTGGAGGGGAGCAACACGGACACCCCAAAGCAGCTGACAACTCCTAACTGGCCATTTCATTCAAGAATTTGGATGAGACAACTTCATCAAGTGTTCTCCCCTCCCTCTTTTTACTCCTAAACTCAGTTGTCTCAAGGTCTAGGTAGCAAAGGGCAGCATCACATTGCTCCAAGCCACATGGCTGGGGCTCTTCCTAACAGCTGAGTTTCACAAACGGCAAGCTAAATCACCTGTCTGTGTTTTCCAGCACAACTACACTGAATTACAATAATATAATGCTACAGGTCTGAATTAAACTGACAATGACAAGGACACTGCAACATAAGATCCCCACTCCACTGTGAATTCAACTTCTAGTCATATGTATTGCAGCTAAGAATGGTTCTGTACCAGGATACCTGACCCAGGTGGTTAATCAAGTGTAATCTATCTGACCCATGTGGCACCTGAGCCAGCCACTGCTCTTACATAATTTATATTTCAGGGCAATGTACTAATTTGAATCCTACCCCTCATCAGAGTGCATGTATGAGCAAGTGCTAGTCAGAGGATCATTTAACACTGAATTCTCCCAACACATCACAATTACAGAACCACCTGTGCTAAACAGCATCTCCTTCCTGAGCCACTGCAAAAATCTTCAGCATCCCAGAAGTTGACAAAATACATCAATTCTTCTTTGATGTGAAGGAATGCAATGTTAGCATATGGTGGCACAGAGAAGCAGGTAGGCTGAAACCACCAAATTATTGCCCTTGGAATTTTTTTTCTCTTTACCTCTTTTCTCAGACATATATTTGCACTTAGGCAAAGTGGAACAGATTCTGCAGATTTTGTACATGTGATCAGCCCTACAAGTCAACAACATGTAAAGATTAGCAACTGGCTTAATTAGAGTTTGCAAGTCTAACCTTTGAAAATGAAAAATCATAGAAATGTTCAGGTTGGAAAGGACCTGGCGAGGTGACTTAGTCTGAATTATTGCTTAAAGCTGTCTCAACACTGAATTTAGACCAAGCAACTAAGATTTCAGCCTTAAGCATGAACTTAGACTTGAATACCTCTTCTTTTGGAGAATCCCACAACCCTTCTGGGCAACCTGTTCCCAAGACTAATTATTTTCATAGCATAAGAAAAACCACACTCTTACATCTAGTCAAAACCTTCCCTATACCAGTTTATGACTGTTAACTCTCATGATCCTGTTGTACATCTCCATAAAGAGCTTGGCTTCAGCTTTTCTGTAAGCTCATTGTAGATATTGGAGGGCTGCTGTTCGGTCCTCTGGGGGCCATCCCTTCTCCAGTGTGAACATGTTTCAGTGTCTCAGCCTCTCCTCACAGGCCAAGTGCTCCAGCCTCTGATCATCTTGTAGTCCTTCCACTGAATTTGATCCAGTTTTTCAATGTCTGTCTTGTACTGGGGGGCTCAAAACTGGTCTAGTAAATGCTAATTAAAGGGTATAATCACTTCCCTTGATCTACTGGCTAAGCTCCTGGCTATACAACCTCTTTATGCTGTTGATCCCTCATTACTGCCAGGACACACTGGTGACTCTGGTGTAGCCTGGTGTCCCTTCCAGAGCTGCTGTGTAGCAGTCCACAACCTATACTGATGCAAGACCATAATTTCCTGCCAGGTTCAGGGCTTGACATTTGTTCTTGATGAAATTAATTAGGTCCCATTGTCCCAGTTCTAAGTCTCTCCAGGCTCCTAAGCCTGCAAAATTGACGAGTGCCTTCTCCTCCAGGTCACTGGTAAAGATATGAAACAGTGCCAGTTTCACAGATCACAAAAGAACTACACTTTCCAAGCTAAGTATTAACCATAGGCCATTACCTTTCAAGCTGGATGATCCAACCAGTTTTTCACCTGAGTAGTTCACCCATTTAAATTGTGATATCCCAAGATGGATACAGGGAAGTTGTTTTGAAATCCTTGCTAAGATCATTGTAGATGACACTCACTATAACCCCTGCCACCTACAGACGTACTCATTTCACCATAGAGGATAATCAGGTTGGTAATGGATGAGTTATCTTTGTAAATTCCAGTTCGTTATTTCCAATCACCTTCTCCTTCACATGCCCAAAAATTGCTTCTAAGATCCCTCAATTATTCTTCAAGGGACTGAGGTAAGGATGACCAGGCTATAGTTCCTTGGGTTGTCTTCCCTTATAGTCTTGAAGACGGATATGACTTTTGTCTCCCTCCAGTCATTGGTGACTGTTCTGGACCTCCATGCCCTCTCAAAGACAATGGAGAAAGGCCAGTTCATCAAGTTCTCTCAGCAGTTCTGGATGCCTCCCATCTGGTCCTATGGACTGGTATGGGTCAAGGTTTCTGAAGAGAATTCTGACTTGATCCTCTCCCACTGCTGGTAGATTCTGTCCTTTTTCAATCCTGTGTGTCTAGTCAGAGTCATGGAAGACCTTGTCAGTAAAGAGCAGAACAATGAAACTTTATCTGCGTCTGCTGTTACTATTTAGCAGCACCCATTTAGCAGCAAGTCCACATTACCCCTGTTTACTGCCAATACAGATGTAGAAGCTCTTCTTGTTGACTTTGATATTCCTTGCCAGGTCCAACTCTAGCTTTACTTGCCAGTTCCAATTCTAAATGAGGTTTGGTTTTCCTAACACCTTCCCTGCTTGCCTAGGCAAGTCTTCTACATTCCTCTGTAGTATCCTCTCCTTCCTGTTGTATATGTGCACTTTCTGTATTTGTCCTTTTTACACTGGAGTTCAGTCATTAGTTTCAGTCATCCTTGTTTAACCAAGATGTTCTCTTGATAACATTTTTCTGAGTATTGGTATGAGTGCTATTGTGCTTTGAGGAGGATGTCCTTAAAGATCTGCCAGCTTTCCTGAGCTCCTTTGTGTTTCAACACCGGCTCCCATGGGACCCCACTTACCAGTTCTCCCAAAAAGTCATCCTTCAAACAGCCTACCACCTCTTCCTTAGAAAAGTTCCTAGAAGAGTGATTCAAACTGCTCCTTCATGTAAATGGCACTCCCCCACCACCTTGTTCCATGCCTGCCTTTCCTAAAAAGCCTACCATCCACCCTAGCTGCAGTCCAGTCCTAGGAGCCATTCCACTGCATTAGTCATCCCAAAGACGTCATGTTTCTGCAACCGCGTGCCTGGTTCCAGCTCCTCCTGTTTGTTTCCCAGGTTGTGTGCTTTTGTGCACAGGCACTTGCGGTTGGCCCTCAGGGTGGGATTTAACCTTTCTGGTGGTTGCTTTCCTCCTATTAACGTACCCTATATACTAACCACCCCAACCTCTGTTCCCTCACTTAAGTACAAAGTTGTTTCCCCATATCCTGGTCCACGTAGTTTAAAGCCTGCCTCATCAGATTGGCAAGCTTGTTGTAATTGGTTTTGCTTGCAATGGTTATATGCCACAAGTGGCATTTGCCTTCTGCTTCTTTCTTGAAGTGTGTATAACAGAATAACAAAGACTAGTTATGAATGCTGGACATTCTGATAGCAAAGGAAGAGGGGGTTTCTACCTTGATGCAAAGCTCTTCTAAAACTGTCTTTGACAACAAAACCCCTTTACTCTGCTATGAAACCTTACAGCTAGCAAAGGTGAGATGGCTAGAGGGAAGGATGACTTTGCACCTATGCAGGCTTCAGGCTGATGCAATGACTCCTTGGTGCCACAGAGAAGCCTGAGAACAGGTCTGACATGCTTCATAATTAGCATACTTCAGGATCAAAAAGTATAAAGATGACTTAAAATCCCCAAGCTGTGCCAACTCCTCTGCAATTGAAGATCTGGTCCCATAAACTAACTATCCAGATGTCAGTGCCAAGAGTTCACAAATACAGACTTAAATTGTAAGCAGCTAAAACTTCACTGAAATGAAACATTCACATACTGAAATTAAGCATGTTTATTAGGAATAGATTCAGCACAAGTGAGAAGGCAATGGGAGCAAGCTAAATGAATGCCAGTTTGCCCCTATCAGGGCATCAGAAAAATGGACTGGTGGAGCTGGTGAGCAGCTGAAGCATCAGTTTCAGAAAATGGTGCTGGTTATAGAGCAGAAGTGTTGCTGTTTTGGCTGGCTCCTTTATATTATGAAACAACAGCTTAATCCTAATTGGCACACATATCTTTTCTCCTGATAAATAAAAGGAGAACTGGAATACTGTATGCAATTCAGTTCATCTTGTGTCTGGGATATATGGCTGGCATGCAGTGTGTAGGGCTGCACCAGATGTCAGAGTTGGCATCTGCAACTCAGTGGGCATCTCACTACTACTTTTCAGGAGACAATGCTCCATTTCTTTCTAAGGTTGAACATTAGGAGAGAAATGGCAGCTAAAGCCTATTCAGCTGTGTTTTTTCACGTACGATCTGTAGCATGCCTCTCCTTGGCAATGACCTGCTATACTTTCAGCACCTAAATATATTAAGAAGAGCCAATCCCTTAGGAATGCCTGAGATATTTTTGAAAATGGGAATTCAGATGACTAAGGGCATTTACCAATAGGCTGCAGCAAATGTAATTGCAGAAAATTGCCAGATACCTTCTCCCACTATCTGCTTTGCCCCTCTGCTGAGTACGGGGAATGGAATGCATACGTGCTTCTCAGCTGCTTAAATGCAAACTTTCACAGTCTAGATTAAAGGCCCCTTGGTCAGCAGTTTATAGTCCTCAGACTCTTTACTGACATGATTTGAGATGAGGGTGTGTGTCCCAACCTGCCTGCTCTCCAGTGGGAGCAGCAATCTCCAGCAGTGGGGAAACACTGGAAGATGATAACATCTCACACAGCAGTTGTACTGCAAAGGAAATGTGTGCCAAAGACTTCAGTGCCAAAGGCTTAGGTGCTTAAAGATACATATTATCTGGGAATTTACAGAACTATCCACTTGCATTAAGACATTTGTCTTTCACTGAAATCAACATATATTTATGAAAAATCTCAATCATCACATCTCTTAATCTTTAGTTACTCAAGTACCTTTAAAAAACTAGTCACACATCAAGCATGAAAATGACTAAGGCTCAGATGAACTGACTTAGACTCTTTGCAAATGCTTTCCCCAATGGTAATGCAGGAAAATATTCCTGTTTATGGATGGAACTCTATTAGAGGATAAGAAGTAGAAAATAAGGGAAAAACTTATATTCAAAGACTTGTTTTTTATATATTTCAAAGAAAAAAAGTGTAAAGTTTGAATTTCAGTCAAAACTGAGATTAAATGTAAGGATTAGGGGCAAGAAGCAGAGAATTTTGTGCAAATCTCTTTCAAATTAAATTGCTAGTTGATTCTTCCCTTAAAAGTCCAAACGCACTATGAGGTACAGTGACTATAATTAACAGAAAATAATTTGTAGATATCTAATCATACTTTTTTTAAAAAAACATGCAAATCTAATCTCACAAAACTAAGTACAAAATAACAATTGAAAAACGTGTCCTTTAGCCTTTAGATGAATTTAAATAAAAATGTGTATTGGATCTGCACATTAATAAAGCCTGTTGAGCTCAGTAGAATACTTTATATTCATCTGTGCTTCATCAAGCAGGTTCACGACCTCTACAGAACTGCAGCAGCTCCCTCTGTTCTGAAAACCACATGGGGGAAGATGGTAAATATTATTTTGTGATTAGAAAATGTTACTGGAATTGTCATAGAGAAATATTTAATGTGGAGAGTGTGGTTCAGGAATTAAAACATACACAGCAGGAGAAAAAGCAGCATGGGGCAAATTTTACTCCTAGTGACAGGCAAGTAAAATTTAAGGAACATCTATGTCATTGGACATATTGTGCCATAGTTACATAGTTATCATTGAGCTCATGAAGACATTTAAGCACCTGCCTAACTTAAACCATGTGAGGATTTTCATTGTTCTAGATGAGACAACGTGGATATTTCAAATTAAGCAGACGATTAAGTATCTTGCTGAACTGGTATTAAAGAAAAATGTATTTGAGGGATATTTTTTCACTGCCAGATGAACATACATCTAAATAACCAAATGTGTTAAATATATGCATCAATGACATTTGATGAGAAGCACAGGAATGACTATGTGCAGAACATCATTCTGAGGTAATACATAAAATATGTGGTGCAATACTTATTAAAGCTCAATCCATCAACCATGTTTGCAGTTCCTTGCAGTTTCCCTGTAGTATGCATGAATATGTGTACATATCCATGTACTTTACTAGTAATCAGTCTGCCTTGCTCTTTTTACAGATTACACACCAGCTCATCTCTTCAGATGTGAGCGCCAACTAGGTTAGTTAAAACATAAAACCAGAAGCATAGTATTGTATATCTCATTAAAAACCCCAAACATGACAAAGAAGGATGAGAATGTCAAAACATCTCCTTAACAAGATCAACTTCCATAGGGCTGATTCTAAATCTCTCTCCTCCCATTGAAATTACACCCATGTAGAAGACTTAAAAGACTCGTGGCTGTACTGCAGTCATTGCAAATGTTGCTTCTTTCTCTTTCATTGATTTCAGTAAGGGCAAATCTTAACAGCTATTTTTGAAAGTTTTCAGTTTGAATGTTTCAGTTCAGCTTGGTTATCTCAGTAGTCTGTTGATATAATCATTCATTATTCAGTATAACTTCTTTCCCCATTGGTGAAATATTCTTGATTAATGTATTGTTACTGTATATTTGCATTACATGTTCCATCATTATCAAATGGAGAAAAAGGTAGTAATGATGCCTGTGTCAGCACACACCCACAATTGCTTATGCTCAAATCCTTCTCATCTAGAAAATTCAAATCATCATAAAGGTTCCCTGCAGCTAAATATTGCTTTCACATAATTGCCAGGAAAGGGCTTCCTAAATTATAGGAGAGAATAAATTATAGGAGAATCACGTTCCCTACAATCCAAGGGGAGAATTAACACAGTCTGTAAAGACTCCCAAAAATTACCAATCTGAATTTAACTTCCACGTTTTAGTGGAGCTAAGCTAACAACAATTAAAAAGTTCTCTGCTGTTGAGAATGTCTGTTCCAGAGAGGATTAATATGGGCTTTCTAGACATTTAATAGGTATTTAAAGCAAGTATTCTATTTATTAATAACTAAAAAATGCAATGACCACTATAGTTTTCATTCAGAACAAAACTTAAACAGGAAAACAATATGAGTCTCAACAGACTGTTTGAGTTATCTGTCCCTTCTTTAATCTGAGAGATTACTCAACAAAACCAATATTCATTCAACAACATTCATGAAATCTGTTGTGGATTACCAATATCATCAGTTAAACCTGTTTCAAATTTATTGCTTTCATTCAGGTTAAATAATAAAAGAGTCCATTTGTACCACCACATGTATATACATGAATTCAGCTTTCATCATTCTCTACAAGTTTAATCCAGTGATTTATGTTTTTTAACACAGTTTTGGGCAAATCTGTTGAAGAAATTTAGCTAGACTGATAGAAGAGTTAGACTGGATTACTGTGATGTGTGCCATGTTTAAAACCAGGCTGTTCTGTTTGGAGGAAGGGGAAAGTCAAGCATTTTAACACTGTAACCCTGCTTGAAGTTCTAATACTTTTAATGGCTTTAGCAAAGGAGAGCAGAGTAAGGTTGGGAGAGTTCAAAGACAATGTTCTTTATTATTAGAAATATGTTAGAACAGCAAAGAAGCAAAGTTGCTTTTTTCTGCTTTTCTTTAGTCACAGCAGGAAATAACACTGCTTAGATTAGAGTTTTCTGACATTTAAATAGTCATGGCAGTGGCTACATATTATTTTTTTAAAAATCATCTCCCTTTTGAAACTCCATCTACCGGTGTTTAAAAAAAACACACACGCAGAAAATTAAATGTAAAATGCTTCTCTTATGTTTCATATCACAGCTAAATTTTTTCACTTAAATTGAACTGAATTGAATTGAATGGCTGCACAGCATAGCTGAGGGTTTTGCTAATGAGATACAAAGCTTTTTGCCTTTAGGTCACTGGTTCAAATCCAGGCAAGGCTAGAAACAGCTGAAAGCTTTTAACCACCTGATGGCTAAGCGATATTTTAACATGAAATGAGTTTGTCAATCAAAATCCAACTTCAGGAAATAAGTGTTCCCACCATAAAAACAACCATCACACAATTAGAATTATTTGCAGTCTTCTGAAAGGTCAAAAATTAACTACTCTGTACCTTTAGCAGTGATTTTTTTAGATGAAATGACTGGTGTTGAAGTATGCAAAGAATGAAATATGGAGACATTTACATTGCTGATACATTTGTGAACATAGCTTTCATAGGTAAAAGAGGCTTAAATGACTTTCCTTCCTTAAACCTCCAGCCTCCTCTCTCATTAGCATCAGCTGGTGTAGCATGTGCGCCTACAGTAATTGACACAGATATGGAGGTACAACCCACCTCAGTCATAGCGAGGGGTGGGGGGCAGTTGTATGTCTGCTGGATGAAGACAGAAAAGGTTTTAATTTCCATGTTAATCAGCTCTTAAAAAAATCAAGCTTCTGAAAGTTTGGAAGGAATGTCAGTAACCTGCAACATCATCCTACAATTCATGTGGTGGTCTTTTTTGCATGTAAACAATTCCTTACTTCAAGGAACAATTGATCACGCTTGAACAAAAATGTTTTTAGTTAGTGATAGATACAGATCTCCAACTCCTCCTCTACCAATTAAAAGACAGAGCTGCATATCAAACAAAATAAAACTGATAATTTAAAAATTTTGCTAACCAGATTTTTATTATCTTATCAACTCCTATATTTTAATATTATGAAGCTGCAAGCAACTTAAACAATAAAAGTACAGTATAGTGTAGGAGCCAAATCCAAACTCAAGGGCCAAATGTAAATGTAGTCCACATCCTAGCATAGGAACAAAACCACACTACTTTTTATGGTGCTGATTTTAAGCTAAAGTAGATTGAAAAATTCAGTACTTAAGCAGTCACCTTTTTCTTTTTTTTTTTCCTCCCAGATGATTAAGTATAGGTTTAGGTGTTTACCTTAAAAACCTAAGTTTAAGCATTTTGAATAAAATTTAAATACTGTCACTAGCTTTCAACGTGAGTTGGAGTTAAGTAGTTTCACACATTGAAGGAGGATTTGAAAATCTATCATTGAACCTTCTTTTCCCTTTTCTCTACTCCCTGTGAACTCACACAAGACATCCTCTTTTCAGTGGCACTATGTGCCTTCTAAAAAGCAGTGCTTTCACAAATCCTAACAGTAAAATATTTATACTTAAAAGTTCAGAGACATACTTAGTGATGTCATTTCTGGGAAAGAGAGAGAAGCAATACTGAACTTTACTTCTTATCAAACTGGAGCAAATTAATTAACATTTTGAATAATCCTATTATCTTTAGAACTGCACTGGTACTTATTAAGAATAATAATAAAAAGCTATTTCTGCTTTCCATATTCTCTGCTTCTTATACACTAAGTAAAATTAATTTCATGGGGACAGTCACAGTTCACATTAACACACATGTAAGAAATGGTGTAAGGTTATAAAACAATCCTGAATTTTATGAGGTGGTGATTTGTCCTGAGGTATCAAATCCTGAAAAATTATGTAAGAGGACTCACAGTGAAATTCCAGAAGATGCCTGAACATAAAACATCCTCCCCTCTGAAAGAATGCAAGATTGGACCCTCGAACTTCAAAAATCTCCTTGCTTTAGTTTTCCAGCAAGGATTTTCAAAGAGCCAATGATGACATTAATTTTAATTTTCGTCTTCAGTTTAGATTTTAGTTGCTTTTATGTCTTTTATGACACATTGCTATCAGTCTGACTTTTTTTTTTTTAATAGGACAGATTAGTTTATTTAGCTTTCAATAAGCATGTGGCTGTAACAAAATCTTACAGTTTTACTGGAAGTCTGCGGAAATTGAAACCTGGAGAAAAAGATTGGGATGTGCCTTAGCACTTGTACTTTAATTCCCAGGATGTTTATACTGCACAGCTAGCTCAAATGATTGGCATCTACATCTGAACTCACAGGTTAGCTCAGCCTAGGTTTAAGGATTCCCACAGCAAGGTCTTTCTGTGTTATACATCCCTGTTATTTCCACATATCTCAAGGGCATACAAACTGTTGTTTATGATGAAATGTTCTAAAATTCTTTCCCATCAAGAAAGTTAATTTCTACTGTGGTTGTCTTGTCCAGAAGACTTGCTGAACAGAGGCATACTATCAGTACTCAAAAGATTGTGACATGTTAAGTACCACTGTCAGTAAAATACAGCTTGTCTTTAACTTAGACCCTCCAGTTTTACAATCAGTGATTCAAATTGCTATGGATAGGGGCCTAACCACTTTTGAAAATAGGAAAGGGTATGAACACACTAAAACTATAAAGATGACTACAGAGTCCTAATTAGGAAGGAATTGTGGAGAGTCTAAACAACAAGGATGGGTTCTGAAAATCACTCAGTTCTACCAATAAACTGGCAGAACAAATCAGTTCAAATAAGCTGCAGAGGCAAAGCACAGCTGGAACGACCAATTGATTCATTGGGTCATGATGCA
Organism: Ibycter americanus; assembly: GCA_035590275.1. Classification (NCBI taxonomy): domain Eukaryota; kingdom Metazoa; phylum Chordata; class Aves; order Falconiformes; family Falconidae; genus Ibycter; species Ibycter americanus. The sequence goes on from JAVJGI010000032.1 coordinate 20,759,268, forward strand.
CTCATTAGATCAACCTTGTCCCAGCTTTCCTCAGCTCTGCTTACTGAAGCTTGGAGACCTCCCTAGAACCGTGCCCCAATTCACTAAAGCCTTTTCCAGTTATTCCTTTTTTCCTTCTGCTCAGTGGAGGAAAAGCATTTGCTTTATTAAAGGCTCCTTGTACCACTAAGGGGGATAAATGTCTCCTAGACCCTAAAAGCAAGATTGAACTTTTCAGTGCAGTCATGAATAAGGCATAACATGTAATAGCAGTGTATTTTCCAAGACTGGAATTTTAAAAATAAAAGATCACAGGTTTCTGAAAGATTTGTTGCAGTTAAGGAGGGATCAGTTCAGGGACAATCTATAGTCTGTGTTACATAGGATATTACAGTGGTCTCTTCTAGTTCTATAATTGACATAGGAATGAAACTTTTCCATTGCTAAGAAATACATCATTCTTCACTTTCCCTCCCTTTGTTCCACAAAAGCTACATTCTTGCAGTTGTGAAAGTCCATTTTTTCCCCTCATCTGGTTTGCTAGCCGTTCTAATCAGCTAGAGAAGAACAGGGCCTGTCTAGGGGAGGGAGAAGAGTACTGGTACAAGGGCCACGCTTGTCCTTCCTTCATTCTATCCAGTTACACATAAAGAAGAACTGGACATGAGGAAATAGCCTGGCTCAGTGTACAGCCTTTAGTTTGGACAGCTGGAAAAAGGAAGTGAGTGAGCAGCATTAGCTTTTGTTCCCTTACTTGGCTGAATAAGCAGGAATACAAGACATACAGAATAGGTGTAAAGGGATATGACAAGAGTTTGGACATAATTCCCATTTTCCTAAGAACTGCAAAGATGGGAGTGAACGAAATTTGGAAGTCTGTTGATGCATTGTGCTCTCTTGCCTCCAACACTTTGGAAGCTTTACTGACAGGTTGCAAAGTCTTCACTGGAATCCAGCAAGCTGTGATGAGGAGACCTTGCTTTCCAAATGTTAACGCTGAAACTCCATGCTTGAAAGAAAGACTGACAACAGACAGACAGAAAAAAAAAATTAATAGGCTGCTTCTTGTCAGTCCTCCGGTATTTTTGAATAGCAATTTGGCATCCTTTGCCATTTCAGTAAACTGAGAAGAAATGTAGGTTTGAAAATTGAGAAAGGGCTTGAAGCAAACTTGTCTGCAAATCCTTGACAAATCTTTCATGATAGAAATTTGGAAATGTGGCTACTAATGTTAGCTAAAGATGTCTTACTGACAAGCAGAACCATTTATTGTCCATATTCTGTATGCAGCACTTACTGAATAAGGTGTGTACTAGTGGTAAGAGTGTTTGATAGCAGTAGGAACAGCTGTGAACATCAATCTGTCTCAGTGCTCCAGGACAGAGGAGTTTCTGTTTCTAATAGTTGACTCCACAATTAGTAGCACCTGTCTTTGGCTTCTCACTTATACTGACCCTCCAGTGGCCCACTTAATGAAAAGGGAACGAATTCAGCAGGACTCTTGCAGGAGTTAATGAAACTGCCTACACTGATGCAACCACAATTTGGGTGGCACGCAGCAGTATAAAAAGGATAATTATATATCATCTTCAGTCTGGATGACAGGATGTTTACTAGACTTTCTGAATTTCTGTCAATGAGTGTACATGCTTTTAACATATACATACTGGCTCAAAGTTGCTTATTGTGGTGAGTATATGGACCACAAAGCTGCCAGCTGATGCAGCTCTACTTAAACCATCGAGTGTGCTGGGCCTTTGGGGAGAACCACCTTCCTGGTGAGCAAAAGCTCTTTGCACTGCAGCTCCCCAAGGCTCAGCGGTTCCACCAGAGGCGGGCAGTTAAGGTTATGGACTGATGTATAAAAGACACACCAGCTATGTGAGGAAGGAATTAACACATACACTAACTACACAGCTCTGGTCCATTACTGGGTTTGGCTAGAGTTTTTCAGCAGATGTTAGGTTTTAAATATTTGACAGCACAGCCAGGGACACCTGTCTCTGACGTCTCACCCTTCATTTACCCATTTAATGCAAAATTTGACCTTGCATCCTGGATATGCCAGGAGACAGGCATAACGCTTTGCTTAATACAACCCTTCTCTGTAACCAGATGTTTTAATACAACTAACGCTATTTAAAACAACACAAACATATCTCACTATTGTCTGAGGAGAAAAATGGGCCTCTGTATAGCACACATTTATATTCTGCAATAAAATTGGCACCTGGTATAGCAAAAAGGATATCAATGTGCACATTACATGGCTTTACAGACTTCATGTGAATAATGCAAAAAGTATTAAATGAAAGAAGCACTGAAATTACCACTGCCGATAATTTTTCAAGAGTGCAGAATAATTTCTTGAGAAAACAAGAGGCACTATTCATTACACTCTATCACGTGAGCTCTGCTTTCCTTTTTTTCCCCTTGGAATTAGTTTTGAAAAATTCAAGGATCCCAGCTGTTTAATAATGACGTTGTTGTATTCATGCAAATCCCTCAGACCTTATGTCAACATTTAATTTTACAATAAATATAAAAATAAGACTAGTCGCATCTGTAGTCCCCTGAGTTGTAACTGGAAAATCATCCAAAACATCCCTCTCCCTCTTCCCTCCTGAACATCCTTACTGCTTTAGAGGTAATAGCAGTCAAAAGGAAAATGTTAACATTCATGTGGTATATTGAGAGAAGTTTATAGATATTGACAGTAGTACTCACAAAATAGATTATATCAAAACAACAAATATATTACCTTTACCCCAGTGGTAAGCTTTTGTAAATTGAAGTCAAATATGTAGCTGTTGAACTCTGCAAGGATGATAAAGGCAGCATAGAAAGGACTTCAAGCAGTATGGATTTAGAGAAGGAACTGTTCCCACTAACCATTCACTCTTAATGAATTGTAGAGAAAAAAAATTATTTATTTACTGAATGACACTTAAAAAGGATTTACAAATTCTGAGCTGTTTGCATAAAGAATGCAGTATCTATAACTCCCTCTAAAAGTTTTGCCAGTGCATTGAACACAAAATAAAAGCCAAAGAGAATTTGGTCTATCATAAAAACAGGTGCCTAAATCCTAAAAGACAAGTATCTTGCAGAAGAAAACAAGGCTGTAGGGACAGTAAGTATAATCGAGAAGAAATTATTCCAAACCCCTATAAAATAAAATATAGAGTTATATCAAATATATGGGATTTAAAAAGCACAGTAGAACATTTATTAGAGAAAATTCTATTAAAAATTACTATTTGTGCAGTCCAACAGGAATATCCCATAAGAATATATTTGCTTCAAATACACTAGATGTTCCTCAAATGTCAACACAACAGACTGTTAGGCAGACAGTTAAAAAAAGCACTTCTAATTCTGAACTTTGAAAGACTAAAGCAACATTGGTAGGACTGCCTACTTCAATAGATGCAAAGAGCTAAAACTAAACATGCTGGAGTCAATGAGAAGTATATCAGCATCCCCTACATGGTAGCATTAAAGAAAAAAAACATTTTGTAACACTGGGATTGCTGGTAGCCACTGACAGCCTCGATGAAACTCTGGTTTCACCACATCTATGGGAACCTTACTATTAATGTTCAAATGGGTCAGGATTGTACTTCATGCATAAAAAGATGACCTTGGCAGAAGGTTTGAAAGGTCACATCTCTTAGGCAGCCAGCAACCAAATGGGTGACTAGCCTGTGGGAGGGACAGCAGGGATGTTTTTTTTGGCTTGGCCAAATGTAGATTCAGCATGTGTCACAAAGCATCTTAGACTCAAAAGGATGATGCAAAGACGCATCTGCTGTTTCAACCTAAAGCTTGTAGTAATAGTTGTGCACCATTTGTAGAGGTGCTTTGGAGGAAGAATCTGTCCTACAAACTTCCACATATCTCAAGCTAGCAGAGCCTTTTCTTGCACTCTCAGCTCAAAACCTCAGCAATTACCTTGCAAAACACCTTTCTGTTCCTTTAAAACAATCAGTGATTTTTGCTCTTCACATTCAGGGATCCCTGTAATGACTCTAATCCACGTACATTTCCTTTCTGGCTTCCTATTGCTTCCCCAGACACTCCACATTCACTCTGCAGACTCTGCCCTGTGCTGTGCTCCTTTTGTCTCTTTGCGACTTGATGGTCTCTTCCAGGCTGCTGCCTCTGCCTCAAGCAGTCAGCCCCTTTCCACATTTCCCTAGTGCATCCAATGACCTCATTTCCCCTCCTTCAGTTCCTCATTTTCTTCCTTCAGTTTTCTTTATCCACCCTTTCCACCTCTTATCATTGCTTAAGAACAGCCCACTGCCACTGTTCTTGACAGGCCAGTATTACTAAAGCAATTAGGCTAACAAATATCAAACAAAAAAATTTCCTGGAGAACCTTTCTTTGTTGTCTTTTTTTTTTTTTTCCACAGAGGTGTACATATGTTTATAGTGGCTCTGCTTCAGATGCGATTTGTGCTGATTAGACTATAAGATGCCAAGGATAGAGCCTTGGATTACTGTCTTTTATCTGTGAAATGCCAGACATGTAAGCATGTGTTATAAGTGAAATAATACTAAGACAATAATGAAGACAGAAGTTGCATCTTTGTCATATCGTCTGACTTGGAAATGCTGCGAAAGGTTTTGAATGGGATTGTGTGTGAAAGGGTAAGTTTATCTTTCCAGTTCTGTGTAGCTTGTGTCCCTGAGGAAGTGCTCAATACTAATGAAAAGCTGAATAGTTTCTCTAAAACCTTAGGGAACTCGTATCAGCCATGCCACGTGCATCCTTGTTTTGTAAGTCATCCTCTTTTTGTATCGTTCTCTATTCTGTCTTACTTTCAACTTCCACCATATTAATTACATTTAGTTCAAGTATTCTCCTCTGTGATGAGAAACCTATATAACAGATATTTTGTGTGTGTGTATATATATATATATAAAAAGACGGTGCATGCATGAGAGATCAGAGATATGTCTGGTTTTCAGCTGTGAGAACACTTCAAATGATGTGTAAACACTGTAGGTTTTGGTGGGGCATTAATGATTTCCAAACAGCACCTTTAGCACTGTGCTATTGGAACATCGATTCCAGCACAGTTACTTTGGACCTGACTAAATCCTTGTATAAACTTGGGCCTAGAATTATAAACCTGATCTTGTAGGTACCTTTAAGATACTGTCGAAACATGAGCAAACAATCCAGTAACACAATCTATTCTGGAAAAAGTATGTAAGAGGAACCCAATACTTGTTAAAAAACAACTGAAATGAACATGTTTGAGGGAAGCCTGATAAACTTGAGCGCAATATTCCAGCCTACTCTTCTGTATTTTGGTTCTTTTCAGTATTTAAGACTTAAGAGAAATGAACAAGGTAATCAATGGAGAGGCACATTTTTTAAAATGCAATCTCTATAGCTGATCGGAGACATGCAGAATTTGTCCTAGGTTTAAACGAGAGCTCATTTTGCAGATCATTTACACGCGTGCAAGAGATCACAGTGCCATAATTTGCCCTGGATCGTGAATGCACTGGATCACAACACAAAGATGCAGTGACATTAGCATTTTCTCCTGTGTACACACAACATTCAGTGTCCATAGCCAGCAATCCCCACAAGCCTGGCAAGGCTTGGAGGTTAGTACACCTGTCCCAATTCCCAGCAATGCTCCCTGGAGCAGGTGCACAAAGTCTATGGTTTAGAAAGTCTCTTCACACCTGCGCCTCTTAACTAATGACCCTTTTTGTTTTCTCCTTTTTTGATCTCCTGAGTGCACAAGATGATGCTGAGACAGCAGACAGGCAGGTGTGGCAGCCCCGAGGAGAGGATAGAGAGGGCATGTGCCTGTGTGTGTGCCTGCCAACAAACCATTGATTTTGTTCTTTATCTTTTTGGAGGTGACTTCTCATGAGACTAACAAAAATACTTGCATTGTTAGAAGCTTGTGATTTCACTGGAGCCTTGCATGCATCCATGTTTCTTTGAGGCAAGAAGAACCAAAAACCCCTTGAACCAATTCAGTTAATCCTGATCCTTGTACTTGAGAAAATACTTAGCTAATCCTGATTCTAAGTATTCTCTCAAGTACTCGTATGCGATGGATACAGTGTGATGTCCATGGGCATCAGCACGAGTACTCTCAGCTGAGCAGACTGTTACTTGGCTCATGGTCAGGAGCACTCCAGAAGAGCAGAGGAAGGCTACCCAAAGGGGTCTGATAGTGCTCAAATCCAGGAATTGGCCGTCAAGCAAGCAAGTATGTGAGGCAGACAGTATATACAGCTTGTGTCATTTATTGCATGCAAATAATCTTTTGAATTTAGGTTTTATTCTGCTTCTAACCCTTCTATAAGCTAATCCTAATTTGTGGGTATGTTTTCAGTATTCAAGATTAATCTTGAGTAGTAGAAACAAACAGTTCTCCTGAGTCTCATGCATAAATTCCTGGATTTTACCAATTGTTCATTACTATGTCTGGGAGCTATGTAAAAATCCTCGCTCTTTGGTAAGGGAGCTAAAATATTTCACACAAAATACTGATGCATACCACATGACAAACAGTGTGTAAAAAATACTTTTGTTTGCACTAATACCTATATTTTACTAAGAAAACTCATATTACAAATAGATACGGTGACAAAAAGATCTGTTTATATCTAATAGCAATAAAAACTCCTGCTAATGTGGTTTGGCTGGCTATGGGTTCTGAATTCAAATAGATGTTTGTGCTCACAAATTCATTTTGTGTGATTAATGTATAATATCCTATGGGCTGAATAAGTCATATTTGAAATAATCTGAATGGATTCAGTTTAAAGTCATTTGCCAATAACTTGTAATCAGCATATAATCTTTAACGATGATATTGCTGAACTTTGCCCATAAACCAATAAGCAGTTAAAGAGCTACTTATATTTCATAAATTAAACATTATCTGGATAAATACATGTCAGTACAGAAGCATTTGTGTCTCATATCTTTTCCTTGGTTTAAATGGGTTCATCCAATATCAGCTAGGTAGTGAACTTTGAAGCAGAGTCCACTGTAATAATAGTAAAGTTTAATGATGCATAGCTTTGTGAGACTGACAAATTCCCAGCCAAAGTATTGATTTCGGGAGAATTTATGAAGCACAGGCTCTATTCTATGTCATTATGGTCCGTTTTTGGCTGAAAGAATCATGTAAAATAGATTTTTAAATGAGTGGTAATAGCCAGACATAAAGAAGGTATTGATGTGTGTCATGAAGGGTGAAATAGCATGCCAGGTAAAGGCATATAACAAATTGCAAACAGTGCTGAAACTCCTACAAATGTAAATTTGTTTTTAGTTTTAATCAAACCTTTGTTTCAGTAAGTACAAATTTTGCCATAGAACTGAAAAAACCCACCCTTTTTAAAAATGTAATTATTTACAGTTCGATTTCATGCTTCACTTTGGAATGTGTCTATAAAATGCATATCTCGCTTACAGACATGTTAATCAATATGAATTGTGTACTACATTACAACAAAACTACATCTAAGATTATTAGGGGAAAAATCAAATGCACATAGTTCTGCTTACTTGAGCAATATGTGAAAATTAATAGTTTGAACCTCTGCAGAACTGGCTGTTAAAAGACAGGACACTTTTTTTTTCTTTTTTTCTTTCTTTCTTTCTTTTTTTTTTTTTTTAATACTTTTTTTTTAAAGAGAGTTTTAATAATACTATCTGAGGCATTTTCCGATAAGGTAAAACCAAATTATGGCGCAGGCAAAACTTGGAATAAAATCTGAAAGTGCAGAGAAACTGACAAAAAGGTGGGGAAAGAGAACTGTTGATTGGGTTACCAGGGCTTTACAAGAAAGTAACACTGCATTTTAATTGCATTCCAGCAGCCTTTTTTTGATCTAGAAAGAGGTCACCTAGGTCTAACAATGCAAGGGACCTTCATAGTCCAGACGTAAATATATCTCCCACACACCCAGAAGCACCCTGAGAATTAGCTAAATCCTCCTCAGAGCAGCTGCTTTTCAACAATTCAGGATTTTATCAGCCTAATAAAAAAAGTAGCTGGCAGGAAAAAAGGCTGACATTCTCAATAGGCTGTTCTGTGGCCTAGTGGGGCTGAAGAACTCTTCAAGGTCTTAGTCAACACCGAACTGAGGCCTCTAAACTGGCACACTCATCTACACCACAAACAAGCTGCAAAACCTGGAGAGAGGTCATTCTTTACATAAATGGTTTTCCCAGGCAGAATGCAAGTCAGAGAAAGTAGGTTGAATCCAGGTGCAAGGTTAGAACACAAGCACTTTCAGGCTCAGAGAAGCAGGGGGGAAAAAGTTCCCACCTGTAATACAATCTAATAGTAGCACTATTTATTTCACTTCCAGTTCAAATCCTTCTCTATTTTTATGTTCCATATGTTCATTATGATTTATAAAAGCAGTCCTCATCTCTCAAATGCAGCATTTTTGTCTGAGGTCTAAATTTCCAGCTTATGTTTTTACAATAATTTCCAGAATCAGTCTGGGCACACTGTAAATATGTGTGGTAGTGATTTCACTGTCTTACTTTTTTGTTATGTTTGCTATTCCTTTTAAAATTAACTTTCCACAAGCCATTTCACCTTAATTCATATCTCCCTGCCTATTACCATTCTAAGATAGACTTTTAAAGTTGCTGGAATATACTTTCATGTGTTAATGTGCAAACATATAGTATACATGAGTACATAATTATTGTACCTGACTGCAACAAATCAACTTTACTAAAACAGAACTGTCCTTTTATCAACATTAACTGCTGAAAAGGGGAAAATAAGTCTATTTAATGGCATATTAGATTCAGTAAATAAGCTATTTTACAATTACTAACTCACTTGATGATAGGCATCCAAAGAACCACCTTTGATCACTGACAAGGCCCCACAAAATCATATGAACTATGATAAATACCTATAATTAACAGCATGAAGTTATTTCTGACCTACAGCAAAGGGATGACATCATATACAGCAGAATTTTCACGCTGTTCACTTACTGATCCATGTGGTTCATTTGTGCTTTAAATTTTCTGGACTGATTTTCTAAACTTCATGCATGCATCTACATGTACAAAAAGAAATTTGTAGCACAGTCTTAATTTTCATGTATAATTACTGCAATTTGCACATGCAATTCAGCTACCGTTGCAATGTTACTGTCCAGTTTTACATCTAACTGGTCCCACAAAAAACTACTGAACAGGCAAATTAAATGCATAGTACTGAACTATTTGTATATTCCTAGATATTTGTTGTCAGGACAGATCTACAACACGTTTTGTATTAAACTGAGAAATACTCTAGCTAGCAAAATAAAAACCTACTCAATGTTCCTCACATGCCCCAAATTTCATTAAGAAAGTGTTCTGGAACCTTATTCTTCCCACATTAAGCTAACTTGGATTTAACAGTTTAAGTGCACACAAGTAGACAGAAAAAGGGTCTAGTTTTAGGGTCTTGGTCAAAAGAAACAGCTATTTAAAGATGCCAGTGTTGAAAATAAAAATATTTAAATATTCTTTGTCTTTGTAAAGCAGTCACTTTAAACATGGACTTCATCGTTAATGTAAGAAACATATTCTTTCCCCGCCAAGTTTCCACTGCTTTGTATTTTATATATGGACATATATATAAATGAACAGAACAGAGAACTGAGTCACTACACCAGAACGTCAATCTTTCACTTTCACTTTGTGCTTAGCAGACATTTTTGGCTGGACTGATGTAATGCAACCTCGAAACCCTCTATCGTTCACCATGGTCTTGTCACTCAGTAGCTGTGAGCGAGCAGAATGGTGTCTGAACACACTTCCTCATTGTTGTTACAGCTGGTGTTGCAAATGCAAGGCCTGAAAAAAGGTTGCTTGGCTGGGAACTCTTTACTATAAAACAAATTTTGTTGAGTATGTTGGGTCACTGATTTCATACATGTTGTATTAGGTTTAGGGGAGAACAAAAACGTCCTTCACTGAACAGAGCTGCTTTTAGCTGCAGCTACAAATCAAGAACACCAAGCAAAGGTATAATTCCTATGACTGCCAAACAGAGGAATACTGTGCATCTCACAGGAAAATACAGCCCTTTTTGAAGAAAGGTTTCTTTCCATCCACAGAATTGCACAATATGAGTTTCAGTGGAACAATACCATATAGTATTCTGTTTGATATATGTTTATTTCACATTACTTGAACCTACTTTTGTGGAAATAATGTAAAATAATGTTTCCCACAGGATATACTGTTACCGTCATGAATGGATATAAGCAAACTGCTTTCCAAAGGAAGAGCGGGTCACAGCTTACCTAACACGATCCATCACAGAGGTTAAAAGGAATGATTGCTTTCTGCATGACCAGCTTTGCCCTGTTGTTTGTCATATATACTGCTCTCACCAAACTGGAATGTGAGATCTAGATGCTGCTATAATGGGATCTTCTTTGATTATATCACTCAATAAAAACTATAGCTTAAGAAATACGAAGTATAACACAACACAGCTGATCTTCTGTCACATTTCAACCATGTTTAAGTTATGTACAACCATAGCAAAGGACCAGCAGCCTCTGTTAGGTGCTTTGAAAATGAAGACCTGCGTAGAATTTTCAGAATAAAGGATGAAGAAGTCCAATATGAGGCATCTAGCCCATTTTTTTGCTAGCGAGTCATAAAGATATGGACTATAATCTCTGCTAAAAAAAAGAGTAAGAAAAAAAAGTCATCAAGTAACTGTAGAAACAAAAGGGTAAATATAACAAATAATATCTTATAACACCATAATCCTAGTGCAAAGTTAATGTCCCTACCAATTTTTGTGAAACAAATTAACAAAATTAATTTAAAATAGATTTTTGCATATTTTCTGAAGTGTGTTGAACTGAGGCTCATAATGAGGGTGATGGATTCATTCGTAACTTACGAATATTCAAAGACAGCTTTAATATTTTGTAAATTCTCTATATATCTATTGTATAGAATTGTAATAATAATAAACAATAAACTACTAAGATAGGATATTCCAGTATGTATAGATTATGTTCCAGGAAGATACACACTCAAAGCACATATATGTACGTATATATGCATAGGTAATGCAGGTACACAATAGTCTGAAATCTAAAATACTCACAAATTACTAAGAAGCTTCACCATAAAAAATAAACTCAGACTATCACCATCTCTTTAAAGTTATTTATGTGAAATAGAGCATTCCGTTTTCTCTAACAAGTGGAATGCTTACACACGCAAGGTTCTCAATTCTGTTTCCTCATCTTCAGTTTATTACAATTGCTAATTTCTATTTTACTTATGAGGATATATTCCACATATATTGTACTGTATAAAGGATATCAACTACATTCCTTCACCGATATCTGTATCTGTATGTCAATACAATGGCTTTGTAATGAATGTGTTCTAGGATGTGTGTGTATTATGGGGGGCAATTATCTTGTCAAGCGTAAGACATACTGAAGAGAAAAAAGAGCGCAAATTGCACTCGATAGCCTTAAAAGCAGTACTCTGCTTGTAGCATGTTACACATACCCCTGGAAATGGTCCAAAATGAACTCTTCCCTGAGGTCTGCATTTTGTGCATGATAAGGAATAATCAGTCTCATGTTATATAAATGCAGGTGACAGCCTATGTGCTACAATAATGCAGATATAAACCAAAGCGATGATACAAAACCCTCCATTAGATGTAGATTAATGTCACTAAACATTATTTTCCAAAGGTCACAGTCTCCAGCATACTTCTGTGTTTCACAAAGCTACGTTATTGATAAAAAAGCTCCCACTCAAATATTATAGAAGACATAGTACATTGCTTGACTTGTAAATTTTTTTCTCAAAGATAATGTTATGTCGGTCTGTCTGCAAATCTAAAGCATTTGTTCCTGTTAAAAACCACTCAAATATCTTTAGACCTTCACCAAAATATAAATAAGTCTTAACAGTGCACACACTGATAAAGTTTATTAATGACTAGAATGAGCTTTTCAAATATAACACTAAATATATCCACTCTTTAGAAAGGTTGAGTTACATAAATCGCCCACCAGTGCAAATACGAGATTTTATGTGTAGGGCTCCGCTCGCCATCATCCTTTCTGTCAGATCCTTTGGCCCTGGACAAAACTGCGACCGTCTTTCCCTATAACCGTGATCTTCTGAACAAAAGACAAAAAGTACATGTGTGCAAACATAGTGGTTAGCACAACTGGCATGAAAAATCCCAGTGCCCTCAACATTGTCATGTGTTTTTTGTAATATGATAGCAAAAGAAGTTAAAAGGGGATTAAAAGGAGGCTAGTGAAACACGTTTGTGGATGTTAATCAGGTATCTTCTGAAGCATGAGCAATAGTATGGTGAAGGGTGTGAGAATTCCCATTTGCAGAAATAACCAGTAGGAAATAAAGAAGCTGGCATCATGACAACTTGGACGCAGGAGTCTGTACCTCCACACAGTAGTAATAAATGCCTAAATCAAACCATTTAATCTATTGGAACCATGTCCTTCCACTATGCAGTGCATAGAACTGTTGAAGGTTCTGGGAATATTTTATGAAGAACACCAGTGTCAGAACATCACTTCTTAGCTGAGATTTTAGCTGACAGAAGTGTTTATCAAACTCATTAGAGAGCTACTGAATATTTATTTTTAAGTCTCCTACTGATTTAGGAGGTAAAATATTAAACTGTTTCTCTCACGTCACAGCAGAATATTTGCTTACTGTTCAAGATAAACTAAGAATTTCAGTAATGATAGTTCATATTTTTTCTAAAAAAATCATAGACCCATGAATGCTGGTAGCCTCTTGAAAAAGCACACACATTTAGCGGACAGGAAAAGCCAATTAAACAACTTCCAGTGTGCTGTTTTTGCCAATCTAAATCTCACAGCCTCCAAAGAAGGCCTGATTCTCTCTCAATATCTCTTTTGTACAAATTCCTACTTCCTTTACATACAGTAAAAAAGGAACAGCATAACTCTAGTTTGTGATGAATAGTTCTGCTCACCATCAAGTATTATATTACCTCGTCTTTCTGATCTTGGCCGTTTTGGATGTCAGGATATTGGCAACTTGTCTTCGACTGAAATACACAGCAAGCACAACAGTGTCTTGCCAATGGAATTTTTTGCTTCAGTCTTGTCAGACGCCATAACACCTCATAGTGCAAGATAGACTGAAGTCATGTCAATCTCTCGGGTTATTCACTTCTAATCAAGCAACTGTATCTCAGTTCCCAGATTATGGCTGCCTGAGAAGCCAGCAGAGTGCTCCTGCTGTTCCTGTTCCTTCATGAACAAAGCAAAACCAGTCCCTTATCTCCACCTAGGACACTGAATATAACCTGGGTTGGCACATATCAGAGAGGACATTAATTCCTATGTGCTTGCAAACTACTGAAGTAATTTACCAGTTTAAATGCTGTGGTTTTGATACCTTCCTGTTCCTCATCCCTTGGAACTGCAGACTTTTCTGAGGTGGTTAAAAGGCTTCTTTTTAATTCTGTGATTTATAGATGACTACAGTTGAGAATTATGATCTTACATTGACTAGATAAGAGTGCTGCTGCCTCGGTTCAAGCCCAAGGTAGGTAGCCTAATAATCCACAAACTGTAAGTAGCAGGGAACTCTCAGAATTTAATTCCAGAGGTCAGTGCATTCAGGCAAAATGGTCTTAGGAATCTCATAAAGTATTCACAAAAGTATTCACAGTTGCTGTTGGTTATCAGTGCTATTGCAAGTTTAATTGTCAAGGCATTCAGAGTTTGTATGTGGGTGACTTCTAATTACTGTTGCATCAGAATGAATAAACAGTTCTTGGGCAAAGAACTGTGATCCCATACAGACAGATATTGCTGAAGCATTCTGCATTACACACCTGTACCTATGGAAGGATTATAGTTGTTTTATATTCAACACTATCAATAACCCCTTTTTTGAATCCACAGGCAATAAACAGTATTTGAAATGACTGAAGTTTCATTACTCGTTCCTCCAACAATACAATTACAAGTCTGGTGTACTGTCTTCAACAAATAACCATGTTGGGAGTGGTTGATCAAGTTCATTATTTTAATAAATGAATTTGAGCTTCAATCTGATGTTTTGCATGTGTGACCTGTTCTTACATTGACATTAAAGAAAAAATTAAGTTCTGGGAGTCTGGCCATCTGCTGGCTCTGTTTTACTTTTTAATGTTTATTTTAAAAATGTTTAAGTTTATCTCTTAAGCATCTGAACTAGAATAATATGAACTAGAAATCAAAAGAATGTCAAATGCATTATACTTATAGTTTACAATTTTTGTCAATATTATGGTGGAATGTGAAAGACTGATTTAGCAACATTTTGTAAAAAAGCAGAAGTGAAAGCAAAGAGTTAGGAAATACTGCTGTGAAACAGTTAAATTAATTCCTATGAAGTTGTCTTGCCCATTTTCTGTTGTTTAGTTGCCCTGGCCAGCTTCCTGCTGAGAGACATCACTTTGAAAGAAATGCAAAATTCAGACTTCCCAAGTATTTTCACAACCAAACTCTTCAATTGTGATGGTCTCTCAAAACCTCTCTGCATACAGATGTAAAGCTGGGGAAAATCACATTTAGTCTCAAATTTAAATTAATCTAGTAAAGGAATTTTAAAAGTAAAACCTGAACTTGACAATTTAGAATTTTAAAACCTGATTTTAGCTGTCTTCTGGAAAGGTTTTAATTCAGGATGAATGTGAAGATCCAGAACAGAAGTTTTAAATAATTGATGGGTGTGGGATAGGGTGATGCTATCCAAGCGGAAGGTTTCATAGTCTGTTTTGGGAATGAGTCAGTCCAACCAAAGCCAAACAGACTACACAAACTCCACCTTAGTGACTAAGACTTCTTTGTAAATTCAGCTAGTGTTAAGTTTTCCATTGTAATTACATCTCCTCTTCAAATAAACAATATGATGCTAATCTAAAATAAATTAACCTGTTATTTCATCTATTGCATTTGAAACTGGAGTACTCACTCTCCTTGTGGAAGCAACTGTTGTTGATTTACTTGAGCAGACTGTATTTCTTCAGTGATGGCAGAGAAGAAATGTTCTGCCTGCAACATCCTGGCATAGCCTCTACTCCTAAAGTAAAAGAAATGCAAACCTAAAGGACAACTCCCTTTTTTTTGCACCTATGAACAATAAAATGAACTTCTGGCTGCAGTGCTATTACTCCATTCCTCACAGAGCAGCACTACTTAATACCTCCTGATAATTACAAAAACAAGTAAGTCAGGATCATCCTGAACTGGATTGTGCTAACATACAGTAGAGTATAAATTTGGTCGATGAGTCTCTCTTTACTCAACAGTTCTCATTGTTTTTATTTAGTTTGTCTCTTTTCTTGCTTAATCTCACCTGGGACTATTCTGACTCCTGTAGCCTGAGCTGGAGAAAGTCACCAAAGTGAAAATTAGGGGTTTTTTTGTGTACTGAATGCTATTTGTGTGTTGAATATTGACACCCATTCATATACCCCCTTTCACTAAGACTGAAGAGTTCTCCAAGGTTTTCTGTATTTCCAGCATCCCTATTGTCAGCATCCATTTCCAGTGCCATTAAATCAGTCATTAAAATTTGCTTTTAGCTATGTCTTACTGCGCAAACACACACTGAGAACAGTAAAAGACCTTTGCTTAAAAGGTCAAAGGACATCAGAGGACTACAATTCTGCACATGATTTTTTTAACATTGTAGCTTTGGCCAGGAATTGAAAGTCATTTGGCCATAGTTTGAAGTCACTCATCAGACAACATTGGCAAAACCTTTGAGTTCTGTACGAACCGGGTCCAACTCTCATTTCCTGTTACTGTGATTGATAACACCCTGTGCAAGGAAAACACAGCTAAAACTTGAATTATTTCATAGGAAGTAGTAGCTCAACTTCAACTTTCCTGCTGTGTATTTTTCTGGTTCTGTTGATGGCTCTGTGTGTGTGTGTGTATGTGCATGCACCTAATCTCTGTAATATTTCAGAAGTTCTCTCCAACGCTCCTAGTCTGCTTTAGTGAGCCTCTGGTTAAGCCATTATAGGGCTCACCTGTGTTGTACTAACCTTGACATGCTACATAGTCTTAGGAAGTGGAAGGCAAAACACAAACCATCGAAACCATCAAAGGAATAGCTATTTCTATTTTAAATAATTTGGAAAACATCAGAGGTAATTAAAAAAACCCAACCCTACAAAATGGTTTGAAATAGGCTGGAACTTATTCTCCTCTCACAAACCCAGAAAAGAAAAATCACCTTTGAAAGTCCTCTTCAGCAGCCTTTCATGGTTACCAGAAATTATAAATCATGAACTGCCTAGCAAACTTATATATACTTCTTTTCATAATATATGATTCAAGACTGTCATTTGGCAAATCTCCCACTGACTTCAATGCACTTTTACCTAAGCAAGGTCTGAGTAAGGACAGCAGAATACAGTCCATAAACTTTAAAAACATACTGTGTATGTTTGAGCAGGATAGTCTTTCTCTCCTTATACACCCAGTGCCAAGCTGGAACTGGCACTGACAGGATTTTTGCTATTAGCAGACAATAGGGACTAGGTTAAAAATAGTGTAGCCACAAGAAAGCAATGATTCTGATTAAGTAAATTCCATTGAACTCTTTCTAGTAAGCATTATTCAGGTCATGAATGCTAATTTGTCCTGCAGGGGGCTGTGGGTAATTACCCAGAAAAACTATCAGCTTTATTGAGTTGCTACAAAATAGTATTACTGAATGGAATGCACTGTAAAGGGAGACAACCTTGATATGTGCCCACAGAACTAAACAGTCTTTTTCTGAGGACTTCATAAGCTGGACCAAAATCATAGTAACTTTACCTTGGATTAGGATACACTCTAGGCTACTTTCATGTTTCTATTAAATAAAATTAACATGCAAAATTATGCAGCACAGAAGAAGTGCCACTATGACACCTAGAGCAAATTTAGCGTTCTGCATATTTAAAGTTGTGTAGAATCAGAACCATCTTAAAAAATGAAGCAAATGTGGCACATTGGCTGCGTTCCAACAGTCACATAGAACTGCTGACATTACTAAAATCTAGATAATTTAGTCTCATATGGGAATCCATACCACAATTATATTGTCCCTGTTCCGACACAGTCCTGATTTTGTACTTCTTTAAGCCTAGCTTTTTATAATTTTAATTCCCTCCACCAATAAAGCAATTTGCATTCACACAGCCGCCTTTGCTAAGTGAGAGTGAAGAAGAAATCTGTTACATGACCTTGGTCTTTTTTGCAGTTGATTACAAGGAAACAAACTCTTCAGCTAAACCATTCTCTCATCTGTTTTTAATTGATGTAGCACATTGCACTACAAACCGTAGGAGAGAATTAAACAAGTAGCGCACCATGGCAGGTGACAATTCACTTTCATTTAAAGAATGCATACATAAGGCAAATCCTCCTGCATGGAAAGAGATGCAGTACACACACTGGAGTTTTTCCTGGGTATACACATGGTATTTGCTGCTCACCTTACTTATTAAAACTCAAGAACCTACAAAGTGTCCCCATTGAATCTTGCAGCTCTGTAAATATTAATGTGATTTGTTGGGCTCAGTTCCATGCACAGTGTAGAACCAATCCGTGCATGTTCTCCAGCCACCTGCCTGGGATTTTGGGGCATCTCGTCAGAACTAATGCTATGATATTTCCTACAGATGTCCAAAGATCCATTAAATTACTGGTAGAGTTGCACAGTACTGCCAGAAGTGTCAGAATGAGCAGGTATATCTAAAGGAACGACAAGAATCAAAAAAGAAGGATCATAAAGGAAGAAGGTATTTCATACAGCTGTAAATGCTGACTCTGTACTGGAGTCATTTAAAATAATCTTCCTTTTGATTCAACTCTTAAAATCAATTGCCAGTCAACAAGGACTACACCTGAGTGCTATCATGCTAGTCACTGCACAGACAGCTGGGGTCGTTAGCCAAAGGATGTGCAGGCAGAGGCTGACATTTCCACTCAGGTTCTCTTCTGAGAGAACTGGGGTCAACTCCACTATAATTTGATAAATCCATGGTAATTAATACTCATTGATGATATGGCTCCTATTTTAAAAATTTAACAGTAAAAAGTAATTCCAGATAAATAGTTCTTTAAAAGTGCTTCAGCTAGCAGCGACATGAATCAGGCTTTATTTGTTACTTATTTTGATATTCTTAGGTACTGTGACAGAACAAAAACAGCATGTGAAGAGTATGATGAAATTAAAACTTATTTTAATTTTAAAGAACAGAAAAATTGTTCTCATGATTCTTCTTAATTTCTGGCAGTGCTGGACAAGGAACTTCTTAATATGTAAGACTGGCAGATAAGGAGTATTTTTTTAAAGTTTCAGTAAAAATGAAGAAACCTGCAGCAAAGCTTGCTTATTATTTGAATAAATGAAATGACACTCCATTCTTTGTATTTCGCTTTCTCTCACTTTTCACTTTCCAACTACTTTTTTTTCTTTCACACAGTCTCCAGATAAATACATTTCCCTTTACTCAACAGATTAACATTCCCACAAAACTGGCACTGTTGAGATTGGCTACTGTAATTTGTTTGAAGGATTGATTTCATGTTCAAAACATTGGAACAATGTTTGTCAGTAAAATAAAATATTGAACATAACTTTGAGTTGGACATAATGTTAATTAATAATGTTTTTCAGTGCCTCATTTTCCATAAAAGGTATGGGGTCTGGATCAAAGATCAAAATTTAACTCTGCATATTTTGCTGGAAAAGGCTCATTTTTTATTCTAAGTACTTGAATGCAGCTGGTTAAGTTTGTCCTCCTATATTTTTACATGTGATATAAAAATAAACTTTACTATTATTTATTTTGAAAATAATATGTTTTCCCACTTTGTTTTGGCAAAGAACAAATTGTTTCATTCTCACAATTAAATGTTTTAGAAGTGTCCCAAATAAACTCCCCAGCTATGAACAAAGACAAGCAAACAATTGTGAAGCTGAAGTGTTCTATTGTACCAAAAAGGAAATATTTTTTAATTCATTTTGAACCTCAACAATAACAGAATTGAACAACAAAACTCCACCCCGAGCTGTTGTGATTATTGGTAATTCTCACTTTTCCGTGTCACTAAAACACACAAGCAATTATGATATTTCAGCTGCTGGCTCTTCTGCTGTTGTTGTACTTTGTTTTAAAACAGTAAGATCAAAAATGCATGTCCACCTTAGTTTTATATTCTTGAAAATACCATATTGTCTCTCTTGTGGTTCTTGTTTAAGAGAAAATGAATACTACATAAACTAATGAGAAATCCCAGCTATGAAGAGTACGAACAAATGTATTTTTAACAGTAGTTAGCCCCTCTGTTTCCAGAAAGTTTTCTGATAAGGTTTTTGATTACTTGGAGTACATATGATAGTATACTTTCCTCTGTTTTCAGCCGACACATAGGTGCTCCTAAATACAATCATCACTGTGTATTTTTTCTTCACATTAATATTAATTTCCCAAACAAAGATAATACTGCCAGAGTACATAAAATTAATGTTACTATTAGGTCATTAGTCACTACTTTGTGCTCAGTCTAATAAGGGTAGGAAGCATTAATCTGCGTGCATTACATGGGTTTGTTGTTCATCTTAAGGAAAAGGTTAAAAAAGACCTTCTATTTCAATAGGGGCATTAACATAAAGAAAATATAAACACACTTACAATCACCACAACAAACTCTAAATTTCTGTTTCTTTCTTCAGGCTGTGAAAGACTGAGAGCCATTTCTCATCATTCCTGAATGTGCTCTGTTGTAGAAAGAGCCTAACGAGGATTAAAAAGGCTGTCCTATGCATGCACTTTGCTAAATCCCTGCATGCCATTCTAGGGTGACTGTACTGTCTGAACAAGTTCTCCCTGTTTGCACGTAAGAAATAGCTGGCTCAAACAATTCATCTGATCAGTGAGGCTCAGCCAGAGAGTGTGCCAGTCCAACTATATGCAGCCTAATACTCTTTCCATGAATGATGGTTAAAAAGGGCTTTCTTGCTTGAATGGTCATCCACAGGATGTGGAAATAGGCTCGGCTTGGGGAGGGAGGCAGGGAAGGAGAGAAACGAGCACCAAACATCACTGCTTACGTCCTGCTGGCTACCTGGCTTTTACTACAGTGCAAACAGACAGATTCACAGTAAATTCATATAAAACTGTCTGTTAGAAAGCTATCCATTCTGTATCTGCTACAAAGCAGTTATCTGAACAGGGCAGGAGGTCAATGTAATTGCACGATGGCAATAGGACAGTGAAAGAAACAGACTGGTGGGGGTCCTTGCTTCCTCTTATGAACTCTTCTCCCCCCACCAGTCATGTGCATTTTTCATTTCAGCAATTTTCCATGAAACAGAGACAACATACATAGAGCAGAGCAAAGGGCTACATGACGCTTGAGGGTGGAGCAATGGCACCAGGCAGAAGGAAAGGTGCCATCCAGCTGTGTTAAAATTATTCAGTGCAGTGTGTTCACTAGTCCTGGTTTTGAGAATTCATGTACAGTCATCTATTTCTCATGTGTTTAATCATTTTGAGAGATTAATACATGAAAATGTCAGAACTGGTCTGCTAAGTATTATAACCAAAATAAAGCTTGGGTAATAATTATTCCACTAAGGCAGAGAGGAGAAAGAGAGACATCTTACCATTACTACTGCATAAACTGTAAATGGATAAGAACTTCACGCTACAGATACAATAAGCACATTGTGTATATATACTGGTCCAACTGGATCGAATACACAACAAATCCAGATTAGGTTCACTAAACTTAATCATTATATATTAGTATATTCAAAAGACTCTAGTTATTCAAATCAAGATCTGAATCTAATTGCAAACTAATTTGCTTTTATATTTCACATGAATATTTCACCTTCTAAAGGTTATGTCAGTAACAGACATAGGAGTAGGAAATAAATGAGGCAACCTTGTTTACTATATGCCAGGTGAAATGAAGACCATCTCAGTAAAGAGTTTCCCTGTATTGCCTTGCCAGTGAACTCTGCTTGGCTGGAGAGATACTCATCTGTAAAAGTAAAAGTTTTACAAGTCTTCCAACCAACCAGCCTCTAACCCATCTTCCTTTGAAAAGACAGAATAAGCTTGAGGATTGGGAAGCTCATACACAGAAAGCAGCTTTCAAATCATTTACAGACCAGGTACAAAGCAGACAGCTGTAATGTGAATTCCCCATTACTGTCCCACTGTATACATTTCTACTTTCCCACTGGAATCTCTTCTTGGTGACAAATGACTCACTCTTCATGCTTACTCAATTCTGACCTCACCTGAACACATCAATTGCACCAAATACTGCAAAGCTTTCCTAGTTTTGTGATGTGGTCAAATTTCAGACAGCTCAACTGTCTTTAAACTCACTTAAAAAACGAGGTGATGACGTTTCAGCGACCTGAAAGGCAAGTGACAGATTCTTTATCCAGCAAGACATCCTGCCCTTGGAATAAGTGTATCATGATTTGCTCATTCTGTGAGGTATGCTACATCCTCTGTGCCTGTTTTTGTAATTTGACAATTGTGCAAGGTGATCTGGATATTATTTCATGATGGTTTTGTGAGGTTTTTTTCTTCAATTTATAGAGGCTTTTTTTTCAGTCTGTCTAGTGCTGAAATTTCTATTCCAGGTTTCACATAGATGTAAAAGATACACATGTGCATAATATTACTTATTCTTACTCTGTCAACATCAATGAGGCATACTGTATCTGGCCTTTTCACAAACACAGAGAATGGTAATTCACTAGAAAAAGTTTGCTAACTTAATTTCCATAGTTTTTTATTTCTATTCTTTTCAATACTCAGACTCCCTTCTCCAGACATGCATGAGACTTACATTTGGGGAAGAAATATATGGTAGGTCAGGGCTTGAAGGAGCCATGGAAAAATTCAAAGCAATCTCTAGATGTGTTAGCTGCCAAGGTCTGTGTTGTCATGAGGTAGTACCTTAGGACTCCCACAGTTCTCAGGTTGTGGGAGACAGCTTTTCTGTGGGCTATCCATTGGAAGATCCTATTGCCACCAATATTAGATGCCCCACTAAAATTAAGGTGTCATTGTTTTTTTAATGATTTATAGTTATTAACGAGTAGAAATCTTTATTTCTCCATGCGTGTGATCTGTCGATGACCACACAAGCCTACAGTATCTGCTCCGGTCACTGTAGGAACCTTAGGGTCCAGATGGCTCAGTTTATCACAGTACACTACTGAGTCTCTTGAAGGAGCTGCATACCATCTGGGCAGATTTAAAGCCAAAAGGAAAGATGCTAGATCCTATGGAAACAGGTCTCTTGCACACTGCCCTAGTAGTATTTGGCTGTCATCTACCTGTTCTTCTGACTGAGGTATGGCTAAGAAACTTTATGGGGAGGTGCAATTACCAGATCTTAGTGAAATGAAGATGTTAATAATATATGACCCCCTAATATTATTCCTCTTCTGCTTTCACCGTTTCTCTTCTATTAATCACTTTTGATAACTGATTAAGGGAGAACACAGCAAAAGAACAGATGTAAGACTGGTCTTTCTCCCTGCCAGGAGGACAGAATGTTTGCAACTTTGTGGAAGCACAGTAAGTGTAAGTAGTTGATTTTTTTTGATTGTATGTATACATACACATCTATTTACAAATTAAAATGACAGTGAGAATACTAAATTAACATAATCACTTACTGTTTCATTTTTGCAGCGTGTTTGCTATGACCTCAAAAATGCTATAGCTTGGACAGCTGCATTTTTCTCCAGCATAGCCAGAAAACCTATTGAGTCAATCTCACCTGTGCTAGAATCATGAGCAGCAGGATTTAAATGCACATGCAAATGACTTCAAAATTTTGTGAATCACTTTATATATCTTTAAACTCTACCTTCTCATAATTTAAATAGCTAAGAAGTATGTGATCAATCATTCTAACAAATAATTTTATTTGACATTGTATAAAATGCACAGCACAGGCTCATGTGATTGTGCATGTGAATCACAGCATTTATGCTGCCTAAGGCACATGAACACCAAGGAGCAGCCTAGACCCAGCTGATTAAGCTGTAGTGCAAAACAACACCACAATAGTCAAAGGTATGACAGCCAACAGTGGTTTATTGGACCAAGGAGTATAACATTGTAATTTACTTTTTTAATATGTGTCATGTTCTCTCCTAGTTTCCCCTTACAGAGTGAAATATGTAGGTAAAAGACTGCTGCACAGTTTCATGTGTTATGTCCCTCCAAAATTAGAGAGCAACAAACTGTCTTTAGTAGCCAGTACATTTAGTATAGAGCCATAAATCACTGAAAGTGCAGGTGAGCATCTAGTGGCTTAAAAAGTCAAGAAAAACTAAAAGACTTCATGTATCTGCCTAAAGTGATTTTAGAGCTACAGTACAGCTAGACAAAATACTACACTTCCTAGCCCTGCCTATTTTGGTTGTATGTTTCTAGCCATTATTTTATTGCTTATTGACAGGAAACCCACAATTTATAGAGTCTGGCTCAGGGCAAATATTTTCAAGATTTTACTTTTTTTCTTCCCAAAACATAGTAATATGGGCCCAAACTGTTTTATCTGTACCTACTTTTCTTTCAAAACAGGAATTTGTAGCCTTCTTCCAGAAGAACAAAGTATTGTTCACAGACAATTTATAAAAAATAGCTTGCTTGTTTATAAAGCAAACACATGTAAAACTAATGAAATTATTAATGTCGCAGTGTTAACTTTCTTCTCATAAATATAGTTTAACAGTGCTGACATCGCAATTACAGTCAAATATTCCGTCTCTTTGCTTATTTGCTCAATCTGTCAGTCCACCATGGGGGGAGACAAACTGTGGTGAGCATTTGACAATGCACAAAAGAGATATAAGACTATTCTGATTAAATCTTGGTGAAAGATTAAATGACTCTGAATTCTTGCCAGATTTTTCAGACATGACATTCTTAACCAATGCTACTAAAATATTCTGCTCACCACAGGTTTAAAAACAATTAGGGTAAAAATAGTGCATGTAGCTCACAGGCTGGTCAGTTGTTATGTTTCAGAAACAACAGATTAATAGCTGCATTCATACATACATTAATATGTCTCAGTGATGTGAATATGTATTTTACTGGATTAAAAGCTATAGTATAGCTCATCCACACTCAGGCAACAAACTCCAAATGAATGAATCCTCCGACAAAACTTTCTCATTGACATCAGAGCAAGAGCATCACAGATTTGACTCTATGTTACCAAGGAAAAAAAAAGTATTAAGCTACTTTCAAAATCAATCATCCTTATAAGAGGACTACAGCCCAGGTAAATTTTGAATAGACTAACTCTGTGCATTTTAGTGTTAGACAATTCTTAAAAAACATAGAGCTGCAATTTTCATGACTTTAAAATGCATGATAAGTTTTCTACTGAATTTGGCTGTGGAGGATTGGGTCCCTGCTACAGATTTTGGTACATAATCACAGAAACAGGTAACGTGGAATATGTGAGCTAAAACTACTTTGCACTCCTATGCAAAGTAGTGCACTACTTTGCACTCCTATGGGTGATTAAAGGTCTTGACTGTTCTCCATACAAAAGCATACAAGTAATGGAAGGGCCAAACTGTTTATTATGGTCTTTGCTGGGAATCCATTTAACTTGGGCATTAAAGTTGCTAGATATTAAAATGGAATTTGTTCTAGTACATATTGTATTTGTACATTGGACTATAAAAAAAAATATTGGTGTACTTGTAGTCACAATATCAGAAAAAAAGCCATGTAAAATTTAATGTTTCTTAATCAAGGAACTATAAGTGATGATACCAAACGTAGGGGAACTGTAAGTGATGATGCCAAATGTAGGGGCAATAAGGCAATAAACTCACCACTTCTAGAATTATATTCTGCATTTATAATGTAAAACATACTGAAAGCTGTTCAACTACTATTTTTGTATGAGATGATGATTTGTTCTTAAATTTCTATTCTAATAAGACTTCCCCCCCCAACTGATATTTTTGTGAAAGAATAAGACCCAAATAGACAGTTTGGGCCTTTCATTTACAATTGATGAGACACATATTGAAACTGAAACACATAAATGACACATTTCAGAAGTCTCTAATAGACATATGTTTACCTTCTGAGCAAATGATAGTATTGTATTTGCTTTCTGTTTCATTAGATCTGAAGGCTGAAAAAAAGTCTCATATGCTCACAATGAAAACAAATTTTGATATATGATTTTCCAGATTTCAGTGATGACCTCTTTCAAAAGGAATCCTCTGTATGGGTCTCAAAATATTTAGATAGCATAGAACAGAAACATAGAACTACAAAAGTGCAATTCTCACAGTTTACAAAAATAAATTAAATTGAAAAAAATGCTTTAAAAGGTATTTCTTTAGTATTCTGCTTTTACAAGCATCCATTAAAACTGATCGGAAATGGTGAGCTGGGAAAAACCTAGAAACTAAGACCTTTCTGTTGACATTATTCTGGTTAGATAAATTGAAATAACAACTGTCTGCCCCAACAAACTGTTATGACTTACTTGTCCCTGTGCATTCTTTGCAAATTTGCAACACGTAGATTTTTTGGGTTTAACTTTTATATATAAAGCTCTACATGCTTATATACTTTTCCGATGTGATAAGTGAATGAGTAGTAGTGATTTTTAAGCCCACCTTCTAGCAAATATTTAAAATACACATAAATTCAGTAGAGCAAGCAATCTCAATCAAAGTCAATGTGTTTGGCAGAGCTGCGTGTAAAATGCTAACCTTACAAAAGATCCTGTAAATTTACTGCCCAATCCTGACCTTAATTACTTCAGTGTTAAAGCCCCAGCTGATAGCGGTAAGAGCAGAATCAGGCTGCTACAGCTTAGGTTTTTAAGGTTTTTTCCCCCTTCCTTCCCCCTCCAACAGCTTGAATTCCTGTATTCTGATTAAGATAGATGGAGTATTTGCATCCTATCCATATTCATAATCCTTCTTTTCAGTGTCAACCCAAAATACTGCATTTGTTGCCCAGGCAGACACATGCAATGTCTTCAGAAGGTTTTGCGTAGATGGGTAAGGACACATCCCTTTTCAAATTTTGCAGAATAGGTGGCCACTAGGTGAATTCATGCTGTTAAAGTGCTAAGAGACCAGAACAAAAACCATGTCTTTTGTGTGTGACAGAAACTGTAATTAATGATTTCTTCTCTTTTTGCTAAAAAGAAAAGGGAGATGTGCTGTTGACAGGCATTTTATTAATGGTTTCTACCATCTTAGTATACATAAAAGGCATTATTGGTTGCAGTGCTAGTTTAAACGATTTTTTTTTTTTTTTTTAGGAAATGTTGAAGATGTTTCATGGATGAAAAATGAAGGCAATCTGTCCGCTGCCACTGAAAGTTTGGGTTTCAATGATAAAATTGAAACTATTGTGACAGTTCCTATTGTATCCTTTAACCATCTGCCTCCTGCTGGCACAATCAATGATGGCATCTGCAGGGACATGGTCACCCTTACCTAGTTTCTCTCTTATTTCAGCAACAAAACCTGTCAATAACATGTCTCATGGCTGCTTTTATAAGAAGATTTATCAAACATCTTGGTGATGGTACTTATTTTAGTGACTGTTGGTTGGTTGTTGTATTTGGAACCAATAAGAGATAAATATTCAGCCTGGTACACAAGAAATTAGACATGCATTTTCCAGTTGCAACAATGGCAGCTGACTGCCTAATCCAGAGGCCAAAGCAGCAATGATTCACTCTTAGATCCTGCTTATACGATGGAATTAGAGTGAATGACAGCAACACAATATCACGCTACTTTCTGAACTATATTAAGTAGAAGAATGTGACAATCCTGCATGCAATTCTTGAATTTGTGTTCATTTTCCTTGGAAAAAGAAGTAAAATAACTTTGAAATATCCCAAGTGAAAAGCTGAAAATAAGAGGCCAAATCCTAATTCTGTATGAATGAAAGGCAGCAGCTTGACTGTTCAGATAGGAATGCTCATTTACACTGGCTAATGGGCTTCCCATTGCTTATGGACAGACAAGAAAACAGCCATTTGTCTAGGTTAGTACTCCTTCCGCAACACTTTGAGAAAATGTTTTGCTTTGCCACTGATTTGTGAACAACTTAACAACTACTGTGAACCAATAAGGAAGCAGACACTTACCACAAGCGTTCACAATAATGCAATCAGAAAACATGTCAGGGAAGGGATTTACAGCAGTTTGCACACTCCTCTCCAGACAGAAACAACCAAGCAGCAAAAGGTTCTTCCTATATTATATTAAAGGCTTGATGATATCTTAATTTTAAGCACAGAACTTCTTTGTGACTATTCAGCTCAGCATTACAACTGACAAGAGTGTTAAATATAGCTAGTTAATAAAATATCCGTCATTTCTGTAAGCAAATGTGCCATTCTTTTAATTCAGTTTTTCAAACTTCATTTCTAAAAGTCCCGGAAAATCTATGTTTTGGGAAGCAGCTGGAAATGCACTGTTTGCACACTGATCTATACTAGCAGTCATTCATTTTCTCTGGGAATTTTTATGTAAGCTCCCTTATTGGGAATATGCTAATGACATCCGCCATGATTACTGATTTTCTTTGAATCGTTATTCCTCTGTGGGCAAAGCAATCAGAAAGGGAGAACAGGAGATTTACTTCTTGCTTGTGTGCCTTCTTCAACCATCTGCTCTATCCTGATTCATTTGAATAAGATCTGCAGTTTTAGATTCTTTACTCTGGCATTCTGAAGCATTTTAAAGCGTAAAAGGAGTTAATAGTTATCTATCAGTGTCACAAATGTAGTACTGCGATGCATTCTAAGAGCAAGTTTGCCTTCCAATGGTTTAGAGGGCCAGATTAATTTTATTAAAGTAAAAAATTACAATGTTCTTTAACAGCTTCATTATTTCAGACAAGTCTTTTGTGAGCACATTTATTATCTGGAGCGTGGAGTATAAAAGCTGAAAGAAAGGGAACTAATTTATAAAGCAAGAACGTTTTAAAAATGGAAATTGTTAATCTACTCCCCTCCATACATGGAAAAAATAGAGAGCAAAATTGTGATCAATTTAATGAAAATACAACCTTGTAAAATGCACTACCGTTACTGAATTCTTGTACCTGTTCTTTTACCTGGGTGCATTTCTGAAGTACATTTACACAAGGTCATTTTGATTTTAACAAAGGTGCTATTTAGCTGTATCAAAATTCAATTAAATGGTTCTCTCAAATGAAGTACTGTCCTCATATAACAAGTTTCCCATGCATAGTGATAATAATGTTCATGCTTTTTTTTTTTTTTTAATAGGACGCCACTTTTCTGCTGTTTTATATGCACACGCCAGGTTTAAAACAGCACTGCTAATTGCCAAAAGACCATTTTGTACAACGTAACGGAAAATAAACAAGAAGATGACATTGTAGCAAGACAGAACTAAGCACAGATGAATGCATAGACGGAATTCAGAGAATTGTATTGAATAGTTAAGTGTAGTCTTTTCACAAGCAAATAATCTTTGAAATGTTAAGGAAAATTAGTGTTTGGGAATCAAAAACTTCTTTATTATACTTATTTCAGAAATACTGTAAATGAACACAAAAAGAGAGCCTCTCTACTTGGTCTTGTAAATTAGCTCATAATGCTTATGAAAATAGAGCCCCTTCTAAAAAAGTAGAGACAATCTTTAGCAAATAGTACATAATGATCTCCAAAGCACAAGATGACCCGTTTTGTTACTTTTGAAACCAGAAACTTAAACTAATGCAAAATTATTATAAAAACCTAACAGTTTGTCAATTCGTTTGGTGTAGCCACAGACATTAAAACCTCTGCCTACCATTTCTACTGATTTTTTTTTAAAATAGTCTTTTCTGGCAGCCCCTGTTGATCAGTGTTCTGATTTTTACTTATCTTTTAAAAAATAGAATGACAATACAAAAGAATGAAATGGCAGTGACCTCCCTGCTAGAATTAGTTACTGGGAACCACTTTCTATCAACTAACTTCAGCTCCTTTCAGAGCTCTCAGAAAGAGCTGCAACTTGTATGAAGAAAGAGTAGTTATTTGAGAAAGGGTTTGTCTGTTCTCATTCAAATGAAAGGAACTTACAAACACACTTTGTGTTTGCTTTTAATTAGAGGTGCAACTAAACTAAAACACAAATTACAGGGCTCACTGCATTTGTGGCTTGGTTATCCTAGAGATTAGAAATGGCAAATACAGTTTCTTTTGGTTTAAAGATGTATCAATCTTTGAAATTCCTTATTCCATATCTCACTAGAAGACTGGAAAACCAGATTTAATTTTTATGGCCGTTTTTATAATCGACGTCAATGTGGTTCCATGAATTTCAAGGACTGGTTTCAACCTTATTTTTACTTTGATGTATTGTACAAAGCAAGCAGTTCTGAGAAACATGAATAAAAATAGAAAAGCAGGATTTTATCTTAATAATTCATAAGACAAAATTCTTAACACCAAATTAAAGATAGGCAGGTAGCCAATGAAATACAGAGGAGAAGAAATCATAGAAACAGCAGTGCTGTTTTTCATAACAACGTAGACATCTCACTATTTTGCTGGTCAAGTATACTACACATAAAACACATATAGTGCAATATTAAGTCCTTTTAATTGAGAAACATTTTATCTTGTCTTGCATTTGTATTTCTCTTTCTTCCTAATGAAAGCGTGCCTCATTGCTAAAACTTCATGCAACACAGCTTGCTTATTTCATGGTTAAAGGCACTTACCACATGAAGCTCTGGCTCTTTAAGTATACAGCCTCACAGTGCAGTAGGAATATTTTAATCTCCTCCTCAATGTGCTCTGTAGTCTGAACCATTTTTAGGCTCTTTATTTCTACTAAAAATCCCTAACAACCTGATTACCTATCCAAGCAAGAAGTTTCTGAAAAACAGAGCACCAAACACTAGTCCCATTTGAAAAGCTGAGGGCAAAGTAGGGGAGGTAGTATGTTTATTCTTGACAGAGAATTGCAGAATAGCTCCAGTTGAAAGGTACAACCTGCTCCCATATTAAGAGCCAGTAACTTCAGGAAGGTCTACCAATTATATTTAGCCCAAATAAAAATACCACATCTCCACTTCTGCAATGACAACTGTACAAAGTTCAGCTTCAGGTACCTGGGAGGACAGGCAATACCCCTGTGTTAGCCCTCCATAGCCTGCCTTTCAACAAAGTCAGTGTATGACAAAATTTTGGCCCTTGTTGAAATAGTCAAATCATGAATACACCATTTGTTGTAGGCAATTTATATACACCTAATCACATTAATGTTTGAGAGCATAGAGATCTTTACAACTATTTACTCAAGCATATGAAATGCTACTGATGAAGATGAGACTTCAGATTTTTTATCCAATTTTGCTGCGTATCTATGATATAATTTACCTAAACAAACAAACAAAAAAAACCCCAAACCAAAACAAAAACCCCAAAAAGAGAGAAAAATGGTTAGTCTGTAGACCTAAACTACAAGTGAATCCTGCTGAACCTGACAATTTCTTTTAACCAATAGACAAGTACTAGCAAATTCTTTTTGTTACAAATTTTCCCTCTTGAATTTGAGGTAGATACATGTAGAAGAATTTCCACTAGTGATAAATGCAAAATGACAAGGAAAAAACCGCAAAAGAAGCATCAGAAAACAATCAGATAAACTACTGTGGAATCCCCAAATGAGATCTAGATATACTTGTTCTTTGAGTTTCCCCATAAAATATATATGGATAACGTAGAATAATGTCCCAGTGACCAGTTTAAAATGGTATGTACTAGTTTTATTTTTTCCTGTGTATTCTTTAACATTCAGATTTTAGACTGAGAATTATTCTTTGAAGCCTACAAAAAAACCCAAACACCATCACCATGTGTAAACATTGCAATAATTCTATTTCATGTATGCTTTCCTATACTGGCGAGAGTGGATATATACCAACTAGCAAGCCACTGGCATAGCTGCATTTATATTTCCTTTCAGAATACACTGTATTTCTCATCTGTGCTATAAAATGGAAAAAGGATTTCCTTTCATTTGCATATGATGATATTTGGAACTGTTAATCTATCATGTAGACACAGTCAAATGCACCTTGTAATTAACACAAACCAAATTCATTGCACTTAGGTAGGATGCTAGTTGATGTACACACAAGACAATTGTTCATACAGCCTGTTCTTGAAACTTAAAAGCCTTTCATTTAATGCATACAACATACCTAATGTGATTTGTAAAGAGGCAGGTTTTCAAAATAACCTGAAGAATGAAAGCAGGGGTGGGGAGGTGAAGACAGGAATAAATTTTTTGTCTTACAATGCTTCAAAAGAAATGTTTCCCAGACAATGTAACACATAAATTTTTTATGTTGCAAAAGTGATGAACTGGTGACAAAAATAAGGCTTAGTTCAGAATCTTTTGAATGGTCTCATAGTTTGGGTCCAGTTCCAGAGAAGAAGAAAATTTTCTCAGATTATATTTGTGGGAACTGCAAGATGTACAGTCTCATCATTCCTCTGAAAAAGGACAAAATTTTTGCATGATATATGTACCATGTTCTTAAATTCCTGACATCCCTCAGCACTGAGATTTTCTGGATAATGCAGATGTAGGGATGGTTCCATAGAATTATATTTATGCAATATGCAGTTAAGTGCAAAGATTTTCTCCTCATCACATTCCAAGAAACAGTTTCAGTAATTCAGTTAAATTGAATCGATGGAAGTTATACCTTTATGTATGTTATGGGCAGTCATTGACTGAGAAAGGAAACTCTGACTTTGGGAGTAGTAGACTGCTGTCAGGGACAGCTGACAGCATGAGAACACAGGGAACACCAGATTCAATGTGTACATTTGTGGCAAACACTTCAGTCCAGCAAAAAAATGTCACATAACAAAAACTTCACTAGACTTCTGTAAGAAAGCACAATCCAGGACAGACTAAGGTAATGAAAACTGTCTCTCTGTGCCTCTTTGCCATCAAAATTTAGCAAACATCTAGTAAT
Organism: Ibycter americanus; assembly: GCA_035590275.1. Lineage (NCBI taxonomy): Eukaryota > Metazoa > Chordata > Aves > Falconiformes > Falconidae > Ibycter > Ibycter americanus. The sequence continues at coordinate 20,791,376 of JAVJGI010000032.1, forward strand.
CTCTACAATATATTCTTGCAAATCTCTATACAAAAGAATCTCACATGTCATAAATATAGTGGTTAAGTACAGCAATACTTATTTAAATAACTTAGGCAACTGAGGCATTTTAAATCCCAGCCGTCCTATCTATGCTCAAAATACATTTACATCTAAACAACAAGCAGCAAAGAAGCAGAAGCCAAAACGCTGCAGGAAAACATGATTGAATTAGTTGTTAGCTATCACTCCTATAGATTAATACACTGATCAATAAGCTTTTGTTAACTACTAAATAAATGGTTTGTATTTTCTTGAGTCATACACTAGTGTAAAAACAAGGACAAGGAGGAGCCTAAACCAAGCTTTCTACGTGAGTTAATTAAAGCTTTTGGAGTAATTGTCCTCTCATAAACCTCAACAGATTTCTCTCAGTTCCTTTCTCAGATACAGAATTCCCTAAGGATTTTAATTTCCTTCTCCAGTTCCTAATTACTGCACTCCACTCAGATTCTGGTTATCTTGTTTTCCCTCTCTGAGTGCTGTTTTACTCCTTTCAGCTCCTCACTCCTCCTCCTTAGGATCTAGTTTCCCCATTCAAGCCCTTTACCATGTTATTCTGGGGAGTCATTTAGTATAACTCTGTCTCCCTCTGTCTCTCTCTCTCTCTTTTTTTAGGTACCAATGGAAATCCTTCACTATTACTAGTAGACCAGATTTTGGAGTAAAAATAGAACACTGTTCTCAACACTCTACATTACCCAGGCTTTTTTTTCTCTCCCCCCCCCCCCGCCTCCCAACAATTCAGCAGTATTTCTGTGCAAGCTAGCTTGTGCTTTGGGGTTACTTTACTGAGAAATAAGCTCATCTGCTTACAAAATTTTAACAACATTATTACTTTAGGTGGAAATGCACAGATCTAAAATCTGCAGAGTGCACGAGCATATAAAACTAGTCTAATTTATCTTTCTCCAGAATTACTTGAATACTTCCCCCGAAACAAATACCAAATTCAACAACAAACAAAAACAACAAAAGAAAGCGAAAAACAAATTCTCCACTCATCCTGCAATTTCTTTTCAAGAATGGTAAACTTTATATCATCTTGTTGCAAAACACACTGGCTAAGAAAGTTTAATTTTGTATGTAGTCTTGCTCAAAAACATCCTAGGAAACACTGTTTATGGAATAAAAGAACACTAAACATTTTATGGTACAAAAATCAAAGGTGGCTCTTCCTGCTACTGGTTTTACTCAGCAGTAAAGAGAAAACCTTGCAAGTGTTGTTTACACAGTACTAAATCCTTGTAAAGTCATACTGAAACAAGTCTGCTATCTGACCTAGCCCTTAGGGCTACTTAAACACCTGTGGATTTATAGAGTTCAGATGTCTACAAGGTCTGTGCTGAAGTTCATTTCCAAACCTGTGCCCCATGTGAAGTGCTTTGTTGGCACAGTTAAGCCATTACTACTTGTTTCTGGTTTGTAAGGCAATCACATTATGAAATAGAAAGAGTTCAGAATTAAGAATACTTATCTTTATACACAGACTGTAAATGCACATAAGGGCTAAATACTCAACATATAAGTTTTTATTTGCAGAAGCTTAGCTTCACCAACAGCAAAACAGTGCAGGGAAAAGAGAAGTTATCCTCATCTGTATATGTATTAACTAATTCCCTAGCAGAATATATACATGAAAAACATATATCAGACCATCAAGTTTAAGTAAAGCATGCTTTGTGCTAAGATAATAAGCATTATTAGAGAAAACACTAAAAACTTCTCATCTCCCTCAGAAAATAAACTCTCCTGCACCACAGACCACGGTAAAAATAGCATAATATAATCCATGAGAAGAAGAATAGGATAGAACATGTCCTAAACTTTATAAAAATTTAGTTAGTTGAAAGTCTTACTGGTTAAATCTTGGTTCCAGAGAAATCCATATACCTGACTTGAACAGGACCAAGATTACATTGTCCAGTGGGTTTAAACAGAGTATACCTTAAGTAGTATGAATCTTCAAAATTCAAAGGTGTTTGCTTTCAGTTTAATTCTTTCAAAATCATCACACATTAAAGTTTACAATTAAGGCCATATTATTATTATTATTCTGTGGCTCAGTTATACCCATTTTCTTTAGATTCTTTACTACTGTGTGTATGCTTAGCAAGCAATAAGAGAAAAATAATGGCAATTGTATGCTTTCAGTGTGTTTCTTACAACTCTGTCCACCACAACTGCTAAATTTCAGGTTTTCTATGAGGTCTCCAAGGGTTTCAGAAATACACAGCCTCACTTAGATGAGGCAGAACGGCAGCCACTGTTTAGAAGCCTACACTGCTCCAGAAGCCATAGGAGCATTTGGCTCAGCTCAGCTGCAGTGTGTATTGACGACTCATGGTTTTATTGAGATTTCACAATACTCACTATTTCTCAGAGCCCCAGTTTCTTAAAATATCAGCTTAGGAAAAGCTTGAAAATATCATCCTAGTATATCCTACAAGTTCATAAAAATGAAATAATAAAAAAAAAGGAATAAGGCTCTTTTTTGGGGGTTTGTTTTTTTTTTCTTCTCCTCTGGTTCTGTAATTTCATGATTTTTAAGCCAATCTCATAATGCATAAATGTGTCACCTTAATTTGCTGATGCTGGGACTGGTGAGATTGCTTCTTGGAACTCTAAGCAAATGCACACTGAGAAAGAGCTTCAGGAAAGTGTGCAGTCAGTGCTTTGGGGGGGGGGGGGGGGGGGGGGGGG
>JAVJGI010000032.1:20794127-20890738 GCA_035590275.1 Ibycter americanus
AGTAAGTGATTTCCCCCCCCCCCCCCCCTCCAACTACTAAGCTAGCTTCACTACACAAAAGAGCAAAAGCAGCAATTGTCTTACTGTCATCCCATATCTCTGCGATGGCTTTAGGGAGGTTTGTGCTGCCAATACAGAGCAGCGAACAGAACAGTGGCTGCACATATCTATACCAAGGCTGGTTCTCGCACAGAGGGACAAGGGACGTATCTTCATGCCCATTCCATGTTTAGTGGTGTAATAACCTAAAGCACAACAGCACACCTTCACGTATTTCATCTGAGCCACTACTGCAGCTGTTTGGAGTTCATGTTTGTACATTGATGAATTAAGAGTTACATAAATGCTGAATGCTCTTAAAATCAGAATCACAAAAACGTCAGAACTCTTGTGAAATGCAAATTCCAAATTAGATCCCTCTTAAAGAGCAGAGTAATAAAAACAGCCATCACAAATTCTCAACTGCCACCACTTCTTTCTCTTTTACATTCTGCTCAGTATGGCTTTCAGTAGGTAGGTGTGTATAATAAACCACTGCCATGCTTGGCCTCTTGCGGATCTATTCTGTTTACGCATTGCTAAATCTTTTTTATTGCTTCTGACAATATGTTGTTTCATACCTTTATATCTGTACTTATATTGGTTTTATTGTTGGGTTATCATTGCGGTGCTGAATTACGCTGTAAAAACCATATCTGTTTATCTGATAGGGTTTGGCTCACAAACATTTTCATGATCATAGTCAGTTTTGTACCATTTATTTAATATACATTTATACACAGATACACAGTTACTCTGTACCAAACACATGAGAATGTACTAATTGCCATCAGTGCTATTGCTAGGCAAGGAAAAACTGACACTTTCTGGCAAAAGCAAGAGATGGCACAGCCAACACAAATTATTTATCTCAGTTGTTCTCCATGCTGAGTCCTTGAGGTCTAAGGATGAATTAAGTGCCTAGCAACTAACAGATAGTCCACGCTACTATTCCTTTCTTGTCTGTCTTTATGTGGAGAATTGGGCCCTCACCAGGAAATCTCTTATCCCCACTTAAGAAGATCCCCATTTATCACCAATTGTCAATACATGCAGATCTCTCCATCCAGTCCTACGTATTAGCCATTCTCAGAAAGACTGACTGCTGTGCACTACATAGTGAGAGTCAAAATATGTGAAAACTGCAAGCAACTCCTATTCACATAACTATTTATACAGCCAAAGGTTATAAAATACCTTTGTTCTGACAACTACTGGGAGATGTAAAAGTAGCACCAATTCAGGGAACAAGATGAATCTAACTAATTTTCTGTTTGGAAATTTGGGAGAAACTCAGAATTGCAATCTACAGCTTTTTGCCAATGGCAGAAAACCAAGGCAATATGGAGGCAAGGAGATGCAGATCAGTCAAGTCCCACATACTGAACATGAGATTCATGCACTTGACTGCCTGAAAGTCACTGTACATAGACCTTAACCAAATGCACTTGCTAATCAGTGCAGAGGCTTTCCCTGTGCTCTGTGCCTGCATGTACCAAATCAGCTATGTCTGGCATGTAGGGTCATGCAGCAGAAGGCAGAAACCAGGGGCTCAAAGTCAAAAAACCCCTCATCCTGTTGTCACAGGCATCTCTCTAGGATGTACCTCGGCCCATACCCAACCTCTCAAATGCTAAAGGAGGAGAGTTAGTTTGACAGCCCTGGGGGTAGCTCAGTGCTCAGGTCAGCGGTAGTTAGGGTAGTCAGTAACAAGACACAGGACATTACCAAAGTGAGATTTTGGGCACTGAGGTGGGAAGGTAACAGTGAAAGTTACAGAAATTGCTTTTAAAGTATGTGGAATAGAGATAGCCCATTTACTTCATATCTACTTGGCAGGTAGCACAAGGAAGCTCCCTGTGGCACTACAGCAAAATGGTTTTATGTTGCTGGATATGATAGCAGTGTGAGGCCATAGCAGTAGCTGCTGAAGGGTAGAGAGGAAAAATGAAGGGTAATGAGCCTGAATTAAGACGAATAGAGCAGCGGACAATTAGCTAGTTTGTCAAAGGAACAAACAATCATTAAAGGAAGCATTTCACAATGTAAAACCATTTGTATAAGGGATGCAGTAAAGGGAACATCAATTTTGCAAGACTGCAATTGAGCTTGATCTTATTCTTAACAAGGCTGATTCTCAAAAACTCAGAGAAATAATCAGTTATTTCCCATCTTCATTGGAAATGCAGCACGAGATCTTTGATTAAACTTCATTCCTAATGTTTGGTTTGCCGGAAAAAAAATGGTCTTCTGAATCATTAGAGTACTTTGATGGGACAATTTGTTTCTTCTGTTTGAAATATTTCCTACTGCAATAAACTGCTGAATGTAAATGCTAAAATACAGATTTTCAGAGAGCTAGAGAGATATTTTTAGGTTTTCAAATATTAAGAAAAAATGGCATCATTTTGTATCTAAGTCTGAATTTTAATGAGCAGCTCTATTGATAATCACTGAACATCTATATTTATAGAAAAATGGAATATCATTAAATACAGGATTGTGCCATTATCTACATATGTTGCATTTCTCCATACGTACAGAAATCAGAGAGTTTAATTTCTACAGCAATGGAAATACAGCAATTTACACGAGAACTATTAGTCAGGATGCAAAATTAGATCTAAACCAATGCGTTGGCTCAGTTTTTAAAAGTTGGATCTAGCTAAATTTTTCTCATGTATGCTTTCATTTCTGCCTCACTGGAGAAAGAAAGGCACAATTTTGTGCTCACTCTGTAAGGTCATTATAGAAGGTTCTTAGACTTTTAATGCCATTTATTGTGGTGCAGCCGTACTTATGACCTAGGTCTTAAACAGCATTGCAATGCACAGCAGCAAATCAGGAAAGCCCAGTAAAAATTTGATAGAAATTTTGTTAATATGCATTTTATTTCTAAAAGTTATATTAGTGTCTGATAAGAATTAGTAAAAATATTAGAAGCAAGGAAAAAAGACTAGCAACCATGATTTTTGATTCCTACCATACAGCAAAAAGAAATATTATTTTCAATTGTGAATTTGAAAAGCAACCAAGTTTCCCTATGTAAATATACAATAGCTGCTCTCTTGAGATGGAATGTCTCTAACTTGGTTGATTATGCAACTAAGTTGTGAATACAGAGTATAAATTCAGAAGAAGAAAGCTTTACGTAGTTATATGGGAATTTTGAAAATAGAGAAGTTGATGTGCAAACTCTTAATCCATTTTATTAATACTGTACTCGTTTTGGCACAAGCTTTAAAAAGCAGAAAATGTATCAATTAGGCAGTATACCTTCAGATCTTCACAGTGTGAATGTACACAAATAAGCACATAACAGAGTATAATGAACACAGCTAAAAATGTTGGAAGCTGGCTTTCCAGACACGTTTCTGTAAGCATAAGTACTTTGAGATTCTTATACAAAATATAAATACATACCATTGCTCATTAATATTATTTCATAAGTAATTCAACAATTGGATAGGTGGAAAAATGTGTAATAAAGTACAGGTATATTATCTATAACATGAGCAATAGAGTGGAATGTAAATTGAAGAAAAACGAAATGTCTTTTTCTCCAAAACGTGGTAATATAAGAATAATTAAAAAAACCAAACAACAACTTGAAGAAACCTGACGACTCCTCCTCCAAACATATATACAAAGTTCATATTTTTTTTATTTATCTAAATTGAAGTTTAAAGTGTTTTTATTTTCTTTTAATCTTTAAACTTTCGTGACTGTGGGAAAAAATTTATACACTGTGCAGGGTATTCTTTTAGGTGCATATTTTCTAGCATTGTTATTATTAACAACAACAACAATAATAATAATAATGATAATAATAATGATAATACAAAAAAGTATAGCAGATCAAACCAGAAGGAGCCTTGAATAAATTTGCTGAGAATTGCCTCAGGCTAAACACCAGGGACATGAAACAAACTGTTCTTATCACCTTTTTCCAAACACAGCGATTTAAATTTACAATGAAAGTGCCAGCACCAGCTGCACTTTAAGAAAGCACCACATGTCTTGATGAGCTCCAAGAAAATGGAAAAAAGCCCAGTTCAAGTTGGAGGTGTCATCTTCCTCTAGTCAGCTGGGTGACACAAAGCTGAAAGCGATGAAGTGCTAATTAGAGGTTGATGAACAGAATCTCAGAGTGGAAACTTGTCGAAATAGCCTCTACTGAATCATAGCCTTATAAGTCCGCCCTTATCTCCCCATACAGAGCACTGTCAGAGCCAGAAAAAGGCAGTGTGAATCCAAATATCTATATGGTTAGGTTACGTGTTTTATCTCATACCATATGTCCACTTTATCTTGGCGTTATTTAAAAAATACCTTATTTTTAATGCAGATGCATCTTTTCCCTAGTTAGTTCTCTTAGAATGTCTAGACTCTTGCAGAAGGAGCAATCAGATATATATTTTTTTAAGATGCCTTTTATAACTAATTCCCATAAGGAAAAAAAAAAAAAAAAGAAAAACCTTCCACTGCTAAGTGAGAAGTAAATAACTATTTCAATAACTATTTCTTAATGAGAGATATGAATAAGACCACACAAAAGCGAAATGAAAAACTGCACTGAAATTAAAAACATGATGCTTAGAATAGGTCTGAGTTTAGAATAGTTCTTCACTAAAAAGAAAAGCAGTGGGGGGAGGCTTTAGCTGGCAGGTGAGTTTGGTGCTTTTTTGGTCTTTTTTAATAATGTTGATGTTGAAGTGCCGGCTGTTTTTGGCGAGTATCTTGTTCTAATTGGACTGAAAGCAGAAATGTTTAGCAGTGCTGACAGGCAAGTACAGGCAGGGTGGTTTCACTTCCAGAAACAGCAGGAGCTACTGCTCACACAGCAACAGCAGGTGCTCCAAGCTGGGTTGGCAGGACACAGGAAGATAACTACAGCATTTTCACAAATGTGTCTCTCTTGCTTTTCCCTCCACCCCACATTTCCCCCTTTCTTCCATCTTATCTATTCATTCTAACTATTGCTATCCTTACTGAGCAAATGTAGCATCACTACATCTCTCCAGGTCCTGAATCAGCAAAGCCCTTATGTACATGTTACTGGCTTCAGTGGGAGACAAATACCTGCTGAATATTAAGAGCAAATTCAAAGGTTCTGTTTATTCTGGGTGACAAAATCCAATTAAGAAGAATGAAAATCTGAACATAGGGAGGAAAGTTGAAACCATTCCCACACTAATGCAGATGCACGACACTGCAGCAACAACTCTGTGTATGTGTGTACTATGCTAGAGCCACATACACTTGGTTCATCAGCTTGGCATCAAAATATCTTATCTGGCACTTTTTAGAAGCTTTTTCAAATTACACTGCATTGACACCCCAGAATTAACTGACTTTGACAAATACCTGTTTCTTACTAGTATTAGGCATTTTGAAAACTGTATGTAGTAAAACGATCATCTTGTGAACATCGTGTAGTTTGTGGGATAAAATATCAGCAGTAAATTTCATTGTTAACAGTAATTCTGGAACATCTTTCAGCTCATATGCTAACAAGTCCAGCAACAACAAGCTACATAGAGCAGAAGCCTTCACAAAAACCCTTCTCCTTTGTGCTCTAAATTTTATTCTCGGGAGGCATTACACATATCTGTGCAATTTATGCTAGCTAATATAATGGTTTTTTTAATATAATCTGAGTGTTTTAAGATCCAAAATATCAAAGTTACAGACCTTTGTTGATACCAACAGAAAAGGGAAAGATGATGAAAACTTCAGAGGTCAGTCACAACACAAAAAAAAGCCCTTGTCCTGAAAAGCACACAATTTAGGAATAAAAATTCAGAGCCATAATTGTTGATTGTTTTATGTAAACAGTATGGGTTATGCAAAATCATACTTTAAATATTTAATATCTTCTAAGATATGAACTACAATTTCACATTTGTAATTTCAGACAGTGTTTTGTTCTGTTAGCCTATTGATTCAGAAACCTAGTTCAGATTAATTGTTGTCTCAAAAAAAAAAAAAAGAAAGAATCCGTGCTCTTTTGAAAATGTCAACTCCCATTAAACCAGCTCTCCAAAATAATGACGTTCATCTGATTTCTCCCTCTTTGATTAGGCTTGTATAATTCTGTATTATCTTGGTAGCTTTGATGCCAAACAAGATTAAATTGTCATGTACAGTATATTAAATTTATAATCTGAATAAGAAAATCACTTATAAGGCACTCAGAATCAGTATCTAGGGACACAGCTACTACATTTACATAATTTACACCACAGACATGCCATTATTTCCTAATTATTTATGGCCAATTATCAATTGCCGGTCAATGCTTGGAATCAGTCACTATAATTATTTCCCTACGGCCTCTTGTTTAGATGCAACAGAGACAATTTTATCAAGCCTCAGCACAGCACCAACATATGTATTTCCTCTGCAAAGTGATGCTATTTTTGGCTATCTTACATGTTCTTTGTCTTCAGTATGAGGAAAAAATATTTCAATTACAAACTAAAAGTTTTAAAGCAGCGTTTTGTTACTTCTGACATGTATTCAATATGCTTAGAGAGGATTGCTCAGAAAAGAAAAAAAAAAAAAAGAAAAAGAACCCACCAAACTGATGTAGTAGGAGAGTCCTGTTCAACAATAATGTGACCTTACTGCCTATCCTCTTCTCTTTTCCATTTTTTCTTTCATTTTTTCCTTTTGTATTTTATAAAAATGGATGAAATAATAGCTGATTTCTGCCCTCATATCTAGATTTCACTTCCACTCAGATCAGTCCTAAAGCATGCAAACAAAAATCTGCATTTGAATTCCTAATGATTCCATCTATTGTGTCATTGCTGCTACAACCTGTCAATCACTGCTGAAAAGTGCTAATCACTCCCAGAAATCCTAGTCTCACAGACAAAAGTACCAGTCACCAAAAAAATAATACCAATTGGTCATGGATGGAAGGCAAATCTCACTAGGGATCTAACAGCACAATGGAGTTTATTAAGTCCATTTTGCTGTAGTCTAGCCCTGCTAACAGCACCCAACGGTTTCAGACTTTAATTTCAAAGTCAGCTAAAATCCACCAAAGTAACTTATATTCATTAGCTAGGCTTTAACTGAACTGCTGTGAAATCTCTTGGCTGCAAGGGCCTTTAGTAGAAGTGGCAGCTTTCATTTTCAATTTAAGGAAAACAGATCTAGTCAGATGTTAGGTACTTCTTTCTTAATCAGTTTGCTTTTTACAGGCACTTAGTTCTTTACAAAGTTGTTTCTTTAACTAATTGTATACATCTTTGACTAATAATACACATGAAATGATATCTTGCTGTTAATACCCTGTACCTGACCAGTTCCCCTCTGTTACAACATTCAACTTTAGCAGAAAGAAATAGTTACAATGAGTATATACCATGCATCATAAAGAACTGTTGCCTCAGGTCACAGAAACTGTATTTTATATTACAAAGGGGAAAGTGGCTAATTCAGTAGTCATGACATCTAAACTGCTGTATCCTAAAAAACACTTTTTTTAAACTTCAGTGCACATTGCACTGTTTGCATTTAAAACTATAAACACAGACTGTGTTTTCCTGTTATATCGACTAAATACTGAAGTATGTTTGATCTTAATAAACTATAATTAAGCAATATACAGTAATTACCTTTTAGAAATCCCTATAGTGATTATTACCTCTGGAGTTGACTACAGGAGGCAAAGAATGTGCAATAATTAATTTCTATTGGTTATATGCATTCTACTTCCTATTTCTCAGAGAAGCAAAATATTTTAAATGGGTAAAACTTCTTAGATAAGTAAGGTTCATCTGGCTTCGGGCAGACACTGCTGCTTTCAGAAACTTCTACCAAAGTTGCTGTTGAAGCTACGTTTACCGATTATTGCAGTGGAAAGGCCATCCCTGAAAAAATGAAAAAAGTCATATTAAAAAATTTTTGCAGAAAGGCATGATTTGTATGTGCTTTGTGCAGTGTGTGTCTGCCTGCTTAGCATGGTTGATTTCAGTAGGGTTACAGCCTGCAATTCTGAATGCTTGCTTCAACTGGAACGCACAGCTCCAGCTCCCAGCCTTAGAGTGCTCCTGTAGCACACTTGGTGCCTGTAGTGCTGGAGATGTACTTGTTTTACTTCTTTATTTTTTTACTTAATGTCATACACTTGGAAAGCTTTACTTATTTACTTATCCTTTTAAAACAGTTTTTGCAGTTTAGGTAACTTTCTTTTTCTTACAGTTAAAATAAATAGGAAGCTTCAGCACAGTGACTGCAAAGCAGTATATAGCTCCAAAACACAGGTTCATCAATACACTTCTCACATGACTACGGTGCCCATTCTTTTGGATTTTTGATTTCAATACAAATAATAATGAAACTCAAATGATTGCACACATGGTGAACTAGGAGGGGAAGCAAGCTTGCACTTCAGATATGCTCACTTTGTGATACAGGCCACTCTAGGCACATTAATTCAAAAGTACATTAATCCACAGTGCCACCTAGCCACCTGTGTATATTTAGTTTAAATGTGACAAAAAGAAAAGCCTTCTAAACTGTAAAAAACATTAACCCTCTCCCTGTCCCCTCCCCTCCAGTCACTGAATGTAGATGGAGTAGAATAATAATAAAAAAATAGCCCGACGTGTTTATAGCAACTGTTACTGACCTAAAGGAAACCTGCAAATCTTTGCTACAGCTCTGTGTTACACTGTTATTACTCCAAACAACATAAACTGGGATATTAGCTGCACTGAATGAAAATGAAGCATTCTATAAACACCTGCTTTGTTGTACAAAACTTGTTTCCCTGAAATTTGGAACCCTTTCCCTCCCTTCTCTTTTTCCTTCTTTTCAGTTCTAGCCTTAGACCTAAATTAGATTTTACATTATGTTTATGTTGCAAGAACGTTTTAAAGCTTCAGCAAGTATGTAATTTATTTTAGGTCTGATTATTGTAAAAATAATAAAGTCAAGCTAGCAGATATTAAAAGACGTCCTCAAAATATACACCCAATAGATATTCTCAACCAGTAATATTCCCACAGCAATTTTAATGCATACAGTGAATACACCAAACATCTTTGACAGAATGCTCAAAGCACCATGTAGCTCATAGCTGAAGGTGTGACAGACAGGGGTTGTTTTTAAAACTTCTTTCTCCTTTGACAGAAACTGCACAATATTCCCTGACTACCTTTTACAATTTGCACAGGAAAGAAGAGTAAGTACGAGAATTGAAATGTCCCCAACAGCTACCCAAAGAAAGCCTGAGGTTGGTGTCTGTCCCACCCATTGAGAGGCTGAAAGCGCTGAACTTCTTCCTTCCTGGCATTTGCACTTGTTCCAGGGAGGACAGAGTTTTGTGAACATTAACACATATCACAATTTAGTGTGTGACGCAGTGGGTTGAGGGTACACTTGGAAGCCCTCCCAACCACACAGGGGTTTGGCAGACCAGCATTCCCCTTTGCTGGCTCCAGGTGAGCTCCGTGGGGTTTGGAGGCTGAACAAGGCAAGTTGAACCAAGGACTGAGAGGTGCCCCAAAAGCCTGGAGAGATCTTTCTGCCCCCTTCATGTAGCAGTCTACATCCAGCCTCTTTGTATGTTAGCACGGATAAGGGGCATGAATATGATATCAGGGCAAAAGCTTTATTTAAATATAATTCCAGTTAACAGCAGTTTCTTTAGAATCCTGCTAATACCTAATGTAACATTTGCAAAAAATCTGCACGTTCAAGAGGATCGTTAAGGAAGCTGAATAGCAGAAATCACTCAGGTCCCCATTCCTGTAAAATCTGCCATCAATCTCTAACCACTGGGAAAAAAAAATTTAAAAAACCTTCTGTAGGCTCTCTGCCTGACAGGCTTCCCATGCAACCTGTCCCTGCTTAATGCCACTTTCCTATACCCCTCAGCTCTGCTTCCCTATTATCCCTACCCATAGATTTATCACTTCCCAGGTTTATGATACTGCTGTTATGGCAGCATTACCATTTGAAGGAAATGCTACGTCTCTCTATACTCATGCCTACTTCTTATCCTCCTCTTGCCTTAATTCTTTGAATTGGTCCACCAGGCTAAGGAAGGGCCAATAGGCCAGTCTCCTCTAAATATGTCTCAGAAGATAATTCTAAACGCTACCCTGCATGCATTTAGTTAGACATCTGCACAAACATGGCACAGAGAGAAAGCCTAAGGTGGAGGAAAAAAGAAAAACCAGAAAATAAACCTTTAAGGCATAATTATCCCACTTCCATACAGAGAATTTTTCACCCTTATTCAATTTCCTATGAGTAGAACTGGTGATCCTTCCCTGCTTTTCGTCTCGTTTAAAGAAAGCAAGCTGATTGAAAAAAAAAAAAAAGCGGCACAAAAAAAGCACACTTATTATACCAAAAAAGAGAGGGAAAAAAAAAAGACAGCAAAAGACAAACAAAGAGATGGATTGTTTCTGACACAGAATAAGATAAATGTTTCTTACTTCACAGTTTTCTTGTGAGTAAAATGGCCAGATTCCAGTCCCCTCCCTGATATCAGACCTAGGCTGGTGCCAGGGTACTGAAGACACTGTTTCTTCCATGGTTTGTTTTTTGCTTTTTGTTTGGGTTGGGTTTTTTAAAATTCTCTTAATAGCCTATTTTGGTGATTCTTTTGTTAACCTCTTCCTTTCTTAGCAAAAGGTACATATGGAAATATATGCTCATGCTCCTCTCCTTCCTTATTCCTGCACATTTACTGGCATCTTTTTCCTGTTAAACATTTGATCCTGACAACAATATAAATCTGAACTAATAGGCCAAAATATACTGAATACATTGACAAAAAAAAAAAAAACAAAAACCAAACAAACGAAAAAAGAGACTTAACTGGTGAAAACTAAAGGACATGCAGTAAGAGGACTTTTTTAAAAAAGAAATCATTATTTGAAAATTAAATTTCGGAGGCCCCATCAAGTTCACAACAAATTCTGCTGTCTGTCACTGGCTTGATCAATATAGGGTATGGACTATTTCAAGGGATTCTGCCTGTTTTTAGTGGAAGTAAAAAAGTTAAGATTCAAGGTTTGCTTTGGATCCTAGTCTTAAGCTTCCCAATGGAATGCCTGTCCTTTCTACATAACTTCAATACAGGTTATTTCATATCAAAGTAAATGGAGTGGGCAGGATGACTGACACCTGATTCAAGACAATGGGATAAGGACCCTGTGCCTGCTAGCCTTGTGCTTTGACAGGCTTTTTCTCCTGGTGACTGTTAGCTATTGTTTGATAACTACAGACTTCCCTTCCCACAGACCTTTCTGAACTCTGCTGTCTTTGAACAACACACAAAATGCAAAGGAGAGTATTTACCAGCCAGTAATTACAAGCCACCACTCATGTAAAGGTAAACGGTAATGAGGAATGTGCAAAGAACAGCTAGCACTGGCAAAAGAAAAAAAAAAAAAAAAAAAAGAAAGCTTGTAAAACGTAAAACCATACAAAATGCCTTATAGACTTATCCTGCAGTAACTGTATCAATTAACCGTGCTAAAAGCCCTAACTCAGATGGGCACTGCACGCAGCATGTCTGCCAGTGTTTTATTATCAAGTCCATTATGATGAGTTCTTGTCCTAGACAAAAGGAGAACAGAAAAAGAATTCAGGCTGACAAATTAGACTTGAAATCAGTTTCATTTACATAACGACTGGAAGTTCATTAATAACAGAGTTTTAATTATTCATGCTCTTGTTTCACTAGATACAGCAGTTTTCCCCCTGCTGTGCTGGATGTCTGGATTAGCTAAAATGAACCATAGCAAACTGATAGACTGCCCAGATTTCTTAAGTTCTTTGCTGCTTTCAAACTACCAAGGAGAGCACTTGGGGGTGGAGGTGCAGTAGAGTGCAGGGGGAAGGGAAGAAACCCTTTCCTTCAGCTAATGTTATAACATGCTAATGAAAGAAATATTTGAATTCTGCTTTGGGTGCAAACTTTGATTTGATGAGAACTCAGCCTCAAAATTCAAGCCATAAGAAAAAGTTTGAGAAACAGATTCCAAATTCTGTATGGATTTCCAAACTTATTTAGATTGCTTTAGATCAGTAACATCAACAGTGGATTTCTGTGTTGATAACTAGTGTGAGCAGAGAGCATTTCTAGAGAATAACCACATTTCAGTCTCTAAGAGTTGTTTAACATCTATGCTAAAATCATGGTGATTTCATAAATTCTGTTTTCTCCCATTTCTTCCATGGGTTTTTGCTTTCTATGTGTTTTCTTTGGGGTTAGCTTAATTTTTAATTATGAAGTGGAATAAAGACAGTCAGAAGTTCATATATTTTCTATAGAAAAAATGAGATTACTAGGATCTTTGTAAAAAATTCATTAAAATGAAACAATGAATGGACAGCCTTATCTTAGAAGGATAAGTTTTTCCCATCACAGCATCTAACAAGTAACTCCCATTGACTTCAACTTATCCTGCAGTGAAAGAATAGGACCCGTGGATTTTACATGACTATTTGCTATTCAGTGAAACCTGAAGGCCCTACTCTCCCGCTGCAGGATGCATGTAATACCCATTGAAATCAATGGGAATTACTCTTATGTCCTGCAGCACAACCAGGCCTCACAGCAACATGTCGTGAACTATGAACACTGGCAGGTGGACAAAGTGAGGGATATTTTTGAAGAACAACACTTGCTAAAATCTGTAAGTTATACTTTGACTTTTTTCATTTTTCTCATAAAACATAACTAAGGCATGAGACCACGGGTCTTTTCTTCCAAAACCTGAAGTTCTCTGAAAACAAAACAATGAATGGAATAAGAACATTTTGTTCAGAAATGACGGCGAACAAGTGATCTCTTAAGCTTTTACTGTTCAGTGTTTGCTTTTTGCTAGAAACACCAGTAGCTTTTTTGGTGCATTTTCTGTCCATTCTTGAAAAATTAATAACATAGTTAGAAAAAAAAGTTATGAAAAAAGCCATAAGATGACAGAAAGGCAGAGATTCAATAGACATCTGGATCATGTTTGGTCTGGTGCTTTTTTAGGAGTCTTTTGTATTATGTTGCTGTGGGGGACAAAGAGGAGAGGTTTCCACAGTGTTTATATTTGTATTCAGGTACAAGTATTCAGCCATCTAATTTTTGTCAGTATGTTACATCTTTCAGTTCTGTGTGCACATCTTGTATGTCATGCCCATAATAAATGTCACTGAATGTGCACTGTTTTTTTATTATTTGTTTTTAAATGGAAGCCAATTCTAAACTAAAAGAAAGGAAAAATACAAGGCTGGAAGTCCGTAGATTTAGACTACATTCTAGCTGTATCACTGTCCCTTATCAAAAACCTACCTATTGACCCTGGGCCAAACCATAAATCCCTCAACCATGCTGATGGCTAAGGAATACATTCATATATAATCATTCATAGGAATTGTTCTGCAGGGCTGGACAAAATTCTGGGAGTCACTGTTCACCGCTGTGAATAAGAGGTGCATAGACTGACCCTGTATTTTCTGGTTCTCTTCTTGGAATTATGGTGATAGTCTTTCCCTGACTGATCGGTTTAGTCCATGAATACATTCCTTCATTGGGTTATAGTGACGAACACAGTAAAAATCTGAAATGAAAAGAGCAGCTAGATTCCTATTTGAGAAGATTTGGTTGATGTGGACGATTTCCTATCGGTCTGAGAGTGACAACAGAAACATAATAAAGGCATGAGGGGTATATGGATGCATTAGCCGTGTAATGTGTTTTTGATTGGACTTTGCGAGAATAATGTGAGTTTCTTACAGCCTGCTCCAAATTTAGGTTGTTCATAAAGTAACTAGTGCTAAGCTGACAGACTTGATAAGGTCTAGTGGAAAAAGAGGTCTGCTTACCACAGAGGTCAAAAGCAACCAAGGTTATTCCTACCTAGTCTATGAATACATTTAATTCCTATTCTCATCAAGTTCCCAGACATATGATGTCTGTCGCATTCCTATGGGAGATCCCATGTTTCTAACCGTTCTTCTAATCTTTTAGGAAGCGTACCAGGCAGTTCCCATTGCACAGATGGCACGCAGTGCCTGACTGAACTAGCAGACTTAGTGATGTCTCAATGCCTTTTACTGGCAAGAACTGATTGAGTAGCCCTGATGGATACTCTTAGTAGTAGCTGGACAATCTGCCTTGCTATGTTTAATCCACAGACCATGTGGCTGTTGGGAGACACTTTTTTTAACAGTTTTTTGACAATTTACAAGGGCAGCTTTTTTGAGAAATTATCTTTCTTGATTTTAACATGCTGCTGCCTCTACATATTCTTTGTCTATCACTGGATTTTCTAAAAAAACCCATCCCTTGTATCTCAGTGTGGTTTATTTTCAGTTGTTTTGAAGTTTTAGAATATAACTCAGCAGTGCAAAATCCTGGAAAATGACTTGGTGAAAAAGTGTCACAATGCAGTCATGAAAAAATATAGACACACATATCACCTCCTTGTCATTGACAGATCATGTTGCTGAAAAACCTAACAAGAGGTAGAAACTTTAAACAACACATTAGAGCAAATTAAACAGACTGAAGGACTCCCAGATTGCTGTAATGGCCCACATTTTCAATTTCTAAATTCAAACCTAGACAACATTTGACTGTCTGAGGCCTTAAGCTTACAAATAGAGCCCTTAACCTTTACATAGGAAATTAAAGATGAAAATTACCTATCTTGATCACTTCTTTTTGAAAAGAGTGACCTACAACACACGTTTTTGAACTTGTCAGACCTAATAGTTTTCTTTAAATCAAATCAGAAACAGTCTCATTTGGCCCACTGTACAGTATGTAATGCAGTGAACATACATTTTCTACAGACCTAATAGGAAAATCATGTACTGCCTTTTTTTTAAGAAGAATACTTGGGAGGAAGGGGAGAGACAAAAGAAAGTTGTTTTTCAGATCTAATCTTTGTTATCTCTGTTTTCCACATTTACAGTCCTCATGGTCTTACCTGCTCTCACCAGGTAATTTCCAGTTATTCAGTAGTTTCCCTTTAGCCTCAATAAGGAAATCTTCAAGTAAGGTTAGTGCAGAAGATTAAGACTGCATTAAGATTAAGTCTGAAATGTTCTGCTACCAATTAGCCCTCTAGTATTTCTGTAAGCCTTGAATTTTTGATGCGATCAATGACACCAAGTGGAGCCATCTTCTGTGGAGTGGTTATTAAAGATATAAAAATCAATACAAAGATGATACTTGGAAATCTATATCACAAGATAATGAATCACCATAAGAGCCAGCTAAGAAGGAATGTCAGCAAACCAAACAGAAGGTTTGTGCATAACAAATTATTTGATGCCAGTACAGTTTAAGCTAAATTTTGCATGAGACAGAAGTCTTCAGGCAACACTTACAATACATTTGCATGGCAAGGTTTTAATGAGATGAAGACACAAGACCATCCATGCACAGGGCTTTTTGTGCATTAAAGAGAGACAGAAGGAATGAGAGATGATTGAGACATATGGGATTAAGACAATAATGCTATAATTTGACTTTAATGACAAAACAGCATCAAAAACTTTCTCTGTCAGTAATCCTCATTCAATTTCTTTTAAATGAAACATTATTTGCCTGCACCTTAAGTGGTGATTGTTATTGGAGTTGTGTATTGGAGCTTCACAGGATACTCCAAATTTAATTTGAACTAGGGATTGATTTAGTTGGCTTAAAAGCCAGGTTTTCCTTTCCAAAATTGAACTAGTGCATGACTTTGCAAGTTCATTTGGGTTTACAGCTTGACACAATTGTATGAGACTTTACAGCATTTATGGTACGTTTTGCCCTGTTGATCTCTTGTTCACTCACATATACAGACACACATACAGACAGAAATATTAAAACAAACATTGTTGCTGGCCCCCCCCGCCCCCTTTTCCCTGGGAAATACATACTTCACTAAAAGCTACTGATTCAAAAGACTCACACAGTTCAAATCCATATTATATGAAAAAATCATCACTTTGAACTTCTAATATATCAATTAGAAGGCTCTTAGAGCATTTTACTATCATTAGTTATGCTATAACTTTTCTGAAAGATGAGAACAGCATGTTCTCATTTTGCAGATCACTCATTTTACTGAGGGATGTAAAAAACCAAACCAACCAACATTATTATATGACAAGGTCTTAGGCAATTTGAATTCTCTTCAGCTGTGGGGCATTTACCTGCTAATTGTCTATCCTGTCTATTTAAACTGTAAGATCTTTGGAGTACAGCTAGATGACTATGACTGAGTCTCAACCAGGACCTCTGAACACTAATGCAATTCAAATGAATTATATTAATAACAATCAGATAATAGTATCCCACAGGAAGTCTAGAAGATCCAGAATGACAACAGGTCCTATAATGCATTTTATTCTGCTGTAGTTACAAAGCCAATCTTACCCTAACATTCATACAGCTTTACTCCAACTTTTTTCTAACATTTTTTGGTTTTTTTGTGCAAACTGAACATACTTCTCTTTAGACTCCATATTCCCTTTCAACAGCTATTTACTGCTATTCAATAGTATTAGGGGACTTTGAACACACCCATTGTGGTACAACAACAAATGCTTCTGTTTCCTTGTTTTTCCTAGGTAGGCATAGCTTTCACATTTGCAGTTGGTAAGTAGCAACATTCACAGATAATCATGTTCACAATCACAGCTTATTGTGCTTTTAACAGGACACTAAATGCAAACCCATTATTCTTTGTTAATCAGTAACTGTCTGTTGGTTGACAGCCACTAGATATTTTCATTAAAATTTTTTAGTGTGCAGTTTCTCACCTGTGCCAAACCGCCTCTCCAGATCAAGGCACTAACAAGTAACAGCAGTTCAGACCCTCAACATGGTATATGTATACTTACAAAGGTTTCATCATTTGAGGATTGGCCCTTTGTCCTGTAAGCAAGAATAACATGGAAACATTACAGCAACTCTACTGCTATCTGCTAGAGGTTGGCTGGCAAGTTAGTGAATCAACCACCTCATTGCATAGCAAAGCTACTTCAAAACTAAATAGAGAAATGAAGAAGAGCTGTGACATATTTTGTGCAGTTTTCACCAGTCATTGCAGTTTTGACTTAATTTGTTTCACTCCCTCTTTGCATCTTGAGTCTTTGAAGGCAAATGAACCATTTGGTGTCATAAAACAAGGAGAACTAGTACAGCCTTCAGTAATAACAAAAACTAACGGAAAAAGCAGATCTTTTGCAGGCAACATTTCACATGGCTCAAAACGTCTTTGCCGCAGTTTAAATTCTGCAGCCTTGCGATTGTTCTGACACCTCTTTATTGTTCCTTTTAAGTGCAAATGCCTAGGTAGCATCACTATAAATGAAACAGTAGTGTTCACAGATTGCATTCAACGGCTGTTAGAGCTTCCTCTCCTTCATCTGCACAATTTGCATCTATTATAGGCTCAGGAATATAGCTTTTGCTGCTTCTCAGTGACCTCAGAAGGGCACAAGATCCCCTCCTAAAGAACTGCAGTGAGGCTGATCTTTAAAGCCCTTCCTAGTGGCAGTCCCTCTATGCTGCTTTACTGAAGGATGGGAGGAGGGGAAGAAGCTGGTACTGTGAACACTTTGAAGGACACCACTATGATGTGCAATGCAAGTTCTCTGAATGATCCCATCTTGTGATATCCACCACAAAATTTAGAGTGTTTAATTTGAATTGCTAAGAAAGATGCAAAGCCCTTGTCTGAGACTGCAGCACAGGCACTCATGGTCTCCTGAGCATGGCTCTGAGGGGTTTTGCACAGTGATTTGTGCAGTACTCTGCCTCTGGGGTGCAAGAAAGAGGTGGGTGAATACATTTCGCACCTGTGAAATTCACATTTCTTTCACAGCACCTCAGGGAAAAAGAGTGTATGGAGAACAGACTGTATCATCTCTCTTAATACCCTATTATCAGTTATGTGCTGAGAATATTTTAACAAGGGGTTTCTTCAAAAATTAACCACTATGACCTGAGCTGAACCCCTGGCTGGTAGCAAGGAAGTGTTTTCATTTAGAGCAAGATAAGATGCAGGAGATGCTCTGTTTACTTTCTGATTGCTCAGATCAAGAGAGGAGACAACCGCTTTTAACAAATCAAATATACGAAGTGCAGAAGCTGCCTATTATTTATTTCTGAGAAAATAATATTTTGCTGAATTGACTGTTCTCCTTGGATAGATAAAGTTTTCTAGATGAGATCCAGAGCCTTTGTCCCTTTTGTGGAAATGTTTGCAGTAACTGACAGGTATAGTCCAGAATGACACATTCCAAAAACGAAAATATTGAAACTGTGAGTTGTTAGGGAAGAAATTTATAGTATTTGTGTTTAGTACTTAAAGTAGGCCTGATTTAGGAAGGGAGACCTTTAGGTACAGTACCAATTATAACCAGGCTAGGGGTGAATGCATATTGAATGTGGTTTTATTATCCTGTAGAATTATTATTGCACAAGTCCAACATTTCAACACAGAGTCACACTACAGCATGTGATGCCATTGATGTTCAGGTAGTATTATATACAATCATTGCCCTTTCTGTCATTAGACTCCACTATTGTAATATCCACATGAGGTGAAAGCAAAAAGACTACTGCTATTATTATTTTTCTTTGTTGTGTCTCTCAGGAATCAGAAGATAAGCCAAAGCCAGGAGAAGGGAATTCATTGTACTAGGCCACCCTGCTGATCAACTAAAACAATAAGTTATCATACGCTTTATCTCAGTGACAATGCAATGGGATTATATTATTTTATCTTGTTTTACTAGCAAGGCATAATTGTATACAGCCTTTCCACGGAGCACACAAAGTACTGAGACTGGGAATTTGAAAAAAGGAGCTAGGTGTATGGAAAGACTTTTTCTTCCACTCTGATCAATAGAATGAAAATCTAAAGAATCACTGACACAACATCTTTCATATTCTCATTCTTTTTCTAAATAGGGAACATATTTCACTTACAGAAGTGAACTATTATAAATGCTGTTGGAGCCTGCATTATCTATCCTTTGGATCCCAGCCATCTGCTTAAAATCTCTCTCTTTGTTATACTTTTTTTTTTTTTTTTTTAAGAAAAGAATTAGGTAAAATTTCTTCAAGGACCACAAGAATTTATAAGCACATACTCCATTTACATATCTAGCTTTCATGTAATACAAACACATAGCATACACATTTTCCTGAAAAGAAATACTTGTTTCAAATAATATTTTGTTCCATAGTTAAAGATGTAGGTTATGTGACAAAATCTCAACAATATATTGGAAAGGACTAACCTCACTGATTACTTATCTTCCTTTTTTAAAGTGACGCTTGTCTATTACTGCCTTAAACACCTTGCAGCATGGATTCAGTCCCACTATAGATATGCCATCAAATGTGTTGCTATTATTCTCCTATAAATTTGAACCAGAGACATAGAAGTGCAAATCACAATACCTCAACTTTCTAAACTAGGCAGTGGCTATACAGAATATAGATTTTCAACCACTCTAAACATTCTAACAATTCATTTTCAGCTATACCATTTATCTGCCTAGCACAAAATTAATTTCTATAAGATACTTCGATTCTCCAAATAAACATGTATAAAGACAGGTTTTCTTCTATTAGGAGAGCACAAAAGATGAGCTTACAGTATGACGTTATTAGTATTCAAAGGAAAGTGAGTACTACTGTAGCTTATATGAAGCTATTAAACTTCAGAAAGTCTGCAAGGCCTACACTTGACACTAAACTCACTTGCTGCCCAATTGTCCCTGCCCAATGACTTAGAGAGTGTCCATTATTACTAGAAAAGAAGAGTTGGGTACAAATATCACAGAAGATGTAAAACAAGCACAGTATATATTTACATATATAGATGAATTTCATGTTCATATTCCTCTGCATTTCCTCCTAGAACTGTATTTGAAATAAGGTAACTAAATTAGACCACTGGTAGAACTCCAGGAGAGATTAGCTCAATCAGACAGAAAAATCCCAATAGCTTCATTGATATTCGGTTGCACCCTTCCAGACAGAGAGGTGAATACAGAATAAACAGATGCAAGCAGGAAGATAACCACTTGGCAAAACCTGGACACAAGAGCACAGTAGCCAGCTAAGTACAATCATCCAAGTAGGAGGGGGAGCACAGAAAATGGTTCATTAGGAACCCCTGCAAGGCTTTTCAGCCTCACATGGCACCCTTTTCAGCCCCTTGACACCAAACACCAAATGCTACTGGCCTTTCTCTCAAAAGAAGCGTTTGGTTTTTTTTTTAACTGTCACCGTGGCTGCACAAGCATTGCCAGAAGTCACCGCCTCACTTGCCTGATGCTTCCCACCACCTGGTGCTGGCAAACATCCCTTTGGCTGGCAAGGCAGTGGGACTTTATTTTTCCTTGTGGCTCTTTTGTAAAGGGTACAATGTGGATCGTTGTCTCCTTATGTATAATTAAGTGCTTAAGTGGCATCATGTCATGCTGCAATGTTGGGATCTGAGCCTGGGTCCTGAGCTAGTTTGCAGGCTCAGAGGGTTGATGGGCAGCATTGCATTGAATAACAGTGCTGAAAATTGCCAAAGATAGAGTTAATGCAGCCAGACGATAAACGCACATGTGAAATTTAGAGGGGCCTACCTTCACCTCAACTTGATGAGAAATGCTTTGAGGAAATCATAAAAGGAAACAGCGATGAAGAAGAAGCCAAATTAAGTCTGCCGCAGTATGCCCTCCAGTCCCTTATGGGTCTCTTACCCAAGATTAGGTCTCATTGTGCCCAGCTTCACCTGAAGTGATAACCCTGGAGTGCTGTCACCTACAGGAAGCACAAAACCGAAAAAGCACAAAATATTAGTGGATTTAAAATACAAACATTGCATTAAAAAAAAGCAAAACATGGTAAATTCAATTCACATCCTTGGCCATAAATGAATCTGTATTTATCTAGCAAAGGGAAGGACTTGGGGGACCTTTCTTCCTTGGTTAGTGAACCTTGAGGAGTGCAAGAATGGTGTTGCAGACAGGGAGAGAGGCAGGGAGGAAGAAAAAGGTAGCTGAATGAATCCAGGAGCTCAGTTTTGTGGCTGAGAGCAGGTAAAAGACTGCTGAATCCTATGTAGCAGTAGGAGGAAATTAATTAAAAAAAACCCCAAACCAAACCAAAAACAAATAAAAAAAATTCCAAAAAAACAAACTAAAAAAATCAAATCTTAATCTTCAACAACTAGTTATTTGAAGAGAGCATTGTTGCCACCTGCCTGTATTGATCATGAAAATTAAGGTCATTCAGTGGAAGGCTGCCACCACCATTAAAACTGAGTTTCTTTCTCATCCAGAGGGAAAGCAGTTTCCTTTGGAGACTGAATAAAGACAGGTCAGAATTCTTCCCCTACAGTCTATTCTCCCCCAATCATGGATCCAGTGAGAAAAACAAAGGGGTTATTTTGCTTTGCACACCATTGCTTCCTTTCATGCTTTACTTGCTGTGGCATCTCATTGTTTTCTATCTGTGATTTAAATACACCTCCTGAAATATGTTCTGTTTCTCTTAAATTTCAAAGTGGTGGCCAATAGTCAGCTGCAAATGGGTTCAAAGTGATCTTAGCCTGTGAAGGTTCAAAATTCCCTCATCACTTGTTGTGAAACAAAACACAGTGAAACTACTCTCATCATCATAACCATCTGTGAAATCCTAGTCAAGCCCTACTTTCAGCTATCCTCATTCAAATCTGGAGATGTTTTTTTGAAATCAACACAGAGAATGTTAGATTCCCAGCTAATGCAATCAAGCAAATTTTCACTGGATTCAGGATTTGACTTTGTGGTTAAGCTAATTGTTCCACAGGATTAAGTGAGAGCACAGTATCCCCATTCCTACATAATCTTTCCATTCATTTCCCTCTCTTACTTTCTCCTCTACTTTGCTCCTAGTATTTGATAACAGTGCCAGACTTATTCTTTGCCAAATGAAGCAGACAAGTGTTTCATTACTCACTTTTATTATTTTTTTAAATATGTTTATCTTATCTGTAGTTCTGTCTTAATAAGTGATTTGCATGTGTCTGGGAGCCAAGAAATGTGTTCTATTCTTTCATACATTTCTGATCTGATGAAAAACATTTTATGGGAAGAAATGATTACGTAAGGGTTATGGGGGAGGGGTGCGTGAAACTGGAGTTATTAATAGTGGAGTACTCAAGGAATTCTCCAGCCTAAATTGGTTACAAGAATTCGATTTTAAGCTGAGACAGAAGATCTTTAATATTATCGAAGGAGAGAAAAAGAGAATAACAGCTTTGCTGCAAAACCCAAACATATGAATAAAAGCTTATTTTGGAATTGATACCCCGAGTAGTAAATGAGAAACTAAATCAACCTCACAGCTAAGATACATGAGCTGTATTCTTGTATCAGTTTTGATCACTGTGCAGCCTTCAAGCAGGAAACTTCTTTAATATCTATCTAATGGATCAAATTGAGATATTGATACTGTCTTCTTTAAAGAGCTTTGACATCCTTGACGCTAAGTATTATTATTATGGTATGCCTGGGTCTGTGGCATGGTTTTTGAAAGCAAAAGCTACTACTTTCAAGCAGAGAAGTAGCATATGTTCAGATTAAAATTCAAATGTATTTATAACTGAACACTAATAGCAGTGTCATTTATTCACTTAAAAATTCTACAATACGCTGTATGAGGCAATCAATTTTTTAATACATTTATTGGTATTGTACAGAAAGAGAGGAGTTAAAAAGTAGCTGAGATTCATCAAGAATTGCAGTGTACCATAAGGTGGTGAATGCTGCCCTCTGGCTCAGGTTGGCAATGGTCACTTATTTAGAAATCATCTATTTTCAGAGTGTGGGGCAGAAAGGAAAGGTTGGGGTTCAACAGCATTCCTTAATACTTTGGTATGTAATAGTTTAATTAAAAGTCTAAACACATAAACCAATATCAATGTAGAAAGAAATTTCCTTATGGATTAAAGGCTGTACTTATTTTAAAATTATGTTTTTCAAATATTTGCAGCACAGAAGAGGAGCTAGCTATTTTCTTTTACGTATCTTTATCTTGAATGTATCACATAAGTCATGTCAGCATTCAACTTAGAGGTCCATAGAGGACAGTTTCTTTTACACTGATTTATTTTTTTTTTTTAAATGATTCAAGAATACATATAACTCACTTCAGTGTATTATTTTACAGTTTAAGGCAAGATTTAATAACAAAGGAAAGGCATAGTGGTTTTTATGTATTCGTACAATAGAGGAAAGCTTAGTCCATTTCACTGAAAGATACTGTGTTTGAGACGTATGTGTCTGCAGCTTAAACAGCTTTAGAATTTGCTAAAGATTATGCCTACGTTATTCTGCCGTAGATACACCATGGCTTTTTTAAAAAAAACGTGTGTGAACAGGACTTTAAGAAATAGAACACGATGATTTTATTGTGCTCATTCTTCTAGAAAATGGGGACAACCTTTCCCCTTAAAAGTTACACCTTCCCTTGTATTGCCTGCACCCTTTGCATTAGTTGGAAATAAGGGGAAATCTCCCTCAATTTGAAAAGCGGATGGAGAAACAATTTCTATTACAGAAGGTAAGTGTTAGGCACTGCTCTGTTTGTCACCCTGCCCATACCACGTCTGCCCCACAGGAAGCCCAGAGCCTACCTGCTTTGCTGATCACTTGCCTGGCATGTTCATCCCCAGCAAAGAAGCATTAGACCTGGTGTCCTGAGTGCAAGATTCAGTTTTATTTTCTTACCTCCTCCCACCTAAAACTCAGTGCTGCTGGGGTGGTGGTGGAGGAAGTACGGAATAGAAAAGATGGTTGTAGGTCACATGTTCAGTCCTGATTTATAGCAAGTAGGATTCCACCCCCCCAACCCCAGTCTTTTATAACTGCACCTTATATTCAGACCAACATGGTTCAACCATTCTGATATAGTAGCATTTTACACCCATCTTGCACTCATGTGAAGGAGTATGTTGAGTTTAGGACAATAGGAAACCCAGCCCCGTGACTAAGTCCTAAAGCTCGTCTTAGAATAGAAGCTGTAAGAGAGACTGGATGCCTGTCTCTCAAGATGATCAAATGCAGCGTTCTCAATACAAGGCAGTATTTCTTCTGGGAATGTTTCATTTTGGATAAGAGAGCAGTACGCTTTTCCATAGCTGAAGAGAAAATTTTGTTTGTCTTAAGGGACAAAGTTCAGAGCAGCTTTGGGAACAACCATCTCAGAATCAGATTGCAAATAGAGAGGAGAAATTGATAGGGCTTTTTGTTCACTGATCGTACACACTAACATAACAATAATTAAAAAAAACACAGAACCACCACAAAACTTTAGTATATTAAAAGAAAAAGAAACCCCCAAACAAACTTTTAAAGAAAGGATTTTTAGAAGCTATGAATGCAATGCGTGGATTCAAAAGACCCAGTGGAATCAGGTAAGGAGAGCAAAATACCCTGGGAAACCTCATCATGTGCTCTCAGCTGCACTTAACAGTGACATTTACACTCACAGAATGAGTCCTAAGAATTCCTTCCTATAAAAATGAGAAAAATCAAGGCAACATGTAAATCTTCTAGCTTAGTTTTTACTTCTTGATAGCAATTCTTTAATTTCTTAAAGGTAAATGTTACACTAATTTCATATCCCTGTAAATAAGGAGATACAGAAAAGCTTTCAGCATGCAAGATACCTCCTTTCCTTATTTATTCAGCAGGGGATATCTAGAATCAAGTGGAAATCGCTGCAAATGAATCTGAGTTTTTCAGATAGAAGTGGCTGTTTGGGAACCTTAGTTTCCATGTCTTTAGACACTAGCATGGCTTCTGAGAGGAAAATACCTGTTTTGAGAAACCACGTAATTAGAACGGATAGGAAGATAGAAAATCCTTTTTGCAGCAACATTGTGGTTTTGAAATTTGTTGCCCTGCTTTGAGCTCATAAAAAGCCTTTCAAAGATTTGCGAAAGCAAAAAAGTATTAAAGTGTTTTCTTTGAGGCTCAGTGTAGTCTGCTGGGTATGCTCCATTCTGACCAGAGTTTTCACACTGCATTTGGCAGAACATAAGGCTGAACCTAGGTCGTAAGTTTCCCAGGCCAGGGCCATAACCCACAGAATGTAACAGCCTCTATAGTTGGATTTTTAAGAGATGGCATGTTTTGGCCTACTTGCATGTGACAGAGAAGTCCCCAGTTCAAGTTTTTCCACAGTGATGTAGCCAAAAATTCACGTGGGTGGTGTTGGCATGCCAGGACCATGGGATTTTTGAGTTGCTGTGATCCTGGAAAGATCACTATGTGCATAAGTTGTGATTGGGCCAAACTGGTTAAAGGTGTCCTAGGGAAATGCAAGGGGCTTTGGGGGCTATATGTGAAGAGGTCTCTCCCCTAAGTTTTTCACTTTACCAGTAGAAGACGTCTTTCTCAAACCCCTCAAAACATACAGTTATTTCCTCCACTTGTCTCCCCTTTGTAGATGCTTTCCTTCTGAAAAGCACAAGCCTTCTCTCCAGCTCCACCGTCTTGTTTCTCCTCTGCAACAGCATGTGTTCACTCATTTACATCTCCCCAGTTTCTGAGAAAAGACAGCAACAGGAAAGAGGGGAGACAGAAAGGCTAGGGACTTGACAGAGACCTTGAGACAACAGAAGGTCAACAGAGTTAAAGGCCTTAATCCCAATCTGGAGCCAAATGGTGAAAGTGCTGCTGGGCTTATTGTGTTATATCTGAAGCCAGCCCAACACAATTTTCTTCTCTGATGCTACAGACAAAATTCAGTGTTTGGGGGACTTCCACTTCTGTATAAAGACATCCCTGTACTTCCTTCTGTAAGGACAGAGTTGCTGAGTATGACAATAAAAGAGAAAGAAGATACAGAAGACCTGCTGCAAAACGTGCATTGCTCATGCTGTCCTTTCCAGCCTTGGTGTTCCCCTGCACTTTTCTTCTTTGCACCGGTCCCAGTTGGAGGTGTAGACAATGGGATTATTATATGCATATGAGAATTTCCAGAAGCAGAAATATAAAGACAATGAAGGAAATATTTTTACATTTCCCCTACCCTTGTGCAACAGCGAGAGATTCTCTGATCTCCTAAGTCCCACTATATAATTTTTAAACAGTATATTACCAGAAAATCCTTATTTATGGTAGATTTACTTCATAAAGTAAGACAAAGGAATAACTATCAAGGAAGAGTGATGGGAAGTCCTGTTGTCATGAGAGCTGGTACATTCTCTCACTCCTCATGTTATATATTTCAATGCCAACTTGACAATTTCAGAGCCATAAGTGCACAAAAATCACGTAGCTGCAATTTTCGAAAGGATCCAAGTGGCAAGGACCTCAGCTTCTTCCAACCAATTAACCAGAAGACATTCCAATATATTTTTCATTTACTTCAATAAGAAGCTATGTTGCACAGCATACAATCTAATCCTTTAGCTGCCTTGATGAAAGTGGGAGGACTTGTGCCAGTCGCAGTTGACACAGAAGGTACAAAGTGAAAAAGATATGCTAAATAAAAAAAATGCTTGGTTCTTGGTGACTTTGGAAACTGCAGTTATCTCTCATCACCTATGAATCTTTTCATGAAGGCACTAGCAACTCCTTTGCTCAGAGTGACAATACCTACACAGCTTACAACATCTCATATTTAATTTACATCACAGCAGAACACGCAACCACTAGAAATCTATCTAGTAAATGTAAGATATTTCATTGAGAGAAAGCAGAACTGCAAACGTATTTCAGTTAGGATGCTCATGAACTGTATAGGGGTAATTGTTTCACTTCCAACTTTAAAAACTAACTGTTTCTCTATTTGTTGTGTTCTAAGTAATCTTCTATTTTTTTTCTGAGTGATTTTGCAATAAGAATTTGAACACCTTCCCAAATTAAAAACAAAAAGTCAGACTGAAAAATAAAGAATAATACCTCTGCTAATGAGTATCACTAAAAGATACAATTACTATGGGTTTTTATGTGTAAGCCTGCTTCCAACCTCATGAAATCCAAACACCTGACATAGAAGCAGAGCCCTGAAACAGCTGGGTAGTTTGAATCTGATATGAACTTTATCTTTCAGAAAGATATGCTGCACATCTTATAGCTAAAGACAGAGCTTTAATTTTCAAACCATGGAGAAGAGAGGACACATAGGGAGAATTCCTCATTACCGTGTCAAGGGAAACTGAGAACATTTGCTTAGACTCCCAATAGGGGTAGGAAGACATGTTGAAAGTACTGAAACTTGGAAGTTAATAATAGATATTGTAGTCCTTTTATGAGTTTTTATTTTCAAAACATGCATATTGAAAGGAAAAGAGTTCAAGCCTTGAAGTGACGTTTAAGGGTGTACTTTGAAATGGGAATAATATATGAGTAGATGACATTTACACCACCTAAATTAGAAGAAAGATATGAAAATGAGTTTATTTCTGAAATGAAGAAAAAAATTAAGCTAATCATGTAACTATGAAGTTATTTATGTATCAATGTCTGGGCAAAAGAATGTAGTAAAAGACAGCTTGCTAACAAAAACTGAACAATTGGGCTTGAAAGGAAATGCCAAGGTCTGTAGGAAAAAGAGGAAAGAATGGAGAGAGATTCCCCTGTTTGCTGTGACATTATATCTGCAGTGGTCCAGGAACACTTGGCTGAAATTCAAGAACAAGCTCCTTTCAACAAGATGCTACAGGTTGACTGACAGCTACCTGGGTTGAGAAAAAAATAAAAAAGAAAGAGGAGAATCATAGTAAGTATAATAACATACATTAAGGATAGTTTTCACACTCATAAAATCCATCTTAACCATTATCTTTGGATCAGTATCTAATTGATACTTCTGGATCAGGCCTTGTATGCTGGTAATAATACTTTTCGTATTATTTTCATTTGAATTCTTCTTAATGTTTTCTTTGTCTGGGTTCTCCGCCTTAATCCAAATTAACTTTGCTTTTATGTAATGCCCCTGGCAGAGTTTTCGAGACTCATGGCACGGAGTCACATTACACTAATCCACGGCAAATGTGGAAAACTGCTGAAAGGACAGTGGCTTCTTTTTGGGGGATGGGAGGCGGGGCATGCTGGATTGGGTTAATTTTGTCAAGTCATCCTGCCAAGATCGTATGATCTCTAAAGCTGACATCAAGAAAACAGGGACGGGACTTTTGGTGTCAGCCAGCAGTTACACTGAATTAGGTATAATGTGAAACTGCACCGTGAGAAGAAAAAAAGTTACTTCTGGGCATCTTAGAGAACCATGAAATGCCCTCCCAGCTTAAGAGAGAGGAATGAGGCTACAGGCCTGTCAGAAGAAAAGAATTTAAAGTGAGGTTGTGTCTGAGGGGAGGGCAAATTCAGTCAGTGTAGACGCAGAGTTTGATCCACAGCTCTCTGAAGTCAAATGTTTTAGTTTACGTCAATGGCCTTTGATTAGGCCCAGAGAGAGCTGTAAGATCCAAGGGCTGCCAGGTTTGGTTACAGTCATCAATACTATAAATCCCTGAGAGAGTTTCCTTACTAAACTCCAGGCCTTTTTGCTGCAGGACGCTAACTAAGGGCATGATCCTGAGCAAACTTAGTCCCATCGGCTCCAAAGGCCATAAATTCTTTTGGCCATCTTGCAGTGCACACACAGATCCCCTGGTTTGCTGTTGCTGCTAAATACAAATGCTAGGAAGGGCAGGAGAGTGAGAGGCAGTTCCTGGCAAAATGAAACTATTCCCATCACCAGAACTGGGGTTCCTTTGAGCACAGGGTGAGTTAGGAAGGTCCCAGCCTGCTGTACGTGTGTCCCAGGGGCTCACCCATGGGCACAGCCAGGGGGGGCAGGGGTTTGGCCAGGCTCCTTTCCCTGTGCAAAGGGAAAGCTGGACCCTGAGCCTGCCTGAGGGGAAGCCTTCAGGTAGTCAGATGAGTCATCTTGCACCACTGTGCCCAGCAAGTGGCCCACTAACTTCAGAGTCTAAACCAGTTTGTTTCATTTTTTTAGCGTCTTGTGAGAAACCATCTGATTTCTTCAGTTACCAAACCTTTCTGAACAGGGACAAACTTAGGTGGAAATCTGTTCTCTTAGAAAACAGAAGCTATAACCCTCCTTGTTGCAAGGGTTGATCATAATGTCATTGTATACTTGGGAAATCCTTATCTGCAGATTAGCCTTGAAGCTCCCCCTCTTGCTCCCTCAAAGCCCAACTTATATTATTTGGTTGTTTGGGTTTGTTGTTTTTTGGTTGGTTTTTTGTTTCGGGGTTTTTTTTTTTAGTTTAATGTTCTTTTTTTAAAAAATAGATTTCATAAAAAAATATTTGCAGGATGAACAGAAAATAAATCAACACCACCAGAAAACCAGCAACTTGATTGTTTCTCCCTGCTTCTGCAAAAAACCCATAAAAGCTCAATTGTCCTCTCAGGACTCCTTGGAAGTCTTAACAAAAGTCTCTAAAAAGAAACTAAATGAAAGACCAGGGAGTTAGCAGCAGGGCAGATCTATCATAGACAAATCAGACAAAACCCTCTTTCCTTCTGACCGTATCTGGGCTTAATTCTGATCTCCTTACTCACGCTGAGTAATAATTCACTCCATAACTAGCCCCACTGGAGCTGCTAAAAAATCACTCTGAGTAAGCCATAAGCTTGTTTGACAAAGATCAGTCTGATACACTAAGGCTAAAAATCCTAAGAGCTAATTCAAATATTATTTTTGTAATTATGTGGCCTCAAAAAAGGGTTCTGTTCTTTGTTGTTGTTAAGGCAGTTTGTTATCTTCCAAACAAAGACAGGAAGTTTGTTATTATTTTGTTTTGTTTTTTCATTTTAATATAGAATCCAGCTAGAAAATTAATGTTTTGTCTACCTTAGAAAATGCAATGAATATACAAAGATATGTGAAGAACTAGCACCTTTTTGACAGAGATATTAAAACAATAAAACCTGAGGCCAAGTCTACAGTACAAACTTCTGTCTGAAAAGTACATTAGTCAGCAATGTAATAGGACACGATCTCAGCCATTAACCCAGGCTGAGCACCTTATTTGGCCTACCCAGTGATTAGCCTGACGCAAAGCCCTCATTTATTTACTGCATCTTCGTGTTGCTTCATTCACCCATATGTACGTGACGGTAACACTGTTAAGAGGGAGACTTGCTGTGCTGCTGCAGAAGTGCATTCTGTAGATTTTTTTGTGCCTTTGTAAGCTGATCTCTGCTATGTGTCTTTCTCAGTGAGTTGTAAGAGGGTTTATCCATGTTCCTAATCACATGAAAGGGAGCCATAGGAAAGTATCAAAAGACTATCAACAAGCAAGCAAATTTTCTTGTGTTTCAGTCTAACAAGGCTGGACACCAGCACAAGTGGAAGCACTCCAAGAGCTAATCAGGATCCTTAGGAAGGCTATTCTGCTCTTGTTTAAAATACCAAATTCCTGCGAGTGAGCTCAGCGTGGAGACGCAAAGCCTGAGGAAGTCCCTCTGCTACCAGCAGCAAAGCTGTTCAATGAATGCCATTGCACAACGCCCCAGTGGTCCTGCCAAACTCCTCCTCCAGCAGGACGCCTGGCAACAAGGCACTCAACCAGTTGAACAAAAACTACAAGCTTTGCACTACGCGAGCGATTTGCCAACATCCAGTAGCCCGCAGGCTGGATACTGTTACCTAGTTATTAATGAATGCTGCTGATTAACCTTTTGAAAGTACTTTGTCCACCACACCTACTGGTGGGAACCTGCAGTGGTAATGCTCAGGGAAGGTTGCTGACATAGGAGTGACATTGGCGATAGCGGATAGGCACCCCAAAAAGCGAAAATGACTTTAAGAGTTGAATACAAACCAGGGTAGCTCTTCCAGAGACCTTGGGTAAGGGGCAGGCAGTGGGGTGGGAAGGTTTTTTTATGCTTTTAAAAAGTTATTAGCATACAGACTTCACTGTAACCTACACTATAACTCAGACTGCTGTGTCTGATTGAAAACAAATCAAAATTCTGTCCAGAAGGCTTCCTATTATGCCCCTGCAGTAAATTTGGCAGAAACTGTTACACACCCCACACTCTCCCCTCAGCTATTCTCATCCACATTTGAAGCCCAAAACTCCTCAAAGTAATGCACTGCCTAGAAGATGGGATCTAAAACACTAAAAAATGTTGTGCCAGGTACCTAAGAATCATGAGAGTACTTTAAAACTGGCAGAAAAAACTTTTGCATTTATGAGAGTTTTTTTTTAATTTTTTTGTCTTTTTTGGTCATACCTCCTAAACATTTTTGAGCTTACTTTTCTTTAGAAAATATTAAACAAGACATCAAGATTCAGTGAAAGGGTAATGAACTAACATGAATCTAGGGGCAAGAACATCCAGAAATATAAAATTCTGAACTACTACAAAGTTTGCAGTAAGATATTGAGAGTTGATGACTACAGTAAAAGCACAGGGAGTAAGCAAACATGAAGGAACTGCCTGAATCTCAATCATGGATAGAAATAAAGGAGGAAAACCAAATAAAATACGAAAGAAGAGTACCGAAAGGACAAATATGGAAGAGAAAACATTGTACAAAAAGCGTTTTATAAAGAGGGGAAAAAAATTTAATTAAAACCCCAAACAGCCTTACTTTATCTATTAACACAATAAGACTGCTTATGCATACTTTCACTGGGGGATTTTATACAGTATATTATACATTGTTCTGTCTTCTCAATTTAACACAACTGTTACTTTTTAAGTTAAAAGCATAATAAAAAAGCCCAAAACACATGCACACACACACACACACACAAAAAAAGAGATTTCTTGCCTAAATCCTCTTTTAGGTTAAGATTTCACACAACAGTTGAGCCAGTTTGACAGCTTGCCACTGTTGATTGGGGAAGCAGCCTCACTCCCATGCTTTGTTCCCAGCCATGTGGTCTTACTTCTCCCCTTGTGCTGAAACCTGCACTTGTCTGACACCCCAGTAAGAGATATTCCACTCTCTAAATTAGAAAAATACTTTTTTTTCTTCTGTATTTTTTTTTGTTTTCAAGAAAAGCATTGAGGAGAAGTAGGTGAGGCTGCTTAATAGTTCTATGAAACCTCACCCTTAATACATTCCTGGAACTATGGAGAAGACAGACATTTGTGTTTTGTGCCTGTTGTGCTCATTCTACTATTACCCATTTCATTACATGCAAATATTAAATGCAGTGCCATACACCTCATAAATTAATACAAATGATGCAAAGGGGTAGTTTATAGCCCCCTATACAAATTGCTAACAAAAGTGGGATATGAGAACTAAAGGTGAGTTTTCCTCTGATTTCCAACACTACAGACTGAGACTGTCCTGAGCACAGATCAAGGCAGGCTATCAGGCATCAGATAGACTAAAGACCAAGAACAGAAAAAAATTACAAATAATTTGCCATATTCTGCCTTCATTTATACTCTTGCAACCTTGTTGACATTCACTGCTTCAGCTTCCCCTCACAGTAGAATTCGGGTTTGTGTATACAGATTGGACTTTCCTTGTTTTCATGACACTACCACTATGATTTAAAGAAAGGATCTGCTTTTGTTCTCTTCTGTTTCTGGGAGGGACAGATTTCTTTTTGAATGTTTTTATAACTGGATGGTAAAATCTGTGCTTGTGCTGTAATCCACAGACCACAAAATGTTGTCCATTACTTTGCCTTAGCCAAAGATTTTTCTTTGGGCAACTTATTGCCAGATACAGAAAAGAGGAAAAAAAAAATGTACTGCTGAAAACAAAACTTAATTTCCAATATTCAACCCTGATTCTTACTGATAAGAGTAGTTTCATTACTATCTGTGGTACAAACAGGACACGGCAGGATTCAGGCTATTAAAACCAGAGATTATTCAAAAGTTAACATGTGTTTTTTATTTACAGAAACGGAACAAAAGGGGCTCTAATTGAAACAGGTCATTTAAATGAAAACAGCATACTACTTATGCAGATAGTATACTTATGTAGATACACACGTGTGCACACATGCACACCCAGTCAGGGCTTCCCGTGTTTTCTGGCTCCTGGTATTACACGTAGGAACCTAGTGAGCCCAAAAAGCCTAGTGCACATAGCTAGGATTTTGTGGGTAACCAGGCTCCCCAGTACAAATCTGGGAGTCACCGGGCACAAGAAGAGCCTCTGCTAAAATGGAGAAAGATCCTCAGCTGCCTCTTAGGGAATTTGTCTGTGTTTCATCAAATCCAGCATATTCCTGAGAAATATCTGGGGATATTTGATGAAGTGACATTTCCCTGATCATTTCCCTTATTGTTCCTTTTTAAGAGACAGCTGAAATGATTTAGATTGCTTGTTAAAAGAAACAAACACAGGAAATGAAACTGGATGAAAATAATTTCTTAATTTTGAGGGTGCGCTAAGGTGGAACAATCCTTACCAAAGATAACTGAAAATGTAAACACACTGATTTCAATCAAGAGCACTTTTCATAAGAATATTTCACTTGCTAGTTGCTGCTGCTGGCTCCCTGTTCCTTTTAGAGGTGTGTTACCCATTTTGGAATACACACAAGAGTTCAAGTGTTGCATAATTACACAAAACAGGGCCTACACAAGAATATCCTGTTTTGCTTCCTGTACACTCACTAGGGTGGCTCAGCTGAATCCTTGACAACATCTAGCTCCACGAAGAAAACATCAAGACTGCTTGCTGATAGCAGTTTTTTACCTAGAGCTTCTCAGCAGTTGGGCTGTTTAGCCCCAAAGTGTAAGCGGACAATCACCCTATTGTTTATTTTCTAGTCAGAAGGAGCATTACTGCTTTTCTTCACTGTCCATGGCCTCTGTAATCCTAGCAGTCATGTTCACTCAGCAGTAAGTCTAAATATGAGCTTCCCAAAGGAGTTTCAAATCCATGACATAGATTAGCATCACTGTGGTTTGACGCTATCTGTGACAGATTCCACAGTAATTAACATTTTAAACCATGGTCAATACTGAAATTATTTGATGAGGACTCTATCCCCCAAATTGTGAGAAATTAACAAATTTAAGGGTGGCATTATTATTATAATAAAATGAATAGGCTGTGGAGGACAATGTACCTTTCAAAAACCCTGTCAGCATTGCTTCATCTCACTACATATCACTACATCTTAAAAAA
Organism: Ibycter americanus; assembly: GCA_035590275.1. NCBI lineage: Eukaryota > Metazoa > Chordata > Aves > Falconiformes > Falconidae > Ibycter > Ibycter americanus. Next base: position 20,828,296 of record JAVJGI010000032.1, read on the forward strand.
AGGAGCGATTCAATTGTGTGATGGTGAATCATGAAACTTCACAAACATTCAAGGAACACACATGCCACTACAAATTAACCATTAGCACTGCATGGCATTCATCCTTTCTGTCACACACTGTGGGAAGCATGCCTTATTAGCATGGAAGCACGGAGCAATAGTATCTCAGTGTACTTAACATTCGCTTACCTTGGAAAAAAGAGCACACAATTGCAGTCTTAAACAAAAAACCCAATCCCCAAAATGCTGCAGCTCTATGCCTTTCCACATTTAATCCTAGGATTTAAAAATTACAAAATCAAATCCTAGAACTTCTTTCCACTCTTCCAGTTCACTGTTTTTTACAATGAAATGTAGTTTTTGCATTTTTAATGAGCCTTAATCATAAACAAGACAGGCATCGCAACTGCGGGTATTTCAGGGTTCTCCTTCACACACGTCTTTTTTTTTGGTTTTGAATTTCAATAGTACCCTCAACTGGGGGTCTTCCTGGATCCCAGATGTTGAATTATATGGTCTGTCCTATTCTTGTAGTGGCAATCCAGTTCCCTGTTAAGTTTCACAGGAATCTGAATAGCTATTCTGAAATCACCCATTTCTTCCTGAATTGTATTACAACTGAACTTAATTTTGCCATCTTGATTATTAAGAAATAGTTCTTGACTTAACAATTTTAGAAATATCTGCTCTCCTTGTTTCTCTTTTATCTCTTATAATACGAAGCACTCTGCAATTCCTTAAAAAAAATTATTATAAAATCTACATTTAGCATCAGTGTTCCTGTTTGAGGTCCTGTGCGGTCTATAAAGCCTCGAGAAAGGGGCCCACTTCCCATACCTATCCTACTTACATGCTGTTTTATTTAAGAATCAAGAGTACATTTTACAACCACTTTACCATGTTAAAAAAGGAGAAACATAAAAGTGACTTTCAGGGGGAGGGTAGACTTATGTTTTGTTTCACTAGCTTCTTTCAGAGTAAACTTGTAAAATAAAAAGATGTAAATGCCAAACAATTTTGTAAAAGCTAATGTAGCAGTAAACCAGAGCCTCCCACTGATCTAGAAGCAGGATTTGTATTTTAAACCTGTACTGCTTTAACATATGTTTTATACATATACCTATTCGAAATTTCTTTTTCCTAAGTGTAACCCAACACTATGGAATCACACACATCTCAGAAATTACTCCTACCCACTCCTAGTTCAAATAGTAACTGAGGTTTGCTGGCAGATAAGGTTAACATTGTGTAAGGTATTTGAACTAGCAAAGCTAGTTCAGATATGTAACACAATGCATCACGATGGCAAGTCATGGCCTTTGGCACCCCTGCTCATATTATTATTAATTATGCATTTCCTCATCTTATTAGTGTTTGAATGGATGTAAAAAACAAACAAGGCTGCCCTAAAGGATATTACAGCCATACTACAGCCTGACATCTTTCTGGGATTAATAACAGAAGAACCAGTCCTACAAGTGACCTTTGGCTTGTACATCCTCAAGACAATTTTGGTTTTGGATAGATTACATGGGCAACTGTTATCTGGCTTTGGGAGGGATCATTTCTTCAGAGATATTGAGGACCCTGTTAAGCTACATGACAGTAGCCATAACCTCCCTTGCACTTAGAAAAGAAAAAACAAAATTTATCTGTTGAGACTCAACCATACCAGCAAACCATTGAGTTATTGAATAATCTCAGACTACCTCAGACATACCTTTTTGCATTCATTATGCTATGATTGTCATTTCATAATCTGCTTTTAAATCATAAAGATCTAAAAACCCTATACTTACAATAGCTGAATTACTATCATCTTAGATAAGTTAGGAGCGAAGTTTATCTAAAGTTATCTAAATTTGCCTGTAAAGTTATCTGAACTGTACAAAAGTCTCAGGTCCTAACTTCAGATACGTTCATAAGTGACATATCTTTAAGCAATTCTATTTCCCAAGCGGTATGCTTTATTAGCATTATCTAAAGGATGAACGAAACTCCCATTGTTCATGCTGTACCAGTTTACAGCAACATCTGCTGGATAACCTAGAGCTGTAGTAACAGAGACCCTGACATACTGAAGTGACAGAACAATATGAGACATGGCTATGGGAAGGCAAGGGTTAGATAAGAGGATAAGAGAAGGCTTTCACATCAAAGACGTTGCTTTGCAATGACACCTACCCTTCGCTACTGCCTGTGCCATTGATTTCATGACTTGTCTGGGTTGCCAGTTCATCTAGAAGGCTCCCCAGCTTACGAGAGGTTGTATGAGAAACAATAAAGTCAGATGGCAGTTTTGTATGCCTTAGGGGAGAAAGTAGATCCATACACTAGGGAAAATGATAGAAAAATGAGAATGATTTTACTCTGTTCCACAGTCATTTAGTGATTTAGCTGGCATTAAGTGTAAGTACACCCTATAGTGCTAGTACCTCTATTTTGATGGCCAAAAGTTCCCCCCTCTTTAAGAGAAAGAACGTTTAAAACATTCACATTAGTAGGTCAATAACAAGAATATTTGCTTTGATAGTCTTGTTGACACACAATAGTTGAGGCAGGGTCTTTTTTGTGTGTGGCTGGTTTGTGGTTTGGTTTTTTTTTTATTATGGCAGGAGTATCTTTAGGGCAAAGTTTCTGGGAGAAACACTATTAAATACTTATCCTGGACAAAACCTTCCTGCAGAGGAATTTTCAATTGCTTTTCAACTGCACTGTGGTTTATTGTTTTCTTTAAATCAGGCCAGACCCTAAGCTACATACCATGGTGTCTGTTAAAAAAAATCATTACGGTGCAATTAAAAACAATGCTAAAGGTGGAATTCCCCCCTCCCCTCTCTCTGTATAACTGTTGTATGCTTCCTCTGTGCCTTTCATGATTATCTGCACCAGCTCTAGTCAGGAGATACAGCTGTCATGAAACACTCAACAGATGGCAGTGGCTGGGTGATGCTTCATCCATTTTTGGATGCCTTACTGACATTTGAGCTCATGCCTTCTATAAATGCTGTCATGCCCCTGACTCCTTTTAGCCAACACAAGCTTACAACGTGCAGTGACAATATTCATCTTTCTAAAGGAATAGAGATAAATTGAACTGCCCTTATGAAAAGCAATATAAAATACTTAAATTTAGTGTCCTTTAAAACTTTTAACCATTATAGATAGATACGGCTAGAAAATAGATAGACTGATAAATTGGTAGATGGATCTCCTTTCTTACTGCTGTTTCATCCTTAAGCTATTTTATTCTTATAAGGCTCTTCAGAGATTGATTTAGCTTACAAAGAACAGCAATTTCTCTCCAGTTTTAGGAAACTGCTAGAAACTAGAGTGCTTTGAAAAGAAATTGATTAGCACAACTTCTTTAAAAAGAAAGGAAAACAGCTAAAAGATACACAGTATCTTTGAGCTTTTCAGGTCGTAAAGGCTGCTTAGCGTTTTATCTGAAATTAAGTTTCTAAAGCTTACTACTATTGCATTTTTTATATAGTTAGAGTCAAATTGGAAGAAGCAGCAGCTTGTAGAATAGAAGACATAAGATTGCTTTTGTGTTTGTTTGGGTTTTTGTTTGTTTTAAAACAGCTTTATAATAGTACCATCTAATATAATTACTTGGTATGGAGAGACTGTGATAATCCCTATATGTGTCCCACATAGTGGACTACATTTCATGCTTCCCAAGGTTCAACCCCAGTCAATTTGGTTCCCAATATAAAAACAAATGAGAGATAAGAGATGGAGAGAGAAGGGGTGGATAAATTCATGTACTTAATCATAGGGATGAAGAAAAGACTACTTGAGAACGGTGGGTACTGGTGTTTTGTCCTGACCTAGAAGTGATGGCTGCATTTTTCTCATACTGTTTCCAGCACAATTAATTCTAAATACAGGATGTTCAGAGACTATCACTGCAAGCATAGCTGGTGTGTTTAATTGCACAAACACTTGATGATGCCCTTCACTATGAAGCTTATTTTTTTAGTGTTAAGAATGATGTGATTTACAAGTTAATTTATACCCTAATAGTAATGAAAGAAAGTATATGGGCTACGTCACTTTATCAACAGTCCTTGCTGAACAGCCAGGAGATATTTAACAAAGTATTTATGTAAGCAAGACGCACCTTCCAGTGTGATGAAAGGGAAACCAAAGCTAGGAAGTATGATCTAATTCTTCAAGCCTAAACCTAGGTTTAACACTGGAAGAAATAGCAGAATAATGCCATGACAATATGAGGGTGCAGTCAGAAGAGGGGTTTACTTTTTACAGCTCAGCAGTAGATTATGTCCTCTATGAAGTTATGCAAGTTATTAAGATCTCTTAAATAATCGTAACAGAAATTAACTTTTACAAATACAACTCATTATTTACTAATATTAGCCATGTTTGGCTACTACAGAATACAGCTTATGTAACCACTTACAGATTTTGAATTAAAGGACCTCCAGATTGCTGTCTTTTCTAGAGACAGAGATAGGCCCATTTCAGTCATTTTTCATACTGTATTTCTTTCTGTTACCCTTCAACTGTTAGTACAGTAAGGGACAAGAGCACTCTGTGTACAATACCTGTGCCTATAATTAATCAATAGGATCACAGCTACTTATTTTCAACATTAAAAACCCACATAGTTTGCCTGTACAAAAGCTTCATTTATTGAGCATTTAATTCCCAAATTGCACCTCTAGAGACAGCAAGCTACCAAGAGAATCTAATGTCAGTATCTTAACTTAGCAGTGCCTATTGTTTCATTTATTCTCGGACTGCACAGTCAGATAACAGACTTGCTAGATCAGGACAGTCAGATGTGGCCAACTAACCTGCACTAATCAGTTAATAAGCCTTTGGACCTCAGAGAGCAATGGGAACATCCATGGTTCAGGCTGGACACAATCACATATATAACTATATGTCTGAGTGTTAGAAATTAAAGAGATGTTAATGCTGTATACCAGAGGGTTAATCTTTCTCGCTGCTTAGAAGTTCTCTGGATCCTATTTTCACTATGCACCCACGCCAAGAGTGCAGACAGCGATTCCCATGAATTTCTGCCTTTAAGACACCACTCTTCTCTGATGCCTCAGCACATATCAAAGAATATGTAATATTTGCATTTATCACAGGTTCACAACCCTTAAATACTATTTAAATAAGTGAGAGTATTTATCTCATGTTCCAGAAAAGTATGTTCTCTAGCTGTAGCCATATCATTTGTTATTTTTGATGTTTTGTGCCATTGCATTCATTATCTAATGTATGAAGAGAATGAAGTAAAAAAGTATAGTGCTTTGTAGCACTAGCTTGTGCATTTAAAGGCTCTTTTGTACTAGCTTCAGAACCCTGTATCTTATATCAAGAAAGCAGAGAAGGATATGGGAGAAACTACAGAAGGATTTTGAGTTCCTCTTCTGTAACTTGTAAACTTAAGCTATGGAGAAGCCTGCAGTGCATGTGTGTATCGATAAGTCTGGATAGCATTACTCTTTCATGCAGCATTTCCCATCCCATATGTTTATCCCACACAGTTCTATGGAACTATATTAATGAATGAACATTACTAGTGGTTATAGTTGCATTCTGAGTTAAAAACATAAGAACCACCTGTTATGCACTTCATACAAATGACAGCATAACACTGAAAGTTCTCATACAAATTCTACCTATAAGTCACCTCATAAGACAATAATTCTCCTTGTAAGAAAGGGCAGGAGTAATCCCTTTCTCTCATATGTACATGACTTTGCCTTATTTCAGTATCATTAACTTAGGGAGTGGGCATTTCATGTTTTTCTTGGCTTTTGGTATAGATGAGGTTATTGAAGTTTGAGCTGAAAGCTGTATGGTAATGGTTACTTCTTTTGTTATATCATTCTTGAGCACACAACAATGCAAAACGATCAAGGAATGACAGCAAAAACACTGGGAAAAGCCGTCAGAAATACACTGCAAACACACAAAACAGCAAAGCTGAGCAAAAAATTCATCTGCAAAGATTCACAAGCCACAGCTGATCTGTTTGAGCACTGTGAAACTACACACAATAGGGAGATTTTTAGTACTAATCTGTTCTGACATTTTATAGAAACTAATTCTTGCAGACAAATAAAGGTCTAGTTTGGAACAATTTTTTTTAGGCCATCAGCATCCTTCCTGATTTGATCTGATTTTCAAATAGTATAAGTTTTTCTATTTGTGGTCTTCACATCCTGCATAAAAGCAAGATAAAACTAGCAAATGCAGCATTTACAAGAAAGCTAAAACATCAGGCAGGTACAATTTAAACAGATTTTAAGGCAGGACAATCACACAACAGGAAGAAAGTTGAACAAGAATAGAATTACCAATTTCTATATATTTGTTATGTATATATGTCTATTTGCACATATGCACACGCATTGGGAACTTTAACAAAACATTGTTTTAGCAGTTCTTCAGCTGCGTATATGCTGACCAGTCACTGGCTGAAACTCTAAACAAAAAGAAAAAGTCTGTTTGAGGTGGTTTTTTATGTGGCTTGAGTACTGGTCCTGTCAGTCTTCCACTGCATTATTTTAAAGAGCAGTTCTTTGCATGTGGGGAGACAGATGCTGGTGATTTAGGCAGGCCAACACACCACAGTACTTTTACTCAGCTGATATTTAATGATTTACTGTTTAATGCAGTTCATCTTTCATAACCCTGAGTTCAAACAGAAGCAGCTGCTATTAGGGATGCAATGGTATTGAACTTCCAACCAAAGGCATAGGAGAGCTTCTTTTATAGCTCTAGCTACTGGACCCATCTGGCTCTTCACTTAAGCACTGCAAATGAAGGAGAGAAACACTTTGCTTCCCATCAGTGAGGTTCTGAACTGAATGCATAATTATTCAGAATAAAGGCTTTCCAGTCAAAACTAGCTGCATTAACAACATGTTCCTAAACTTTGGTGGATGAGAACAATTCAATCCATCTTATCTGAAGAACACTCTGGTGAAATCAGAAGCATATAAAAAGAGGAACCATACCTGAAATAATTTTTAATACCAACATCCCCAAATCTGATCATGAGGAAACTGGGTCATTGTTTCTAACACAATTTCTTCTGGAAATGAAAGATTATTTTTTGATATACATCCATTTTGAAACAAGAAGGGGGAGAGAGGAAAGGGAGAGTTTATAGTCTTGTGGGATGCAGCAAAAGCTGATGTATGGTCTCTTTCTAGTAGGAGACTTGCATTATTGGGGCAGGAGGCTTGCTCTTCCTTGATATCCCAGCTCCTTGTGGTTTAACTAGTGTTCCCCTTCTCCAGAAACTTAGATGAAATGCAAGCCTTTAGAGGTGATTTCATTTTCTTTCCATCACTTTGAAGGGGAAAGCCTGCAAGTGCTAGAAATTTTAAAGCAACCTGTTTGATAACAAGACCTTTTAAATAATAATAAAAAAATTATTTCCTAATACAATAATCTATTCATTTTTGTACTTGTGGAGATCTGACAAAGTAGATTATGCCAGAACTACATTTACCTCCAATTCCTACCAACATCTGTAAATTAGGATTTGCAAGAAAAGAAGTGGATTATGGACTTTCATTACAATTGCAAAGCTACAGAACAACTGTTGCCTAGTAATGATTATAGCTAATCCTTTCATCGCCTGCAGTGGACCAAAGAAATTTTCATATCTTAACTGTAAAAGTAGGTGTCTTTTGTTATCAGTAGCTTTTAAAGCAGAGCCATCCAAGCAAAATACATTTTTCAAATACAGGAATCTATGTCAGGACTTACATGTAGCTTCACTTCTTTTTCGTTTCTCTCCACATCTAAGAACATGAACTCACTTTATAATTATTACAGGATTCAGTCTCAATATGGACTATAATTTTGGTGATGCTATTTTTACTACTGAAAGCTCTTCAGAGCATATGACAGCAAGCATTGCTAGAATTCATGTCTAAATGCCAAATTCAGTTCTGGATGAGTTCTCCATTGCTTGTTCTACCCAATAGTATTATTGTTCTAGCATGTTGGAAGAAGTGGAGCCAATTCACCTCCCTCTTCTATTACTTGCCAGCTTTCAGTCCTTCCTTCCCCCCACCCCAAGAATACTCAATCTAAATTGCAGCATTTGACTCAAAGATGCATAAGTTTGTAAGAGACTTGGAAAGAGTTTGGCTCAATCTAAAGTTTATGCTGAATTAGCAGAATATCTTTTTGTAGTCTAGAGAGATTTCCAAAGACACCACTTTACTTCCAAGTGGTGATTTCCCTTAAAAGCTAAACAGGATAACAACATACAACTCCTTGCCAAGCTTTATCAATTTCATATTTCCAGAATCAGGTTATATTAAACTTGGCCACTTTCCTTGTATTTTGTAAGCCTCTCCCTGTTCTTTCTTTCCCTTAAATTCATCCTTCAAATACATATACAAATGACCAAGTGGGGCCAGAAGTTTATGCTATGTTCATTGGAATCCCTGGGATGCATGGCTGATTGTTTTCTTTTGAAGAGGTGATACCTAATAACTATTCCACTTACCACCGCTTAGGAAGTGGCATTAAGCAGGAAAAGGCCAGTAACTAGGTTTATAAAGAGGCTCTATCCAGCATCCTCTATGGTTTTTCCTTTGGTAGCTTCCAAAACTCAATACTCTAAGAAGTGATGCTTTGATTTTTTTGTTGTTGTTTGGTTTTTTTGGTGTGTGTGTCTGAATAGCAGCTTCAGCCAGATAGTTGTGGTACAAGAGGCACTTATACTTGCCAGTGTTTGTAAACAAAGACTGCAGAAGAAAGCAGACCCTCTTTTCCTTCCTGCCGTTTCTTGGCATCCTAGGGGTCTTACACAGCCAATTCTTCTGTGCAAGATGGGCTAAAGAAAAGTTTAAGTTCTGTTTAGTTACCCTTGCCCAAAACTTCAAAACCTGTTCAGGTATTCCCTAGCTCTTGGAGCATCTCAAGTCTGGAATCACTTGCAGGTTAGGCAGAAGTCCACAAATGCCAGAAGTTTTTTGTGTTGTTTGTTTGTTGTTGGTTTTGAGTTTTTTTCTTTGGTTGGTTGGTTTTCTTTTCCCCTTATACAAGGCAGCCAGGGCTGAGAGTCCACACAGGGAGTTGGGATCTTTCAGATTTCTAGTTGAGGCAATCCATGAAGTTCCTTCCAAAGGATTTCTAAATTTTCTTTATGGAGATGGACTCCAAGTTCTGAATCCCCAAAACCTTCTGAGGCAACAAAATGTCTTCTTAGTACACACCCAACAACAGTTTGTCCAGGGTTCTGTGAACTTTGGCTGCTTTGGTAGCTTCTTACCATACTGGAATTTTGGTATCTTCCAGGATTTGCTTCCCATGATTCAGCACACTTGAGTCAGATTTTCGAAGGATTTTCAAAGTAGTTACTTCCCAGCTTCATAGCTAGACAGGCCTAGTAGATTTATCTGTAAGAAGTTAGTTGAAAGGGGAATAACAACACTTGCCCTGATTATAACAGTCACCAAAAAACATGTCAGGGCTGAGGTCCAGTTATGACCTCCAGAGAAGAACCTGTATTTGTATTTGTACCTCTGACAGGCATTCAAAGAAGAGAGCTTAATATCTCATATATAAAGAGTGAAAAAGCTGAAATTACTGGATAAAAGCAGGGGAAAAACGCTACAGGGATAGAAATATTTCTGTTTTTAAGGGTCTAGCCATTTAATTCCAGAAGATTAATCAAGGTTGCAAAAGCTATCTGGAAAACAATACCTAGGACCTGGATTACCTGTTGCAAAGACATAGTAAGTATGCTCCTATCATATGGTGAGTATGTGTCAGCTGTGAAAGAGCATCTGAGCACTAAGTCACCTGATTTGACAAATACCAAGTGCTATCCTGTGACCAGGATTGTGTGCCATTTATCAGGATCTTCTCCTATGCATATTTTATTCACATAAGCATGCATTCATATTTGCAAAAGCATCACATTCTACAGAAGATACAAGAAAGGAGAGAGAACATGCCACAGGCACATAGGCTATCAGCCTGGCAGATTAACGAATCCATCCCACGATTTTGCCCCTTTATTTCCTGTGAACCCTCAGACAAAGAAGCAGGCCAGGAAGATCTGGCAGGCAAGACAGTCTACAGCGCATAGGCTGATCTATCTATGACAGAGCAATTTATCTCTTAGCATGCTCAAATTCTTCTTCAGACGCCTTCTCATTTGCTAATGTATTTGCTCTGTTGATTAAATAGTTTTGTAGCTGTAACAGAGACACTGTTACACTCCACAACCTTGCTACGTGACACCTCTGTGTGGGCAGGCAAAAATGAGTCATTCCTTACTGCATAGTAAGTCTAGTTCACTTTTCACTAACATCAGAGCATTCCTTGAACCCTTCAATACTCTTGCGCTGTGTTATATTTTTGACAGATGTATCAGCTTTAACATTGTCCAAGTCTGATTTTTCTGCCTCTGTTTGAAGGTCTTAGGTCCTATTTCTAAGAACTATTCCTCTGACCTTAACAACACTCACATTTCCCCATCAAATATATAATAAATTCACAGACTATGCTATTATTCTTTCCTCAAGAAAGCAAAATAAAATTACTAGCCCACCATACATCCTTCTAAAGCCTTTCTAGAGGCTTTACCAAGCCAAACTCTTAACTCTTCAAACAGATTTCAAAGAATGTCAGCTTTCATTAATGCACATGTGATTTAGTGAGATGAAATGATATAGTTTTGATTTTTATAAAACACTTAGCCTTAGAAAGTTCCCAAACACACTAATGCAAACACATTAGTAAATATATATATACACATATATAGCATGGTTTTAAAGAATTATGTCTTGTTAGGGTATTTTTTCTTAAACTTCTAATCATGTTACAATCATGATCTTGTCCACAGCTTCACTAGTTGTTCCTTTGTTTTTCTACAATTAGATATTAAATGCAAGTTTTCATAACTACTAGAATTACTTGACAAGTAGCATACTCTTCTATTTTCTAGGAGAAAAAAAATAATCCTAAAGTCAGCTCAAAGTCTTCATAGAAACACTGCCCAAAGAGTATATTATCTTACTATATCTGCTAGTGTTCCTTCCAGACTAAATTATCCTATGTGCTAAGTTTCTGCAAAGTTTTTAAAAGATAATTTTATTGGTATTATAGCTTTACTCAACAAAAGATAGGTAAAATAGTGTTTAACATCTTAACATTTGGATTTACCTTCCTCCCTCCCAATAAATTTACTCTCCCAAGATTAACTACTGTAAGTTTCTGGTACCTTTTAAGGAAGAAATTACTTTACAGTCAGAGTTCTTGGAAGTAAAAGGGGGAGTAGGTGTGTTAAGTGTTTTTGGCAATGTCATCTCTTAAGATTGACTATTTGGATCTTCACTCTAAAGTAAAATGTGGCCTGTGATAAAAATCATCTGACATCTCAGTTTCCATAGAGGATCTCAGTTCTGTTGTTATCCCCTCCAAATATTAGAATCAACCCATGACCTCAATAAGAAATCTATGGACACTGGAAGACAAAGCTATCATAGTTAAAATTGACTGTGGGAAAAGAAAAAAGTTTGTCCTTAATTACACTTATGCAAAGTGTTTACAGACTGAACAGAAGTCATACTTGTTTGTTTCTTATCAGATTGTTTCCAAGGAAGAAGCTAGAAATATTTTTTTGGTAACCACTTATGTTCTAATGAGGTCAGCATGTTCATTCCCCTTGTTTTTCTTCTAGTGATACTCAGTCCCACACCTTCAGCTAAAGGACACAGACCATTATTTCACAGTATTAGCAAGAAGCTTATGAAAATACAGAACAGAGGTTGCTTAACAACATATTACAATGGACAAAGGCATTTGACAACATTGAAAACTAAAAGGTTTTTAGATAACAATAAGTATTTGATTACACAAAAGAAATATTCTGTAAATATATGTAAATTACTTGGTATAGCTGTATTTGGAATAATTTCTACTTAATCTGCCATTTCTCATATACTACCTACAGTAGATAGTAACTAGTATTATTTCACTGCACTTAAGACCACAGTACTTCAGAAACTTCGGTCTGTGAGTCTGCCTTTGTTTCATATATACAAGTTCCCATTACCAAGAACTCAGGGTGGTGTCCTTTCTCAGTGCTGGATGCACAATAACTTGCTTACTATGTGTATGCTGATTGAGGAATGTCATTTGTGCAGAGGAAATTCAATGCAACTATTTTCATCTCTAGCTGGCAAAGTGTTACCTTGGAGATATTGCAATGTGATAAATGCATTATTGGTCAGTAGTGACTGGATAAAAGCAATATTGTCAGGCAGGCTTTCAGATACAATATGAATGGGAGAATGGGGAAACCAAAACCAGCTCATAAGACTTTTTCCTTTCCTTGAGCACCAGATGTCAACCTCAATATGATGATAATAGGAACTACTTTCTCTTTGTGATCGAATAACAGTGATAGCTCTTCCTTTATTTAGGGTCCTTTCATCTTTTTAGATCAAATGCTTTATAGGCTTTAGATGAAGATTACTCCCTCACATCCACCTACCACTGACACGCAGTCAGCCTCTGGGATGCTCGTGAAGAGTGCCAGCAGCACCACATGGCAGGTTCCAGGAGGGGAAGTAAAGAAGAATTAATCCAGCTGAAACTACAGGGGAACAGAGAAAGGATGACACAATGACCCAAAATGGAACTTGGCCAAGATACCAGGCTTAACAATCATAGAAGGAGCAACAGTTACAGTTTAGTTTCATGTCTCATCAGCCATGAGCCAAAACATCACTGCTGAGCCCTATGCTGATGAACTGATTTAGTAGTTCTCTTGCTTCTGCAAGCGGCAAGAGGTATCATCTATTAATTTGCCAACAGCCCCAACTGCAACACCCAAGTCTCTATTGTTCTCCTTTCCAAGCCACGCACAACCCAGTTTACTTAATAGAGTATGACAAAGTCACAAGGCCGTATGGCTAAAGAGACAAGCATTTGAGAGGATAATGATCTGTCAGCAGGGCAGTGGCAAAAGGAATTTACATGAAGATTAATCAGTGTTTACAGCTCTTCTCATTTATGAGAACAATGTGCTGTTCCTACCTGCCACCAATTCTATGATTTTTAATAAAGAAAAAGAAAAAAAAAAAAGAAACATCTCTTTTTAGCTGAGGGATGGGAATATTGTTCTATATATTCTACAAGCCCTGGTTTTAGTAGGTATCAATCCACAGTTATTCTTTACTGAGGGACCACTGTTTAGTAGACACTGGATGCATCTTTGACACACTGCTTGAAGGTACTTGCATATTATGGTAAACTTAACTGAGTTAAAAAACCACAAAACCTCCCAAAAAACCAGAAAATCACACACTATCAATTTGCCTCCATGAGCTACCACAGCTGTCATGATTCATGGTGATTTGAGAATTAATCTTCTATTTCAGAGTTTCTGTAACTGAAGAAAGGAAACAAGTATGTCTTTTTAAGATGCAGCACACAATTAGAGGTGATATGACAGAACACAGTAAGATCTGTACAAAGACTTGAGGAACTTCTTAATAACTGGAAAACTGGAACATGAGTTAAAAAAATCAACTTATTGATTTCTACATCATATTTACAAAGGCTAGTGTTGTGAAATATGAATTATAGCTTCCTGTGCCAGTATAAGCCCTGAACCCCAATGGGATCCATTCTAATGAGAACAAGTGGGTCAACACTACTAGCTTAACTCAGCCATTTCCCCATAAGGATGATAGGTTTACACTCTGTGACTGCCTAATGGGAGCAGCTCTCACTTATACCTGTCTCAGTCTTTCCTGGCCACAACACCCAGGTAGGTGGCAGTACAGACATTACATTTTTTTTCTTGCTGCCTTCATCCTTCTTTCCTCCTACGTGAGGGAGGCTCTGCCTCAGGGGCCCTGCACCAAATACCAACCTTAGGGTGGAGCAAATTCAGAATAACTCAATTACAGATGATAAAATTGCTCTAGATCTGGCCCACTTTCATTAAGACAGGAATCTGTCTTAGGACAAGCCAGCATCAAATGGAACCGATTTGGCATAGGCTTAATAGGCAGATTTAGGAGTTGGCAATTTCTGTTTTCTTCTCTGCCTCACAGGGTTTGCAGTGCCTAGTTTGGAAGGTGGTTTCCCTGGGGAATGCCTACAAGCCTCACCTGGCTGCTTCTCAAAGGAGCAGCCCCTTTACCCGCCCTTCCCCATGATAAACTCCTCCGCGAACATGGAGTCAGAGCAAAACAATGGCAAGTGACAGTGACTGAACTGTATAAACATGTTGACAACTGATTAAGCAAAAATAAAACAAGACTCAAATAGCTCTTCTGCATAATTCCCGATTTGCATAACCAAAAGGGTGGCAAGACTCCAGCCACGTTCGTTTCCTGCAGCAGCCAGCATAATTCAGTTTGGAGCGCTCCTTTGCCAACAAGAATTTCAAAACTCTGTGGGGCACAAGAGAGCCTCAGCAGCTGCTCAGGCTCACAGCCGCCCACTGAGGTGGCAAAGCCTCCTGCCACGGTCACAGAGGGGCAGCAGGGTTTCGTTGAAGATGCTCCTCAGCAGACTCACAGGAGCACAATCAGGCTAAAGGCCACAACAATAGGCAGCAGCGACACCACGTATTACAGACCCGAACAGGAGACAAACTGCAGTGCACCAACCGCGGTCAGCACTTCATCTATGAAATTACCTCAGCTAAAGGAAGAAGGCATCCCAAGGTGTAATAAAGCAAAAACGGATGTCTCTTGCTAGACAAAACTCAGTGAACCACTAACCTTGAGCAGAGAGGTTACTGAGATTGTCTAATACTATACTGCGGCCTCTAAACCATCTCTAAATTTTGGGCAATAATTGCCAGCTCTGTTCCAACAAAAACAAACAAACCTGGAGACTATTTAATCATTTTGCCTTCACTATCTGCTGGTCTGGGCTGTGCTTCTTTGCAGACTTCAGCATCTCCCACATTTTAGTGAAATTCTACCCGCAAAAGCCCAGCTGTCCACTATGAGATTTGCTTTAGTAAGGGTTTAGCTCCTACAAAACTGACAATGTTTTGGGGGATTTTTTGGTTTGGTTTTTGTTTGGTAAGTTTTTGGGTGGGTTTGTTTGTTTGCTGGTTTTTTACATTACAATTGCCAAACGATCCTGTATGGAAATTAATTTTCCCTAAACAGTAAGAAACCAATGCCAGCAAGGCAAATATTGTGGCATTACCAAGGCTAGAAGAAACTCCTCTGTGAAGCTAGGAGTGTTGCAGGCTGCTTACAAAGCCATCAAGTTGCACCTATGGAGATGGTATTTTGATGCTTATTTAAAAGCAGAATTGTAACTCCTTTTACATATAGGTCCAAATAAACTCATCTAAAATATGATTATTTTTCAGGGGGTGCAGATGCATGTACTGTTTGGCCACGCCTTCTTTAAAGCTGCTTGAAACTGTTTAGGAGACTCAGTTTAATAGAAAACTATTGTTAGACTGGTGATTCCATTTTCTGTAAGGTAGTTGGAAAACTGCCTTGCTAATACAGTAGAACATTTCAGCTCCACAAAATAAGTCTAGAACAGGCCATTTCCTGCTATTTTTACCATCGCCACCACAGTGGAAGAGTTTTGCAAAGTCATAACAACATAACGGTCTTGACTGTATACTGTTGTCATTAATCCAGTTCTCCTGGACAACAAACAAAGGATTTTTAAATATTTCTTGTGTTCAGAGAGGACCTTGCTTTTGTGCAGATTTTCAAGATCTCTTTTATGTAAAGAAAAGGGAGCTAAGTTGAGTTCAGCCAGAGGCTGAAGAAGCCTCTTCTTCAGCCAGAGGTATTCCTCTCCTTTTAGTTTTCTGAGAGCTGAGAGGTCACAGTCTTGAAAAGAGTTTGCCCCCTTCCCCTGCATACTGCACTGAAGCCAGGTACTGTAATAAAATTTAAAATAGTATTGGATTATCTCCTCCCAGTCTGTACAGGCTGCTTTACTTTCAGGTTTCTGCTTTTTTTAGGATTTCTACTAAAATTTAGGATCATCAGGCCCATTGTATTCAAAGTGTTCAGGACCTTTCTTTCCTATAGTGGTTAATGTTCTCCTTTCCCTGCATACACACTTCTCTTAACTCTTGCACCCCAGTCTCCAGTGCCTAATTTGTCACAAACAGATGTCTATCCCCACTCCTCATGCACCGAGCTCCACAAAACCAGCCCTGGGTTTGTACAGCTGAACATTTCCCTCTCCTCCTTTCCCCCAAAGCTCTTAGCACTGTCTACACTGCATCTTCCTTGACTAGCTGTTGTCAATACTATCAGCATTATTCCCTCAAAGCAACCAGGCCCCTGGTGCTTGCCATTTTTCCCTTGACTGCTAATTTCTGAGGAAGGATCCCTGGCAGGTTATCACTTCATTTGTTACCACACCTCAGACGTTTTACGTGAAAAGTCTGGACTTCCTTGGAAACTGGAAACATAGACATACTTACAGTTTTTGTGCATCTGCAGATACCACATCTTCCTCAAGGTCAGCATCACTCCCACCACATGCAAGGAGGGGTACTAACAGCACAGGAGACTGCATTTGGCTCCCCCTGAGCCACCTCATTCATTGGATTGGTCTCCTATTCCTTGCTGCTGTTATCAATTTGTCAAAATAAGCATCCTCTGAGACAGCAAACTCCCCCCCCCCACCCCACCAGAATCCAAGCCAACAACTCTCAAAAGGAAAGGGAGTAGGAAGGAAAGAAGAGATGGAGGGAGAGAGGCAACAGCTGATGGAGTTCCCTGGGACTTCCCATACCCTCATCTTGAAAGCTTCCAGGTCCCCAGAGGGTGCCTTTGCCCTACATCTGTGGTTTGGTGTCAGTTCCTGGTCCAGCTGTGAGAATGGATGTCAGAGCCTCTGAAGTAATTCGAACAAACCTATGAGATAATGATAGTGGTGACTCACAACTGCGGTAATAAAGATGTTTCCACGAAAGCCATGAAATATATTCAAGATTTCCTGTTTAAATGAAAGAAAGACAAACTGATGATCCAAAAGAATCGAGGAAAATTACTTAAACTCAAGGATCTAAATAGATCTCCACCAAGTGTTTTTATCAATGGTCTGTCAGTTTCTGAAGGACAGCCACTAACAATGAAAGCAGAGCCTGAGATAAGAGATAAGGCAAAACCCAGTTATATTAACATTGGATGTATGTATGCATTTGCACATTAATATGTGTAAGGACACGCATGTGCATGCACATATAAAACCCAATGCAATGAAATTCTTCATTTACCACACCTACTTAGTCACGAGTTTTTTTCCAGATTTCTTAGGTAAATGCACATTATCAGTGCCTATGATGACGCTTTTGTTTCTTTACATTTAATTAGCATAAAATCTTTGGAGCCCTGCGTTTTTATCTCTATTATCCAAATGTGGGAAAGAAACTGACAGCAGATCTCTAACAGCCAAGTAAGTATGACCAGTATAAATTATCAGAAGATTTCCGTGTTCTTCAAAAGGCAGAGTTATTGCAGGAAGATGTAGGTTTTTTAAGGAAAAAAACCCACCTCTAAAGCCATGAAAATGTCTGTTTGTTGTCGAACAAAATTAATATCCAATTTGGACGGGAAACAGCAAATCTACTATTTCTTTATTTTGAAAAAAATTATCAGAGGTGAGAAAGTGAAATAATTGGAAATTCTTGATTTGCTGAGAAATACCCCTTATATCATATAGACACCAATTTATTTTCTCTGTTTACACATCCACAAACATTTCATTTCTGGATCTTACTGTGGCTGAAGAAGATATATAATCCATAATATAATTTGTTGTGGCTTGACATATCACATAGATGAATACTTTGATCTGCATTAGCTAACCCTGGAACAAATTATTGAAAGTTACTGCTGACTGATATTCTGCCTTTATATCTTCACCAAAGCTAGCACTGGCTTGAAGCTATTCCTAGAATGCCCTCGGGTAATGTGATAGATTGCACATGAATTCAGCCTATAATCATTTTGGAGGCAATAATGACAAAAGACGACTGTCCAGATCCTGGACTAGTAATGGTACTTTTTTTTTTTTTTTTAAATAAAACTGGTATCCAGTGTTCATTTTCTTGCTGCTAAACTAGCCATGGAACAAATCACACAAAACTGAAGTCTGGTTATATCTGCAGCAGAATGTATTTACTGACCAGACAGAAAAGTCTGAATCTAAATACACTCTTGTCCTATTAGTTAAACTCTCAATAAAGCAATGAAATGCAATTACAATTTTGTTGATAACTTAAGCAACACCATATGATTATTAATAAAATGACTTAGTATTTAGTCTAACTAGAAACTGAAGTTACAGATCCCAATATGGTGTTCCTTACAGCTGTTAAGACCAGTACAAATGCTTTGGGCCATCTTTGAACTGCATCTTTCAGGAGAGGCAGCCCAGGGAGAAAGAAGGGAAAGAGACATGTCTTACAAAAACCTGTTCATGCTTTCCTACTGCAGAGCTAAGTTAGCCACTTAAGTTTACAGCAGCTCTTGAGGATCTCAAAAGGAAGCTTCCCACACCTATGTGGCCAATGCATTGTTACAAATGCCCATCATGCCATTAGTCCCAGACTAAGATAAGGACCAGTACATCTTTTGTCCTACTCCAACACTGCTTTACTCTGGGAATACCAGACGGGGTTTTGTCCACAGAAGATCACTTTTATAAAGACAGGAAGAAATAAAACAGCCAGAACAGCAAAGAGACTATCTCCTTGTAAGGAAAAGTTCACACGAGGCACAATTTGAACTGTTTGAGTGCAGATATCAGAATATTAATCATATGTAAAATTAAGTTTTGCCAAATAACATCATAAAAAACAAAACTGTGAATCCTTTCATCTGCAGGGCAAACAAGATAAATCTGAAAAATGCCACTTGGTGAGAACATACTCTCCCAATCCATCCAGAACAAATACATTCACAACAGACAGTGCAAGGGATGAAAAAATACATGGTCTTTTTATTCCAGATGTCTCAGAGAAGAAAATAATGAGGCAGAGGAAGACAGATTTATGTTGTTTCATGAAAACAGTGTTCTCTTTCTGCCTCTCTTAAATTTGCTTTACTTCTAAGAACAAGAAAAAAAGTCACTGAAGAGTTGACAAAAGGCTGCTCACCAGATACACAGCATTAATCAATGAACTGGGCATAGGACTGGATTTCAAGTAATCTAGTTTTACTCTCGTCATTTGTGCTAGTTATTGCGCCTCTCTGTGCCTCAGTTTCCTTGGCACAGTCTTAGAAAGTCATTCCATGTCCAGGAAATGTAAAGTGGTATTATATTAATAAGTGGAGAAAAGTCAGCAAGTTTTGTCCTTCTAATACAAGTTTTCAGAAAACAAAAAAGAAAAAGGGACAATTTTCTGTTTATTTGAAAATGGCTACTTGGTACCTTTAACATACCAACAAAAATACAGAAGCAAAGCCTGGTTTTGATACATGTGTGGTATTACAATCCCTTGTTGCTGATAGTACTTTTTAATGTTAAGAGCCTGTTGGCTAACTTATGTTTCCTCTGGGTGCGTTCCCATATTCTTCTCCTCTTTGGGAGGCAGGCTCTTGTTGCTGCTCAGCTATGTATCCCACATCTTGTAATCATTAATGTACTCAGGGGAAAAGAAGGGGGCAAGAGGACGTTGTTTCAAAGTATGTTTCTGCCCAATTCATTTTGGCTTAATTTGCAGACCAAAGCAGAGCTCTATCGAAGCACGTCCTTCCTGAGCCATTTATCATGCTCCCCCTTCCCCACTACTGAGCTGAGATCCTAAGCAGTAATAACACAGCTTTGGATATATTAGTAAGTAATTTCTCTGCTCATTCTTATCCTAATTTTGTTTAGATTTGGAAACTTTAATTCTTACAAATGTCAGTGAATTGACAACATGAAGGTAACGTAGAATTATTAAGCTACTGCTTTGCATGGCAGAGAAGTGTATAGAAAGAGAGAATATGCCACTATTGTCTTTAAAGAGCAGGCAAGAATCTAACTCAAAGCTTCCCAGCTTTGAGAAGGAGTAGTAATAAAAGAAAAGAAGAATTGCCATCCTAGGATGATGGGACAGAATCTGTGCCAGCCAGTCCAGCCCTGGTAAGGGTAATGGACAGAGTAGCTGTTGTCCCACACCCTCCAGACCACTATTTCAGTGACAAGTCTGGTTTTCAAGGGGTCTGGGACAAACAAAATAGCACCAAGGCCTTGGCTAATTTTGCTGCCTCTGGCAATCTTCTACCTTAAGCAACCACTTTGACTTCATGGCTCTGGCCCTAGGAGTAACTGTATCGGGAAGGGCTGGGAATGTGGCTGGTTAAGATTTTCAAGGCTGGTGCTCAAATATATAACAGGAAAGCTTCAGAGAAGTACAGGTCTACCAGAACTAGGGCACTACACCAGACAGGCCTTTTGGTGTCTCATACTGCAGAGTTATGAAGGCAGCTCCCGTACCAACTGTATTAATCTGGGTCTCCCCCCCGCTACCCCCCCTTGCTTTGTTTACTCTTGGTGACACTTATATGCTTGTAAATAGTCGCATAACTCATTAGGCTAAAATATTGTTTAACAATGAGCTTGAAAATATCAAAGAAATGATACTTTCAAGACCAACTCCCCCTTCCCTCCAAAACCAATGCACTGCAAAGGCCTGCTGTAAAAGTTCTTGTTGAACTGGGCCTCTGTGATCTTGTTTGCCAATAAATAGGCTTGTTTTTCTTTCTCTTGTATGATGTGTTTACCCCAGTAACATGAAATATAATCAATAAATAAACCAGAGGGAAAAATTACAGTCCTTTAAATTAAACCAGAAAGATTTCACTGATTGCTTATACGCTGTACAGTGTGTCACAGAAAACAGGCAGCTACCTTCAGAACATGTCTATTCTGAATATGTAGTTATTAAACCTGATTTTATTTGCCTGTGCATTTTACTACCTGAGTGAATTTTAAAGTGACTGACAATCAATTCTTACATCTTACCACAGCAGGTCTTCAGAAACTATAACTGCATGCTTCCCATAAAATGTCTTGAATATTTCCCCATAAGGAAGACCTAATGTTTCTGATAAAAATCATAGCAATTATAAAGACAACAGGTTTACATTTCTCCAAATATGATCTGAACTCCTGATAATTTGAGGAATCTCCCTCTATTTTTGTGTTCACAGCTTGTGCCAGATCCTTACTGTGTACAGAAACTTGTTAGTGTTGGACGGTGCTTATTCCAAATTCAGAATGAAAAAAAGCAATAGCTTTGTGGAATTGCACTACTACCAGTTTTAGCTACTCCCAATACAAAACACTAGCTGGCACTGTCTGGTTCTACTAATGCAGACAGCTGCCCAATCCCCCTTTTCCTTTTTCTTCCTGCTGTTATGCTACACCTATCTGTGTATCATCAAGTCTTTTTGGACTTGTAATAAGATTTGTGCCAGACTATGTTTCTTGGCTTTAACAGTTAGCTTCCTTTCCAGAATATACATGCTGTTTTACACATACTTTTATTACTGACATCATGAGAATACATCTCTACTATGGTTAAATTTGGGTGTTAACCTGATTTTGCTTCTTCCATGTGTGGATGATGCGAGACTCTAAGAAAGCAAATTAAGAAGCTGTTACCTGCTTGAACCATTTCCCTCTGCCCTTTCACAGAGGAAGTGATAATCATCTGAAACAGCAGGCAGCCTCTAGCCAGGATAGTTTTCCAGAAATCTGAGTTTCCATGTATTTCAATCATATCACTAATGCAATCATATTGACTTTGCATTTTATTACACGATCAAACACTACCAGGCAAAAAAATAGTTCCCTCCTACACTTTGCTTGAGTATCAATTGGACATGTTAATAATCAAGTTTTTAGAAGTAACCATTAACATAGGCTCTGACTGAGATCTGTCTCATCAGGAGTAAATAACAGATATTTCCAAATGTCAAACAAGCAAAACATAGGGTGGTCCCTATTAATCAGAGCACATTTAAAACTATTACTGCTGCTCCCCATGAACTTCTTGCGCTGAGAGTTTCTAAAAAATGGTAGGTAATACGCAGTATTTTGTATAAATCCACATTCTACTGAGCGAATCCAGATGAGGACTCAGACATTCAAACACAAGATCCTGGTGTTCTCAATGAGCCATATGGGAAGCTTTATTTAGTTTATTTCCATTCAACACACTCTTCACACAGACTATTTCTGAGGATCCCACTACATTTGCCTTGACTGGCAAGCTGGAATTGGATTTAGTTCCTAGAATGGGCCTTTTATATAACATATACTGCAACCAGAAGAGTTCAACTTGTGTATTTCCTAGACCACATGATTTATGGGATCAAGTCTGGATCAGCCAGTGAAAGACCAAACTCTCACTTTCTTGGAACAGAAGACTATCATTCCATACAATCAGAATTTATTAAAAGGAGGAGATATTTTTCTTACCGCCCTTTGAAGAGACATTCCATGAATATTAAGAATAGAGGTAATCGGTTGTTTATAGGTAAACAAAGCTATTTCTAAGGCCATGATTTGACAACATGAAATGATCAGCAGCAAAAATTGTTTAAATCTTCTGTCATCCTTTTATTAACCTTTTCCTTCCCCAGCTCTCTATTGCAAGAAAATTCTGTCAGAAAATCTACATCAGTTCCCAGGTTCAAATCCGTCATGCTGACACAGGTACAGCTGAGACAGGAAACTGCAAGGGCATAAACAGACAGCAAATAGCTAAAAACTGTTTACACTGGTATTGACTCCAAAGATGTCATATTAAAGTACAGCCTAAATTTAACTTCTTATTCTGGCTTTAATCTGAACCAGCCAACCTTCTTGTGTCCGCAAAATTACTCAGGAAATGTCTAAGATTAAATTTACTCCCACATAACTCTCAAATTCTCTAGTTCTCTCTGGGACAAAAGACCTCAAAGAGTAGCCCTTTTGACAGTGCCTTTACATTTCTTTCTCCAGTAAATTGTGGCAGAGAGAGGTAGCAGGAGCATATGAAAACAAGAAAGACTGTTTAAAAGGATTGAAAATTCTTCCCATACACCTGAAATTAATAAGTGAGTACTGGATTAAGACTTGGAATAATTCTGCTCTGTCCTGCATTAATAGTCAGGATTTTCCTTTTTATATGTGCCGCCTTGCCTGGTGAATACCCAAATAGTCAAACTCAGCCAAAAAATTCAGTAATTCATCAACTTGTTTCTATAAATTTGTGGGGAGGAAAAGAATTTCATAGCAAGGTATAATATCAAATATTAATACCAAATATTAGTATTATGATGAAAATAGCTTGTTGTTTGAAGATTGATATTATGTTCCATTATTAATAATATAGCCTTTTTACATTGGGGTAGCTCAGGACTGTGGAGTAACATGGATGAATAAAGAATTAGAAGCTAGCAGAATCCAAAATATAAAAAGGATTATGGTAGGACTGAATATTTGTGGTTCCCAGGTTACTGGTTGTAGTCTAATTCAAGAATAAACTGAGCCAGTACTAGCTGTGCTATGGCACAGCCTTTCTCTACCAAGAAAAGATTAGTTGGAACCCAGTTTGGGTTTAAACAAATTGAAATTTGTACCCATTTGAGATCTTGTCACAGAGCCAGAAAACATGTCAGAGAGCAGCATGTAATCTTGGAGTTGTTACAGTCAGTTAATACTGATCACAAGAGACAAGATAGCTCATCATACATTTTAATGGAAAACATGGGAGTCACAGTTCAAAGAACCATGTTTGAGAGGATATTAGATAATTCTTCCTAGCTATAATTAGGGTACTGAATCTCAGTTAAATCAGCTTCCTTACCAGGTAGGCAACTCTCCTTTTTCTCCTTGCTGGCCTCCTCCCTGCCCTCCTCAGCAAACAAAAAAAACCAACCCCACCAACAAAATTCCCCAAATGAAAAAAAAAAAAAACCAAACCCAAACCAAAACCCAACAAAACACCACCAAAACCCAACCAACATAGAATTCCTCTATATCTAAATTCCCAAATCCTGCAGCTTTAGAAGCCCTTCATCATTTCATCCTTCTTTGTACTGCAAACTAAAAGGAAGAACTAATAAAAAGAAATCAAACAAGATGATGCTATCTGTTCCCCGCTGGACTTCGAAGTACTTCAACTCAACCACAGACCCACATCACATTACCGGGCAAGGCATCTCAAATAACAGACTCCTTCAGGGCAGACAGGATAAGTCTTCTCTTGCAAATTTACCTCCTGCTTATTTAATGCAGATTGCTGAAGCCAAATATGCCACTTTCTGGAATGTGGGATTAGTTCTGAAATGCCACTCTAATATAGATAATTCTTTCTTGCCTCCTTGAGGGTTTATCTGCCAGGCTAGACACTTTGTTAGCATTAAGTTGGTCTTCTGGCATTTGTGAGTGGAAGTTGGTGAAAATAGATGAGACTGGGTTGCAGAAGAACCCTAGGGGAGCAAAGTATTATTGGATGGCATGTGAAAACTCAATTAAATTTATGCCCAATCATTTTCAACACATGAAAAGAAAATCCAGAGCCAAATGTATGAACTCCAGTTCTCTAGCATTATCAAATTTCTGTCCTAGTTGTTTCCTTTCCGTATTCTATGAATCCTCAATTCTCCCAACCTCAAGAGAAAGCAGACAGTACAAATACAGAGATAATGACTGAAGTCAGCATGCAAATAGTGTGCTGATAAATTGGTTCAGGGCTACTCTCATGGCTTAGAGTTTATCACCATCAATTAAGCAACCAGGTAGAAGCATATAGATGTAAAATAAAA
The DNA here is from genome assembly GCA_035590275.1 of Ibycter americanus. Lineage (NCBI taxonomy): Eukaryota > Metazoa > Chordata > Aves > Falconiformes > Falconidae > Ibycter > Ibycter americanus. Next base: position 20,853,084 of record JAVJGI010000032.1, read on the forward strand.
TAGCAATCATACTGATGCCTGCCAAATAAGGACTGTTTACTTCATCCAGATATTGAGAGATATTGCCCTTATTTGGTTACTGAAATATTAATATGTTGATTTACCTTTGGGTTGACTTTGTGATAAGACCTGAGATTTTTTTCCATGAAAACAAAAAACATTTTGCTATAATTTGGCTACATGTTACTGTCCTGACACTCAAATGCCAGCTATTTAGAAATGAAACAGTATTAAAATATTGCATGTACTTTTCCTGTATCCATGCACAGATCCTTAAAGCCAACAGTTATTTACAAAAGCAAAATAACAGCACATTAATTAGCTCTGGAAGCTATCCATTTTCATACTAATAACTACTGAATATCATATTATGTTGTTTTAGGAAGTTTGTGACAGAAATATACTTCCTGCAGAGTTAGAAAGAAGCTATTAAGTGACTTTATTTGCAAAAAGACTGGTAGCTAGGAAGAAAGTAAAAAATTCTGATACTCAGGTGTCATGAATGCCTTTTGAAAAAGCCTGGCAAAATAATCCTTGACTGTATTTCTGAAAAAAGTTTTTTGAAATATACCTTAATTTGTACATTCAGTTCAACTGTGTAAATATTATTTTCCATTAACTTTCTCTAGTACCTTTAATTATTTCCAAAAGTTGTAGCTTTTTGTAATATAAGCACAGATCCAAATGTCTAAATCACATCCAAATTCATATTTTGCCTTAACTGCTCTTTTATAAGAGAAATTAACTACTCCTTAATTCCAAGTTTTATGCGTCTGAACCAACAAAGAGAATATCTACCTGACATTAAGTGTCTATCTGACAAAGCACACCAAACCCCCTCCAAGAAAATATCAAGAGGTAACCAAGTCCCTGCCTCCCAATCTCTTTCAGCCCAGATTTTTGGGCAAATTGCACATGTGGAACTCCAAAGAAGTCAAACTATGTGCATCCATGGCACCTCTGAAAATTAACAAAGCCTTTGAGAAAGTTGACCTTAACCTTTTATGGGCTGCCTTTATGAAGTCAATAAATGGCAAAACAACTTGCACTTCTATTGTAAGCACTGAAGCACCTATAAATCATGATTAGAAGCATCATTTTACTATAATCATATAACAACTGACAAGAAAGCCTCATCAATATTTCAATGTTGTCATTGCTATTTCTTTGCTACCTGTTTCACCAAGAATCAGAACTGTTCTAAAATAAGCTAAATTCTTCTAAAGCTAAAGGTACTGGATGTGTAACTCAACACCTGTTACCTACACAGAGCTCTTCCTGCAGATGATGCTCCCCAAGCCTTGCACTCATACCAGGTTAATACACCCCACAAAATGAGTCAGGGCAATGCCAGGCCACGGGTGCTCCTCACAGCTGTGCCAAAGTGCAAGGGCTGCAGGAGAAGGCTTGGAAACAGGTGGAAAGTCTGAAGAGCTGAGAACTGACACATTGTTTCAGTCATTGGAATGTACGATTAAACCACCATACAAAAAATGAAAATTGAAGCACTTCCCTGAAACCTAGCACTATTTCCTCCATCAATAACAGTTTTAAGGAAAAATTCTGGTTTAGTTTAATCAAAAGCTGGTTTTAGCTATTTCAACCGAACAGTCTCTGAAGGTCCTAATCTCATCTGCATTAATTTAATACTATTTAGACACTCAAAAACCTTTGCATATCATAAGGAGCTATACTGATTCATTCTAAATGACATTGACAGTACCAGATAAATACGTTATTATAAAATAAGCTCTAGAAGATGTTTTCATGTAATAGTGTCTTTAGTAGGTGGAGCCATATGAAAAATTGGATAACTTTCAATTCCAGCCCCTTTTAGCACCTCCTTTTCAGCTTCAAGTGTGGATTGTGTTGGTTTCCAAACATTTCTATTTTATTGTTTCCCTCTCTACTGCCAGAATTAGTTCTGTAGACTGAATAATAGAACACAGCAATTGTTGATTTTGTTTGAAAGGAGAGTGGCTTCACTTTTAAAAACACAAGGAAAACATAGTTTTAAGATAGAGCACAGGGAGCAAAATTGTAGTTAATATAAATACAATACTATTTTAAGACCTTCAAAGACTTCTGTAAAATAGCTGGTGTCATTTAAAAAAATGTCTTTTGAAAGACTTGTGGCACAGTATTTCTGACGTGATCAATTTTAAACAGTTTTACTTGTAAATTGCAGATCAACTTTCTCCAAGAAAGTGTCCTTTTTTGAAAGAAAACAAAATCCTAAGTTATTTAACATGATTTGAACAAAGAGGTCATTATCAAAAGTTACAGAAACAGTCCATTTTTGTAGGAAATTGGTAACAGTAACTTCAGTCTACTTATCATGCAACAGCATTTTAATGAACCGTTATACTCTGGAGGTCCGCGTCACAGACAATATGGAATAATTACTCAGAGAAGGTTGAGGTATTTTCCCTTAAAGATGAGTTTTTAAAAACAGAATCACAATGGAAAAGACCAATCTAATGAACTAAGCTTTAGCAAAACAGCATTTCCCCCCGCCCTGTAACTTCTGGTAATATGCCAAAGGACAACTTCTATCACATCACACCATTTGCAGTCCAAAAAATGATAGACATCAATTAAAGTCATATATTCTAGACATCAGCTAAATATATGGAAATATTAAGTTAAAATCTTTTTTGTTGTTTCTGACAGGGATTGTACAAGTGGCATCTAAACCACTTTGTTTTGCCTCAGCATAAAGGAAGCTGTGCATTTCTTTTCTTGGCAGGCGAAAGCACAGCTAATACTGAGAGAAACTTCCTGGTAACATCTGGGGTGTAGAAGATGTTGCATAACCAGTGACCCTCATTTTGGGGAAACCATCCAGAATGCCAACAGTTTTGCAAGTTTGAACAAGCTTTTTCCAGTCACCATATAATGGCAAAGGTCACTGTAATAACTGGGATGAGAAAAGTTTAAAACACACATATCAATATGAATCCTGGTGCAGTCCTTCCTGCGTGATTATATACTTTGCATATGAATTACACACATTTTAGTGATGCTTTATTTAATGTATTTTTCTTCCATGTATTTTCTCTGACAGTTCCATCTTCCCTCTAATTGGAAATAAAAATCAATTTAGTCTGCTGATGCCCTTCTCCTGAAAAAACACAAACATTCACACATGCACCCCTCCTTCCCTGACCTTATTCCCCTTTGCTTCATACCCAAACACAAAAAAAACCCAGGCATATGGCTTTTCAGATGAACTGGCACTTTAAAATAAGCTCATCCATGGAGGAAAACTGCTTTCAGGGCTAGAACAGTAGTCCCAGTGTAGTGATGGATATATTCTGCCAGACAGAAGACACATTTGAAGGCTTTGTAGAAAAAATGGTTTAGTCCCAAATGGATACAAGACTCAGGTAACAGAACAATTTGCTAGTCTCAAGAACTGCTGTGTTTGACACAGGAGGTGGCACATTTTGCTTTCCCTCCATCTGTGACCTTTATATAAAGGTGTGACATAACTGCTATAAAAAGATTTAGTTGAATGCATTAATGCCTCCTTTTGAAGTCTGTGATAATCTTTTTATTTACTTTTAAAAACAAAAAAATCCAATGGCAATCAATCTATCAGTAGGTAAATTACGATCTGCAAGTAGATATTGAAATAAATACTACTGTTGCTTTGAAACATCTGGCATCTTAACTGAGATGCCTTTTGTTTTTGTGACTCCTCAGTTTAGTATCTCATTCTGCAAAGAATGAATACTAGCTGCAAACTTTTAAATAATTATTCCACATTGTGGGTTGTTACATTCCCAGAAGTAGGTAGTGCAATTATTCTCGGTCTCAAAATACACAGCTATAGCAAAAGGCTAAATTAAATTTACTCTTGGTTTCTCCTTGTGATCTTTCTGTATGTACAACATTTATATTTTAAAGTGACTCTGTGTTAATTGTCCTGGAGAGAGAAAAAAAAGTATGAGAGGTTCATATGCTAGTTCCTATTGTAGGTGAGAACCAAATCTCTACCACTACTCTCCCTGTGCAGCAGCATTGACAGTACCAGCTGTTATTCCAATAACTACTGCTGCAGTAAAGCCATTTCTTCGAATTAGAGGATGCTTACGCTACAGAACGATCTTTTTCTCTTGTACACTAGCATCAGGAAACCTCTATAGAAACTACAGATCTGGCCTGGCAATGATATTGCTGAGTGTTGAAATGACTCCTTCAAAGCTCTAGGTTTACAGCCCACTGTCCAAGTCCAGCAGATCACTATTTGTGCAAAGAAGTATCAAAATATATTAAAGAAATTAATATTATTAAGTACTGTTTTTATTAAGTTTTAATTGCTGTTCAAAATAATACTAAGTAACACAAGAGAATAATTTGTAAATATAATGAAAATTCCTGTACCTTCCCTCCTTAGTCATCTTGGAGCAAATCACAATATAGACAACTAGAAACACCTTGAAGAATTGGTACAGTTTAGCAGAGAATTGTGAATAAGGAAATCTACCCTAGCCAGAGTAGAAAAGTCACTCTAGTTCAGCAGGATGCTGCAAAATATGCTTAACTTAAGGTATAGGATTTCTTTTCAGTTGCAAATGTTAAAATCAGCAAGACTTTTGAATATACATGTTTAAGTAATTTCAGAGCTTCAGGGTTCACATTTAATGCTCCAAGTACGTTCATCTGACCGTCGGATCAATCTTCTTTTCACTGACCCTATGTATATGGCTCCAAGAGCAGCAGTGAGACTTCTGCATGGCACAGCATTGCCAAACCTCTCCCCAGCACTTACAGGTGAGACACATACTTTGAGCAAACAGACATTCCCTAATCAATTGCTGGTAAGAAAGCTCAAAGATAGGTAGATACCTGTATTCTGCAAACTTTCCCCTTTGTCTGTTGAAAACTAGCAATGAGACTTGTTACAGACTCTCCCTCAGGTCTTCTCCAATACCAAAGTCCTTCATCTCATCGCAAACTGAAGACTTTCTGACTGGAAAAGACCTTGAGGTTGAACAGCGGAGACAGTTTCAACACAAGGGTGTTTGTTGTGGGAGCAATAACAGCACACACTACTTCTGCTTTTATATGGTTAGAGTCCAAACTAAACATAGTATTTTGGTGGGCTGGGCCAAATCTTGGCCCAAATTTGCCATGGTAATTATTAGCTGATCATTGTTACCTTCTGTTGTAATCATGCTTGCAATGTATTGGGAATTTCTGGGTACTTTTATAAACATGCACTGTGTTTTTACAAGATATATTGCTGGGCTTACAGACTGAGTGGCTTTTTATTGACATTTTTCTGTTATTTATTCATTTCTCATTGGTGATGCAAGGCATAATTCTATCATTTGTTATTTTATGGACAATATATATAGTGCATTTTTACTTTATGCAGAACTATTAACCCAAACATACTAGTGGCAGGAAAATCTTAGTGCTAAACACTATTGAATTTAACATTCTTGAAGTCTGACTCATTGCCAAAGACATGTGTACTTCAAGCTTAAATGTCATAAAAGTACAGCTTTGAGGCCAAAGACCCTTTATGACAATAATATCCTGACACCACATCAGCTCAAGCATCACTGAATGTTAAACAGATTTTTATGAGTACAAATGTAAGTATAATGATATTACAATATCTGAAGACAAAGAGAAAAATCAAACAAGAATCAGTTTAAAAATACAATTTGAAACAAGATCAAAATCTACGGCCACAGACTTGGAAAGAAAAATGCAATGCTTTACATTAAATGAGAACAAATACAGCTATACAGACTAGGAGAGATCACAGACACCAGGGATGGATATTCCTTTGGTGTGGGGACATAGAGGGGGAACAGCTGTCTTTAACCACATCTCAAGACTGTGACTAGTCATTCTATTAGCATGCTAGTACCAGCAGAGACACAAAGCTTTCAGGATGTAAAGCCATCTACCTCAAATCTCACCGAATATATATCAAAGTAATCAGAAAATTGTGTTATATTTGCACCAAAGAGATAATTACATTAGTACCTGGTGAGACTATATAATAAGAGGGCAAATTTACTACCATTTACTGCACCCAAGCAGAGATTCTCTGGGGCCTATAAATATATATTCATCTGACTAATACTGAGCTATGGGAAATCAGAAAGTGTAGCCTGTCCTTCCATTTCACTCTGAGCTTTACAATTAAGGCTTCCTAAGGCAATTCTGTGTCAAAGTCACATTTTGACCATGTACCATACCTGTGGATAAGCATGGAGTTGGTGAGACAGAGAGGGAAGAAGTCATTAGAGGAATGTTTTACCACTAGGCCTTATATATAAAGCATTACTAACATTTAGTCCCCCATAGCTCACAAACTTCACATCCTTAGCAGAGGAAATAACTGCTTTGGCATTCCAGCTTTCATACTCTCCAGAGGAGGAAGCCAGCATTCTTTCTAGCACTCCCAAGGCAACACAAACTTGAACATCCCTCCCTGAGTCACTCGTGAAGTGTCTGTACATTGCTTTGTAAAACAAACGCCTGCCCTGAATAAAAATACCCTAGAACTGTTGCATATGAGCTATCCTACATGCTTTATAAATATCAATATACTCAGCCATATAAACTCCCTGAAAGAATTTATATCCCCACTGAAATCAGCATAAAACAGGTGCTGAGGCAGAATCCAGGTGCACTGTAAACTTTTGGCCAAATACTCTTGCCAGAGTCGCATATCATGGCTATGTGTGATTCAGGAATATAACTCAGTGCAGTTCCCCTTTTTGGTCAAAGCAGGGGAAAAAAAAAAAAAAAGATAAAAAATTTCTGAAACAGACTTCAAGGGCACTATCAGTCTACCCAAGACAATCATCCCATCTTGGCTTACTTCCCTGGGAACAGCACTTGCTGCCTTTTCTTTTTTTTTTTTTAATATTATGGTTCAGACTTGGTTGGCCTCAATTCTCTATGTACTTAGTGTTTGAAATTGTTTGGATGCTCTGAAAGGCATACAGCCCACCAGCCAGAAATACTAAGCACACAAACATAGAAGATAACTGTGTCACATACTGGGTTATAACACACATCAAACACTCGGGTTACATCTGCATAGTTTAGTTTTCCTTCTTTCTCCAGTGCAAAATTTACCTTTTAAGCAGGCCCAAGCAGTTAAACAGTTATTGTGGATTATTTGTTCCATCTTTATTCTGCTTCTCCAGAGAAACACAGATGCACCCGCTCATATTCAGAATATCTAGGACCACAGAAAAGTCAGTCAGGTTGGTTTTTTTTGTTTTACACCACTTCAGAGCTGCATATAGCAACCTATTCAACAGCTGAAAATTCTTTCATTGTTTCTCATCTCATATTGGTTGCATTCATAGGCAACTTCACCATGTAAATGTTATGAAGCTGGGGAGAGCTGCTCTTTTTATTTTTTTTTTTTAATAGGTCACTAAATAGTAAAATTAGTCTACAAAAAAGCTTCAATATTTCCAAAGCTACTGGAAAGCAAGCTCAATCATACAAATGTTCTGGTAAACACTTTGTTCTTACTGTTTCTGTAGAGTGTTAATACATACCATAAAAAGAATACTATGTTCAGCTGGAATTATTGATGCAGGAATTCCACTTATTTCAGAGGTTTACACAATCAGATGACATATTGCAGTACCACATGAAAGATACTGCATAATAGCAGTGTCTTTAATGATGCTGTTGGACTCTCTTTCTCTCGTTAGGAAGAGAGTCAACAAAAGACTTGAGCTCCTCTAAGGGCAACTGTAACTCATCAGCATTTTGATCTTGAGCAAACATGCATCTGAAATTCCCAGTAATTTCCTTTCTGTGCCACTTCAGAAATCAAAACAAGGTCTACAGTATAAAACAATCTTGGGAAAAAAAATATTTCAAATTGTGCTGCCAAAAGATCATGCTAGTTTTCAGCTTTGTGTAATTTGCTACATGAGATCTAGAAGGTATGAAAACTGGATTTTATTAAAAAGAAAGAATATGGCCTACTCTACTACTGCAGGGAAACAAACACCCTAAAAACATTGCTGCCTTAAGTTCAGCAGCCATTTTTCATCTAGAAACGTGTTTATCTCTCTTCACTTTTTTTAAGTTATAGATAGCACATTTCCATTCTAAACAGTGAGGGCCAAACTTTACAAATCCTTTTTTAGGCCTACCTGACTGCTCTTTCTCTTGCTGGCTTTAAAAAAAATATTATTTTATTTCTGTGGTTCCTCCCCCTTTTCCAGGGTAAATTGAGCCCCAAACCTACACAGCCTAACACCTCCAGCAGTGTGACCCAGCCTGCCAGCTAGGAAAGCACACCTCAGGCAGATCTTCTGGAAAGAGGGAAAATTGAGAGACAGAAGGAAAATGAGGAACACAGCTGATGTTAGGGAAGGGAATGATGGGGGAAGGAACACCACAACTCGTAAGAGTGAGTCCCTGGATTTAAATTTCAGTCAGGAAAAGGATCTGGGAAAAACAAGTGCTGCCCTTTATGCAAATCCTTAGCTCTGTCACAGGGCAAGAATTAACCACAAAAAGCCTATTGCAGTGCTGCCTTCAGCACCACCTCTAATACTTTTCAGGAGAGGGTTTTACATAGGGAAAACACCAACGTTCTTCTTAAATCAAGCAGATCTCCAAGCAGTTAAACCCACCTCCCCCTGCTCCCAAGGCAGACTGCTTTTCCTGTGAGGAGAGGCAGCCATTTTGTGACCTCAGAAGCAACTCCAACTCAGACTCCAGGTACTTTGCCCAGCCTAGGACATTGCACCCAAAATAAAAGAAAAAAAAGAAATTGCCCAGACTCACTCGTTGCCACAGGAACAGCCAAGAACCAGGCCCAAGCACAGGGGAGACCATAATCAGTCATGCCCCTCCAACACACATTTAGCACCCCAGACACTGGGGTAGCATGTGTGGGCAGGGGCAGAAATAGGCTCTGCTCCCACCCCAGCAGCTGGACCACAGCTGCTCCTCATTATTCCTAATTGCTCCTAATTACTGCCTGTCTCAACTCCTTCTAGGGGGGTGAGGCTGGGGAAGGAAGAGTGATTTTTCAGTGGGTTCTCTAGTGCAAAATGCTTTCTGTGGCTGCTCTTGGCAGATGCTGTTTATAAAATATGCCTTGCCTAAAGTCATAATCTTACCTTAAAGCCTTTTGCTCTCCCTGACAAATTTATACTAAACTGGATTGTGGTTAATACAGCTCAGGTTCTCTGTGTTGCTTTGCCTTCTTGTCTCTAGGGTCGGTTTATCCTTCATATTTGCCTTTTCTAATGCAGCCACATAGTGGAAGACATCAACATTTCTTCTACGGTAATCTCCCAAATCTCTTTCCTTCGTCAGTATGCTGCACATTTTTGTTATTTAATAGGGTTGTGGGGTTTTTTTATTTTCTTTTTTTTCTTTCTTTCTTTTCTGTTTTGGTTCACCGCTCCTAGACTTCATATTTTACATTACGTACGCTAAACTTTGTTTTCATTTACTGGCCCAGACATTTAAGAGATGCTGCTATCTCTGAAGCACATTGTGCAGTTCCTCATCACATAAGGCTGACAGCTAGTAAAATGTCAAACATTAAAATTAAGTTGTTTTTACTGCTTTGGCAAACCTACCTGGATGCATTTTTCTGCATTTAAGTAGCTTGCCAACAGCACAGTCTATGTTTTAGTGAGTGAGTGATACAGAAACATCAGCTACCTGAAGAGGTGAGGGGAGGCATGTGCAAAGCCAGATCCACCAGCCTACACTTAAAGCTTCACTTGGTATAAGCTAACCACCACATACCATTCAATTAGATCTGATTCATGGAAGTTGTTCACTAGAAGTATGTGTATGCTAGGAAAATGTAGGCCTACATTTTGGTAAACATACAAAAAAGCAATAACAATAAAGCTAGGCATGCTAACTGACACAAAGCATCGAGATTGACAGCTTGAATAAGTTTCAGGCTCACACTGATACTCTGCTTTCACTCAAAACTCTGCTTCCAAGCTGCTCTTTAAAGTGGAATCTCAGGCAGATTATTTTTATTGCTAGATTTAAGACAGTCTCTCTCTGACTGTGGTCTCTACCAGCACTGCTAAGAGTTTGCCAATTACTGCCAGTAATGGTGATAAACTTTTACACCAGTGCCACTTACTCAGTGATCCATCAAGGAATTATGAAGGTGCTTAACCTGATACACAGTAAATTAGAGAGCCCTTCTAACTTCAGTGGGCCTCCCAACAACACATAAAGATAAGCATGTGTGGGAGTCACGTAATATCCACGTTACCTGAGAATGGTCCAAATACAGGCAACAAGCTATCTGATAACTTAGAGTGACTACAGCAAGAGTTCACGTGCAAACTGTTGCGGGACAGTATTTTCAATCCTGCAATAATATCTATCCTAGCTTTAAATGTCTGCAGTACAAAAAGATACCCAAATTTAACATAACACTTCTGGACTGAAGTAGTCTTTAAGGAGTGCAGTGGGTATCAGCTCCTGCACTATTTCTGAGGTGAGAGCAAAGAGACTCTTCTGTTGCTTTAGCTCTTGGTTTTCACACTGAGTTGATGACCAAAGGGCTGGGGAGCCAGCTGGCTCTTTTCTATCAGCAGGTAATTTTGTGGAGCAGGGGGGAGGGCGCTGACTTTCCCCAGCCACTGCGGTTCTGTGGGGCAGGCTGGATGCTCATATAGCAAAGGAGTCTTCTCACCTCCCAATTCCTCCTCCCACTGTTGCACATTTTTCTTGCTCCATTGCACATCTTTGAAATACTTCAACAGTTTATGGTATCATAGTACTTTCTTATCAGTATTGTAAGGGGTTCAAATGGCAATGGCCTTCATGTATCCAGAACTGAAAGAACGTAAATCAGAATATCCTTTCCTTTACCTTCTTATTCTCTTTTAAGATTTGTGAAACTATGGGCTGCTGTTAGAGTAACAGTAACATTTGTTACAACACAAGATGAAAAGATTCCTAACAATTGTAGTAGGACCATCCCTTGCTTCTACCTGTAAACCCTACTGTTCCTCACCTGCTGAATATGAATGGCAGTCTCAGCAAATGACAAAAAACTATCACTAAGACAAAGTCCAATTTTAGGACTGAGAGTCTGTCCTCCTAAATCTACAGTTTCTTGTCCATCACCATAATCATACAATAAAGTCCAGTTGCCTAAAGCAGCTGAGCTGCTAAAATGATATGAAGAGGTAAAGAGTTGGTCTCTAGATCATCATGTTACCATTCTGAAAGTAATTTATGGATTTTGGCAGACAAAATGAAAAAGCATAATTGAGGATTGAAGTCTGATGGAGTGTTTTCATTTGGTTCTTTGTGATTCAAAGAGCTTTCCGTTCTTGTTCCCTTTCTTCTTTGAAGTATCAACCCAGTTCAAAATGGGCTCTGGGACTTTAAGAGACTTACAACTTGATGTGACAAGTTTCAAATTCAATTAAAAAGATATATTGACATGTCCAATCTCTGCTATGTGTGAAAATGTAGATTTAACAGTAAATAAGAAAATGTGTTTAGTGTTGTAAGGGATTCTCTCTCTATCACCCACTTGGACGATTGAAGAGGACTGTGAAAAGCAAGGAAAGAAAGCAAGACAAAAAAATGTTTCACAGTGCTCAAAGTCACAGACAACTATGATGCCATGTTGAAAGTATTCCAGCCAGAAACCCTTCCCCCGCCTTATTCTCCCAGCTGCATTTTCTCTTGTGAAGGAGTAGTTTACTCTACAAGTTATCAGAAAAGCAAACAAACAAGGAAGTTTACACAAAAATCAAGGAGAATGGAATGATAGGACAATGACAGAAAACAACAAAAGCAAGGAAATACACAGATAAATGTCAAATGCACCCTCTGGACCCTTCCATTTGTTTTACAACAGCTAGTTTAAAAGACTCCTCCTTCCTTACTTTCAGGATGCCTCCTGCTGTGCCAAGATTTGAAGGCATTTGATACTATTTACTCTTAGTACCTGGTGTGGATTTCACCAGCACTAATGGATGTATATTACGGGTGTGAGAAGACCCTCTTCACAAAAATGTTGTGGGCAAAGCAGGATATGTCTGTGGCAGGGAAGCAGGTATGTTGACCTGCTGCAAAAATCTAGGATCCTGTTTTTAAGACTCAATTTTACCACAAAATTCCTGTATAGAGCTGCATAATATACTTCATCTTTTTCTGCTTAAGCTCCCCATCTCCATAACAGCAAGATACTATATTTGCTTGTTCTTTGTGGGTGAGATTTTCAATATCACTGAGAATTAGCTTGAAACAGAGAGTAAAATCTCCCTGGATTTCAGCAGGAGGTTATTATTTGTATGCTTTCATTTGTATGCTTGGGTTTTCCCCAACTGTCTGTCTAGATCATAAGCACTTTGGGTCAGAGACTGAATTTCAGTGTATGTGTTAACCACAATTCACACAGCAGAGCTCTGATTTTGGAAGGGTACTCAAAATGCCAATGAATAACAGTAATTGAGCGGGGAGTGTGGGCTACTACCTTTCAGCCAGGAACATAGGGTAGTTGGTTGGGTTGAATCTGAATCAAATTCAGATAAATTCAGCCCTGGGCTCCTTTCATTTATTTGTTTCAGACAGAAACCCATATGCAAGTGTCAACTAGGCAGATTCCTCCACTCTTTTCTGAATAGTAGTGTGGAAAATGGGAACAGCTTTGTTCATGAAGAAAATTAATGGGTTTGGGATGTTATTTTCAAATTGTTGTAAAGCTTGTCATAGCAACACTTCTTTTGTAATTTCTTTGATAGCACAGGAATATTTCTTCTTTAGTGAAAGGTCAAACAACTATATACCATCTCTTAAAATCAGTGAATGCATAATGGCTTTTGCTGTTCTAACAGGAATCATTAAACAAATTCATAAATCAATGAAGCACACCGATGCATTACTTTAATTATCATTTCTGTTCAGACGGTTGGTTTATGTAATGTAATTGTTTACTATGTCTGAGTATTACACTACAGAAGCTTGGCTGGATCTTCATTTCAAAATCTATTTTAATTTCTTAAGCATTTTTATGAAATTAACAAACAATAGCCTATGGAGTAGACTGAAGAAATTCAGTTAAAGGAAAAAAAAATACACACACACACCCTCCCCTTTTGGCATTTGTTATGAGATAATTTTAAACATTCCTGTCATTCTGTGTGTTTTCTTAGAGATGAATTCTATCCTTAGATTTGTCAGTTAAATCTCCATAACAGTTTTTAGGCATTACAAAGCATTACATGTCGTTAGGTAGACTGAATTTATGAGTTGTGCAGTTGGCTTCAACAGTACCATGCTTAAGATATTAGACATGACCAAACAGAAAATGATAGGCATTAATAGCATGAGGAGCACTGATATTTTTCTTTGAAATACAAGGAATAATGGGTTAAGATGAAATATTATAAAATTCCTTTTCTTGAAATAATATTTTTCCTAGCAGAGTGGTACAGAATAGCTAAGTGTTTAACAATCATGATTTATGCTTCTTGCAAAATCAAGGGCTTGTCTTAGAAATAATGAGATTAAAACCCCTTCAACAACTATAATTTAGATTCTTATGTATTTCTTCTGTTTTTAGCTTTTGGGGTTTGTGTTGTCGCTAAGAAATGAAACTCCCATAATCTGATAACCTTAGGCACTAGGGTTTTCAGAATAAAATAAAACTAAGAATATCATAAAGTCTCTGTGATGGGATTTACAAGAGCCCAATGGCCTGAATGAAGTTAACTCAAGCAGCAAATTAGGGCCCTGCTCAGGGTATTGAACAGCAGGAAGTGAGGATATTCGTCAGCCAAACAGACTTCCAGAGATCTGAGTCAAACACCAGGATTTCAGGGGAGCATAAAGGGGAACTCTGGGCTGGAAGAGGGAGCCTGAGAAAAGCTGTACATGTACAGTGTAGAAAAAGAACTGTATTACATGAACAGATCACCTGGCTGAGAATGAGCTTTGCATTTATCCCTGAAAACAGTATCAGCCCAAGTCTTTTGTATCCCTGTAGTCTCTCAAATTGGCTACAGTAGGACATTCGCGATTTACAGGCCTTCAAAACTGAATGAATTGGAAAGAATCTGCAATTTTTCTCACCACTTATCTTATAACCTATATATTCCTCTCATGTCCAGGCATGAGGATACATATTTCTGTCCCATGCTTTTCTGAATAAAGAATAAAAGGTCCTTCATTTATTTGTATTACATACAAGATGTTTAAATGAGATGTGCTATCTAAGTTTCTTATTAACGTTAACATGAGCTACATGTATGTATCAGGTGCAGGTCCCCTCAAGTGCCTGTTCTCAATGTGCTGTACAATCCATCATGTGGCTTGAAGCTAGTAAGCAGGCAATGAGGCCATCATATCAGCTTTGCTTATTTACAACTGTCATTAAAGTAATTCAAAAAGCAGAACTGAGGACAAGAAGAATATATTAAACCATATTGCTTTATAAATGAAAAAACAGCTGCTGTCCAATATGACTAGAACAATGCCATGTTTAATTCACCTCAGGGTTAGGTCTACCAAAGTCAGTGGAGTTTCATCCCAAATCACTATGGTTTATTGTGTTGCAATTCTGTGGATCTTGCAGCTTCGCAAATGAACAGTATAGAATTTAAAGAGTCAGATTTTAAAATCATAGGCAATGTTTTAGAAATGGGCCACAGAAAATTATTAGCAAAGTTTTTAGAAAAAGTAAATTGTTAACCTGTTACAACTGGTGTACCCAGATATCCTTAGTGTAATCTGCAAGTTAAGTTATTTATGGTTTCTATGGCCTTTGTGCAGTGTGACATTTAAAAGAATGATTTAGTTCTGTTAAAAAAACCTCCAATAATAATTCAGCAATGTTAGTAATGCATTTTTCCCAGGGTCTTAACAATTTCCACTGTTCTACATATGTAATGCTTTCTCCTACTAGTAGCATGTTGCTTCATAGATTGAATTATATTATTGTGTAAGCTTGTAATCTTAAGGTAGTCTCTAAGGGATAGAATGTGTCTTAAAGAACAACTAGTAACACAAACTGGTACATAAATTGCCCCTCTTGAACCTCAGCAGGTCTTATAATTTAGCAGCCTGTTGAACTTCTCTACTTTCTTGTTCTTGCTGGAGTATAACTTTTGTGCTGGCTTGTATAAGAAACAAGCTGAGATGCCCAAACACATAATAGGAAAAGGAGAAAACTGACATTCTGTCATACTAACAGGTTTTTGCTCCAGAATGTGAATGACTGGTATTATACAATTTTTTGTCTATTTGAAACTTGTGAAGCAGTGTAAAGGAGTTCTCACCATTTTTACTCATTTGTGGAAATATGTAATCAAAATCACAATCAGCTGCTGAAGTGCTCCATATAATCTTATTTCAGAAACATGTTAGCATTAATTGTATTTTATTAGCATTATGAAAGGAATCTTTGCAGCAGATACCAGTTCATGTATATCAAGGTACTTGGTACCAAAATAAAATAACGTACCACTTGAGCCCTAATGCTTCAGAAAGGGAAAGGGAGTTGTTTGTAGATTTAATTATGCTTGATTTCACTGTACATTATTCTAAATTACTGCTCCACAACAACTTTTCTGAGAACTATTTAGATACATTTAGGCCTTCAGAAAAATACCTGGCATCAATCCAGCTCCTTTTTTGACTTGATTTAAGATTGTATAGTATGTCTCTCAGCAACAGCACAGACCTCTTCTCCCTTGTAGGGACAACTTCAGTGAGTAGTTTTGGGAGGGATATGTTCTGAGCACAGAGGGATTTCAAATTTCTTAGTGAAACACACAGCAAAAGCCAGCTTATGAAAGATGATGTTACAAAACAAATGGAAAACAAAAGTTGTACAAACAGGAGAGAACATTGTCAGTGTTGCATCTTCAAGTGACTTTTGGGATTATAAATCATTTACTGACATCAAATGTCAACAGAATCCATTCATAGATCCAACTTAGAAAGATACAAAATCCTTAGGAGTTGAAAGAAGTTGAAAATTCATTGCAACTGGTATGAATGCATTTATTCACATAATTTGACTATCTTCAAATTAAACAGTTCACTGGTTATCCCTGATCTTTATACCAGTTTCACTAGCAGAGATGAGTTTAGCTATAGAAAAAATGTGACTTTGTATCATATATTATCTACCTGGCTTTATGTGCAGCAGTTGCAAGTTGCAATGAGTTTTTTGGGGGTTGGTGGGGGTGGGGGGCAGTGTTATTGTTGTTGGTGTGCATGTTTGTTTTTTAATATGGTTATTTATTGAGCACTGTGAATGTGCTCAGCCCTGTACTTTACACTGATGAAGGCTGTCCCATGGGACTTCTGTTCTTAGATAGTGCAGTTCAGGCACACAGAATTTAGCCCGCTGATTTACCATGTCAGAACAGATTTTCCCTCTTCCCTTGCCCTGTCAGACTGTAGCTCTTTGTTATCTGGTAAAGGCAGCTTCTCTTCTCAATGAACCAGTCAGTGACATTGCCATCCTTTGCAATGTTCCACAGTTCCCTGCAGAGTCCAACACTGAACCAAAGCAGGGAGAGAAGTACACATTATCCATATTATTACCCATAATTATGGTTCCATCTAAATAAATAGCCACGATCCTGGAGAAGAAATTAAGAGTATGGCTGATCCCTGGGGAGTGCAGGAGTGCATTACTGAAGGAAGACTGTGCCCCTGGAACAGTGAGGTCTGTATGGCGCTTGTACTCATATCACAGCTGAGGACCTACATTTGGGGGAGTTTTCGTCACACAGTTTTCAAAACAGGTCCATGCCCTAAGGGCAAAGCCTGCTCTCCAGATGGAAAATAGTGAGGTAACAGGGCTTCAACTACAGACCAAACAGCCAAATGTCTTCACCAAAGCTACCCTGATTTATTTATTTTTACAAGGTTTTGATTCATTTTGTTTGAGTGAAATGGCTGCTATTTCTGCCTTTGCTCAGTTTGAACATGTTTTAATAGAGGATTAGTCTCCTCAGGCAGGTGCAAGGAAAGTGCTTACAGGATACGACAGTGAAAAGAACCGGCCGGTAGGGAAAAAACCTCAATGTGTTGTGGTATAATGAGCCCATTTAAACAGAAGTGCATGTTTGACATTTACATTTCTCTGTCTCCTGTACAAGACCAGAACAATGTTCTGAAAATATAAAAGTGGTGGAAAATATTTTGCTTAAAAAAAAAAAAAAAAAAAAGGCAAGCCCTTTAATTTATTAAGCCTCCAGACCTGACAGCTTGTCACGGGAAAAACTGGGTGCGATCCCTCCCTAGGGGCAACTCTGTTCTCAGTTGTTCCACAGATCAGCTCTGGTGTCACTTTGGAGAAAAGACACCTGCTCCTTTCTCAGGTGGTGGTGAAACAACTAGCAGTATTTAAAAATTAACAAAAAAATAAAAGGAAAAAAAAAAAGAAAGTAAAATTGATGAAAATTAGAGACTGGGGATAGGAGAATTACAAGAGAGGGAAAAATTAATAAAGCCTATATTATTTACTTTAACTTTCTAAAGCCATGACTAATGCATAATTTAAATATGTTTAATTAATTAATCCAGTAAATGGATACCTAGCAATTTCAAGGAGCTAGCAAATAAGCTAAAATAGATTACATTATCAGAATAGGCAGAGAGCATGCCCAATAATATCTGAGCTAATTTGTCTGTTAAATAACACATCATTGTTCCACTTCAAATTCCTCCTTAAAACCTCTTTGCTCTGTTGCACCTGTGAATGGTAAGGCTTACAATTTGCAAAAAATACTGCTTATCATGTTGGCAAATTTTGTCTCATTGTCTTCTATTTTGTGCTATTTGTACTATCTTGAACTTACACATAGCACAGGAATTTTTCCAATCTGTTTAGAAGGAGTTTAGCACAGTGGTCTTCTAGTAAGAACAAGGGCTTGTAGACAGCACACTAATACTACTAATAAATTAATAACAAGAAAGGCATTGAGTAGTTCATACTTTGGTTTAGTTCTTGAAAGTCACAGTCATAATTAAAGATACATTTTCTAGTTAGTTTTCAAAGAAAAATAAAGCATAATAGAGACTTTTCATCTCTATGATAAATATTATCTGTAATATTTTTCATTGTCTTAACATTTTTTAGGAAATGGATGAATACTTACAAAAGAAAGAACAACAATGAAAATGAAAGAGTTGATATCTATATGAAAAAGAACCACAAACATTTAGATGGAACAAAAGCTGGTCTGGATGTCTGCCAAAACTCATGTCCAACACGGATCCCTTTAGGCTCAGCTAAACTTGGTTTTGATGATGGAGAGAGGCACAGGGCAAGAAAGGAAAGAGTACAGCCACAGCAATGCAGTTTTGTGGCAGGAGAAGTGATGTACACTTGTAAAGTCACAGCTTGTGTTGTGGTGAGAACTATAGTGAATGACAGTGAAAGTGAGGAAGTCTCCATAAAGGTGCTTTTTGACCTGCTTATGAACCAAAATACACTAAATTAATAATAAAATGACAAAGGAAAGTTTTACATCAAAACCCAGTGGAAAGCAGGAAAACAGCGAAGACTTCACAAAGATATCTGGTCCAATCTGCCTCTCTCCCAGAAAGATTAAGATAAATTCAGAAATTATTTTGACCCCCCTTCTATAAAGTCTTAAAACTTCTTAATATAACCCAGAACCAGTCTTGGCTTAAATTCAAAAGGCCAATGTGTATTTTTCAATTGCTGACATTTGAATACCTCATTAGTATGTTGAAATTGTCACTCAAATGGCTGTTTTATTTGCCTAAGTGCTGATTTAATAGACCGAATGCAAGATTTGGCAGTATTGTTAAGGCACCCATGTTTGAAAATAGAGTGCTGACTTTGAATTATATGTGACTGTATTTGCGTGGCTGTTCAGTGAAAACAAACCTTCTTTCTATCCATCATGGCAACTCTCATATCAAAACCTGAGGTACTGTACACTATCAACCTATCAGATGCTACACTGCCTTCAGATTTTGTTTTTGGTTTTTGTTTGATTGTTGTTTTTTAAAACTGATTTTACAGGAAAGCACCACACATTTTTTCAATTTTAACTGTTTTTTTTACAATTAAGGCTTCAGTTCTTGAGTATAATAGCTGATGAGAGTTTGAAGGGAAAAGGCCAGAGAACAGCCCTGTATTTAGCAGAAGTAGTGGGACCAGAAGCTTAAAAGGTCCAGACAGGATGAACTAAGGAAGGAAGAGTTAAAGGTACCCTGAACGGCACCCTTGCTGATGACAAGTTGATGATGACTAATGAAAAGCTATTAGATAGCCACCTTCCTTTGAACTCACATTCTACATATAAGAAACTATTTAAAAGGCAGATTTTCAGGTGAAAATACCAGTCTGGGATTTTTGGCTAGGCTGCGTCATTAAATATTGGAAGATATGTTGCAAATTAAAAAAAACAAGAATGCCACGGCAACAACACACAACAAAAACCTCAAGACTTCTTCTGTTATAAGAAACTTATCTGATATTACCAGATAAAGTTGTTTGAAAATACAGGTGAATTTGAATGTGTAATATCCCTTTAAAGTGAAAGTTAACTCATTTGGTTAATAAATGGCTTGTCCTTGTAAGAGTTTAATAGTAGTGTGGGTCAGCTTTGTGGAACAGAAGGAGCCTCCTTTTCTATAGCTTTCCTATTATTATCAACTGCAAGCACACATAAAAGGTGCTACATTTGCAAAGTATTATTATTCAAACCTATCAATGTTAAAATTCCTTTTTAGCTAATCTGCCCTCACAGCTTGAAACACACCGGCAGTTCTTGAAGTACTGGTGCTTCGTCCAGACAAGCTCTGGCATAATTCCAACAATGATTCTGGCCCTTAAAAGGCCTGGGACTTCAGTTAGGGCCAGTCAATCACACCGGACCATGAGAGATCTGTGGTGTGGGCAAATACCATGGAGCGGCTATGATGCTGCCCTCACACTCATGTAAAACTTACTCTGAAAAGTCTTGAATCAGGTTTACAGGGCAGTATTACTATCTTTTTAAGAAAAAAACCCAAAAGTCATGGGTTTTTACTGTATAAAGATGCACAATGTGAAAATGCCTTCAGAAAGTGAACATGTATTTGTCCACATGAACCACAATCACAGTGGGATGCACAAATGAGTGTCCAAATGTGTGCATGCAAAATCAGACGGAAATGTTGAAAATAGACATGTTCTTCAATTAGATGTTTTTATTTTTTAAATTGATAGTGCCTATTACGTGCAAACTGTTTTGCATTTTTACAGTTAGCAAATGTCAATAAATCCATGGCATGTAAAAGGGCACTGCTACTATGGCAGTTATTGGAATTCTATACTTAGTCAAATATATGTAACTCTTAATTCAATAATCTTTAAAAGCAATACTCATTGTGGTTTACAGTATGACACCTGACCTTTTCTTAATGTCAAATACCATTTTACTTTAGCATGGAAAATTATTATATTTCTATAAATATAATCATTATTCTTGGAAAAAATGTATTAAAGAAATAGAATGGGAAACTGATCAGCTAATCAATTCACATGACAGTGATATTATGTATTATTGTTGACATTTTTGTGAGTACCCTAAACAGGCCCAGGGTATAAAAGAAAACATCAACTGGAAGTCGAAATTCTGCCTGTAATACTGGCCAGTTAGCTGAGAGTAGATAAAAAACAAAATTCTGTTGTGCTGATTGGCAAGAAGAATGTAGCATTAAGTTGTTTTTCCAGTCAAGCTAGATAAAATCTCTGGCAATGGCTATATGATATGTGGTTTGGAACTTCTCTTAAAGGTAGCTAAGTTAAGTACAATTTAAAAAATACCTATTTAGTTGTGATAGATATCTCCAGTTCTTCCTTAAAAGCAAGCTAGCAGCAGGGGAGATAAAGAATTCAGTTCCACATCATTAGGAGATACAGAATTTTTTTTCTGCCCTAAGCAAATATACTTGCCATTGAATGAAACATATCAGTTAAGCTTAAATCTGTTGCTTGACCAGTGTATTCATGTACATTATCTATCAATATATGCTTTTCTTTTCATGTTGACAGGATAAATCTCATTGATTCATGTGGGCATTTGTGTTAGATGGAGAGTGTGGGTTAAAAAAGGACCCTGAAAACGTGTGTTTTTAACTTATCTCTATATATGTAAATAGAAGAGATGCATTCCTACTGATCAGCCGGATTGTACAGAACAATCTTGCACAGAGAAGCATATTGTCCTTTCTGTTGGAAGAGACCAAGGCAGAGTTTTGCACTGTGGAAGAAAAACAATGTACCTTCTTTTTGTTTATGATGTGCCTCCAATGGTGCTGCATGTGCCAGAAAATTATTCTTTAAATAGCAGCCTTCTTCACCTTCCATACTTGGCATTGACATTGTTTTCTTTATGAGGTAAAGTGTAGAAAGATACAACACAGTCTTAGGGTGGCTTAACAAGACAGTAGTGCCAGATTTAGACTTTGTTTATGACATAGTTCTTCTATGAATATGCAAGCAAAAATCAAAAGACTCTCCAGCTTGCAAAAAAGAATTAATTATGAAACCCCACAACAAACCTAATGAGAACTTTAACAATTCCTGATTCAAATATTATATTAGAGGGCAAAAGAGTAGCAGAGATGAATCAGTTGCCTTACTAATGTATGAAATAATGGAGGCATCCACTGCATTCATGACTATGGAGAACGTGAGATTATTTTGTAATATTTATGTGGACATTTCAGGTTCTCCAGCTTTTTGCATGTTATTGATAAGGAGAAAGATGGGTTAAAAACTGGGAGTCAGAATATGGCTATTTGAAAGGGCCTTTCAGTCTCTTCACTAAAGATAATAGAAGTCTCAACCACCTAGACAGTAATTTTTAAAAATGAACCACTGTCTAGAGAAGAGAGAATTTGCCAGAGACAGCATTTTACTACTGCTGTTACAGACTTTGCTAAATTTGGCCTGGACATTTTGCCCCTGGACATTCAGTAATTGAAATGACCAATAGAGGCTATGGCCATAGCTTCAAAAAAAGCTGTGTTGCCTACTTGTAATTCATTGCTGGTTGCTTAGCTTCCCTTAAAAGTCAACTCCTCATTTACAGTTGATATAAGTCTTTCTGTAAAGGCTGGAGAAAAGGTAATGTGACTTATGAACCTGCTTTTCAGGACACAGACAAAAGTTGTCTTCAGGATCTCACTGAATTGGTTGGTGCTGTTTTCCATCATGGGAAGCTACTACCCCAGAGCTCTGACAGAGGAAGGAGGTCATGTGAGTGCTTTTCAATCCATTTCAGACAAAATGAGCTGGGTTAGCTCATACTCACCTTCAACAGTTCATTAAGCTTTCCCAGCTCATTTTGCCTGCAACGCAAAGGAACGTGTGCACAAACTCCTCCACAAGCAGTGATGGGAAGATGGCAGCTTCTGGCAGAGGAAGGCGACATACCACTGGGGGAAGAGCCATTTTCCATTGTTTGCTCAGGAATGTTTTCCCATGAAATCAAAGTCAAAGCAGACAGAACACTACCTTTTATGCAAGGCAAACTAAAATTTAGCCCAATGAGGCTACTTGTAAAGACTGACACTTTCTGAAGAATCTTTCACAAAAATCAGCAGTTAACTGACAACCATTTTAAACAAGAGTCGATCATGGAAAAACTGTTAACTTTAAAACCAAAAAGGGAATGTTTAATTCAAATCTTACTTGCAGCTTAGTATATGGATATGAAAGCAGGAAATCTGCCAGATTTACTGATAGATATCTTTGGAAGTAAATGCCTTAGAAAAAAGCTAGGTATTTAATTACAATAAGTCAATTAACGTAAATAAATAACAAATGCCAGGATTCAATGGAAAAGTCAACAAAATCTCTGACATTCTTTTAAAAAATGCACAGAAATATCTGAGAACTATGGGTCTATCCACAGAACGCTTTCAAAGACTGAAATACAAGGAAGAAAAACGCAGAAAGTGCTCTGGATAGATAAAGACAAGGAGTCCTATGCATCCTTGACCACAGCTTAATAAACCAATGGTGTCTGATGGTACAACAGAGGCTTCTGAGTCTTTGAACAGAACAATACGAGCATTTAATTTCCAAATCAGGTTGAAAAATATCTGTTATTTCATAAGAATCTGAAATGTACAGTTTTGTCCAACAGGCCACTAAAGCCTGTACTTAACCTTTAACAGATGCATCATTCCATACCCTCGTAGCTCAGGTGAATTAAGTGCTTTAGCCTTGGGATTTCAGGGCCTATAAGCCCAATTATGAAACATCCTCAGGCCCAAATACAGTATTTGGTGTCACACATAGTTCTGCTTCCCCACATAATAGCTAGCGTGTGCGGAACCAGGTTGTTAGCCAGACATAACAGCTATGAACAATAAACCTAATGGCAGTATGTAAGGGGCACTAATTTTAAGGTATAGTGATATGTAGTACACAAGGATCTTGCACATGTCATCTTCTCCTTTCAGTTGCAAATTTATCTCTTTTAATGTGAGAGAATGAAGTACAGAAAGAGATAAGGAAGGGAATATGACACTGGAAGCCTAACTGGTTTAGTTCAAAATGCAGCAGCGCCTACTGCTTTGTTGAAGGAATGTAACCTGCTGGTGACAGCAATCATGACTTGACAGAGGATCAATCACAAGAGTTACAAGTGCTTTGCCCTTTTTCTGATATGTGACAGTTTTGGAAAACAGCATCCTAGATAATCCCTTGTGGAACAACTTTTTGGATTATCTCTAGTGACCCTAGTTTTCCTACACAAACACAAACGTGCTTCATATTATTAGCCCCAGTTAGCATAATAGCCTTGGTAACAATGAGATGCAGAATAACTAAGGAGCTTTAATGTGCTTGGCAGTTACAAAAGGCACCTTGAACAAACAGAATAAAACAAAACCAAAAAATGTTTAAAGCTGTCTGCAGCTGCACTCTGCAGCTCTGGTGGGAACAGTTTTACTGACTGTGAGGAGTTTGATTCAGTCCTTGCATTTATTCTGCTTTCAACCAGTACAAATTTAATGAAATAACCGGTTTAGTTTCCTTCCAAAACTCACACTTACATTAGTTTAAAATTGGAGTATGACAGCAATGAGCCACACTCCTTTTATTTGGCCGGGGTTCATCCTGTAACTACCTAAGTGGCTCCTGCATTAGCAAAATCTTCCATGCCGAATGACTAGAAGAAGATTTGAAAGATTAGGACACACAAAGTTTTGAAAGGATTTGCCAAGGTTGACATTTGCACCTCTGTAACTAGCAAAGGACAAAGTTTAGCCCGTAATATTATTTTATCCTGGCAGCATTTTAATATATCCTGGTTTGATTTTGCATCAACTCCTAACTCCTTAACAGTTCTAAATATGGTTGTGACTTACCACTGGGGTCACTGAACAATGTTAACTAAACATCCAGAGTGTGATATTTGATTACAGTTAAGCTTTTCTAAAAGCCAAGAGGAATCCATGAAGAAAATACTAGAGATGGAATTTTTAAAAACTCTATATGCTACAAATTCATATAGCTTATTAACGTATGTTTTAAGGATATTGATTCCAAAGAAGAAATGCACCCACAAAGAGAGACCCAAGATAAAGGCTAATGTGTAAATTGCTTTCAAAACCATAGTTACTGTAATTACATGGAGCATTTTACAAGCAACTAGGGACTGCTTTGGATAGATGACTGAAATTTAATCAGTATCTGGCACAGATTGCCTTTCTTTCACACCTCACATTTCTGAAGTACTATTCTAGGGAAACCTGCTAGAATTGAGAGCCTTTATTATCAGATTTGATCTCTCTATGCAGTTTCCAAAAGAGTGACTTTCCCAGATCTTACAGAAGATATGATGCTGGGTCCTTTTTCTCAAGAGCATGTCTTTCTTTTCATTTTTGGGCAAACTTCATTCAGCTGTCCAGGGTCAGGTGTGTAATCACATGGAATATTATGTTTGAAATGCAAAAAATGTTAGCTTGTTAATGCCGTCACCTGAGACTATAAAATAAAGGAAGCATGCACAGGACTTTGTAGCCATAGGACAGAAACACTTGTGCTAAACCTTTTATAAAATACAACTTATTTCTTCTATGGGCTTTATTTTGTTATTTGTATTTGCTGTCAAGAAACTGTCAGTTAAGAAAAGCGAGCAAAAGGGAGCCCCAAATGATCTATGCCTTTTAAAGCAAGAAGGAAACAGAAAATAATTAGATATGGTAAATGTGAGAATTGATCTATCTGAAGAGTGTGCAGTTTACAAGCAAGAAATCAATCAGTTTACACCAAACAGATTAAAATCATGTATCATTATTTTTAATGGTTCAAGATGTAGAGGTCTGAAAGTCTAAATAGAATTATTGATGATTACTTTTATTAAAATCCTAAGTATTGGATGATATACAATGGCTGTTTAGATTGATTACTATATTATCTGCTTTGTAAAAAAATAATACCCTTGACTTGCTGCTTGTTGCTAAAATCCTCGTTACTATGCCTAATATACCCTGTCCATGGAGTTAGTTAAAGCATTTCCATCTTTTGTACTGTAGTTTCCTTAAAGTTGGATTCTTAGAAATACTGGGACTATGGTGTGACATCTGAGTTCTGGAGATCAATTTATAGCTGTTAAAGATCATGAAGAATTGCCCATTAAAACAGTTACTATTTGACAAACAACAACATTTGTGTTTAGCTTGGATATTTATCAAGCAGACAGAGCACTTACTCCTGATGGCTGAATGAAGGTCTACATGAACAAACTTATTATGCCTGTTTTAAACCACCTGTCTTATTAAAAAAAAAAAAAAACAAAACAACAAAAAAAGAAAAAAAACCCCAAACCAGAAACCAAACAACAACCCAACATGCAAACTGCACTTTTACATATATTAAAATTGCACTTCTGATTTGATAGCACTGGGAAGCGCCTATGTCAAGGTGTCATAGCCACAGGCCATACCACCAACAGACAGTAAAAACTCTGATATAAGAAAACCAATTTTCTTCTTCTTGAGAAATGTTTACATATCATTTTCATCTAAGACTAGGGATCTGGTGGATTATACATATGCACATTGTATTTAGGCATACAAAAGCTCAAGCAGATCATGATTGCATTTCCTCAGATATAGGGATATGCTGCTGAAGTCAATGGGAACACTGCCACTGACCTTAGCTTTTCAGAGGTTGGAAACTGATTCACAGAACACCTCAATATTTAAAAAATTCTAAGCTAAAAATTATCTTTGAACTATTTCTTAATTGTTTGCAAGCAAAAAACATTTTTTTTAAGCAAAACATTTTGATAAAATGAAAATGTTTCATTTTAATTTTGCGTTGATTAAGATTGTGGTATCAAAAACATGTAAACAAAAATAATTTCTATATAAAGGTTTGTTCTCAAAACACCAATACTTTACCAGTTTCCCTCCTGGTTTTGTTTCCAAAGAAAACATTGGTTAAGTTGACACCATTATGTGAAATTTATCAGCACTGCCGGAATTGCATTCTATGAAAGAAGATGGTTTCATCAAAGCTGTTCCAAGAGGCTTAGTTATCGAATCCACAGGGAAAAAAGCAAGCTTTACATAGGTCCCAGTTACAAAGAGTCTACTGTTTGCTAGTAAGGGATCAGCATAACTAAAATAAAGAGGTATGGATAAGACAAAAGTTTCTAAGGAAAGCTTTGTGGTTCATCATCCTACTTAATTTCTCTGAGAATTATCTAAGAGTTGTTAAACGTCTGGATTTCTGTTCACATTAAACACAGTATACAACTATTTAATTTCCTTTTACTGTTCAAACTACTGCAGATATAGCATATATTTTAACAGCACATTATGAACTTGGCCCCTGTATTTTATTTTATATATATATATGTATGTATGTATGTATTCTGCATGCAGTATCTACTCTGGTTCTTAAGGGTAGGTTCAAAATCCAAGGAACTTATTTCAAAAAGGAATGAATAATAGGAATACTATTTTCTTCCATGAATAATTATATTGTGTTTATAGAGCATTTAGTTTTCAAAGCTGTACACAAATATTAACCAGACAATCATCACAACATCCTTGTGTGCCAGATTCTACACATAAAGAAATGAGAAAAAAAGAAGAAATATGAAATGCAGTGCCTAGCACTTTAGTCCTATAACCGGGGTTTCAAGCTACCAAAGTAATGCAAATAACAATAATGGTATGGGAGCAACCTTTCAAGTTTGAGTGTCTAACTGGCTTGATTTTCATAGGTTTAGACTTCTGAGCACTCACAACTCGCTTTGAAGTCGATTGAAAATGTGAGTGTCAGCACACATTAAAATCAGACCACTAATTTAGATGCTTAAACATGAAATTTAAATTCACAACTTTAAGTTTGGAAAAATCCACCCAGGTGACTTTTCCAAAGGTACCTTACAAACTAGTGCCAGAACTAGGAGATTCTTGATTTCCAACACCTTGTCTTCACAAAGATTCCAGCACAGACACTATGGGCTAAACAAATCACTTACAAAATTATAGATCTAAGCAGCTAAAGTGATTTGGTGTGGGCAGGGACTATTGCATACTATCATTGTCCAAAGATTTGTATGAGATACTGCAAGAACAAGAGAAACATCCCTTCCTCCCAGAGCAGCCTAACTGCAACAATAGCTGATACAACACTGCTTCAGAGAGAGGACTCCGAAGAAGTCTGGTCATTTTGCATAAACTCCTCCTCTTACCCACTTGAATATTACCTCCTGCCATGTTACAGAGAAAGCCCTCACAAAACTGACTGGAACTGCACTGCTGTGCTACTGCCTACAACACTCCTATGGTTTAACTTTCTTTACACTTCTAAGAAGGTACGCACCAGATTGTCCTGTCCAGTCTTCTAAGGTCACTTCCTCAGCTTCAGTGGAGATGAGGAATTTTTCTTTCTGTGCACATAGGACCCAATTCTGGTTGTTACTGTGCAGATATTATTGAGAGAAGATAGACTATGAAGAGCATCTTCCTCATCATCTGACAGTCACAGGAGATGGTTACTGTACAGAAAGGGTGCTCCTTGATCTGTATGACTTCCTAGCTTTAATGAGGTGGCCAAAGTTCCCTTTTATGTCATGTCTGCAGCAAGACCCAAGAAGCAATGTCTTGGACACATTATGACTCTCTAAAATTGAAACAAGGGTCAGAGCTGGTGAATTCTACCACTCAATAGAAGTCAGTTTGCAGTGTGAATTGTCAGACACTGAGAACCTAACATACGTCGTGCATATGTCATGTATGTTAATTCAGGCTCATTCTAGCTTGGTCCTGTGGTCTAAATGCCCATGACTGGTCAAATCCCATCAGTGGCATGCCTGAAACACATCCTCTAGCTTAGTGATACTCAGAAGGAGCAAGGCTATATATGGATGTGGACCAATGCTCAGTGCTTTGGGAGGACAAGGAGATTTGCTTCAAGGGCGCACTCCTAATTTATCTGCAGCCTCCTGGACGTACACCCTCCATGCACTCCTGTGTTGGTTCTGTAGCTTGGTACTTCCAAGGTCAGCACACATTAGGAGTTTGCCTACAGTGGAACTCTATAAGGTGGGAACTAGTCAAACAACTTGGGCCTAGAAACCTATGAAACAAAGGAGAGGTAGAAGCTGGGAGTTACAGTAAGCTAAGCCTGGTTATTACAGAAAGTTGTCCGATCCTTTTAATGATCAGGAAGAGATATTACAATCTCACTTGCTAAAGCCCCATCTGAAAGTCCTGCTCATACCCAACTGACCCTGAAAGAATGAAATAATGGACTAATGTTATAGCAGTACTAAAACTGCATAAAATCCACACAGTACTGTAAATAAGGAAAGTTTACTATGGTTCTGTGTATTTTCTTTCCATCACATTTTGAGAGAGAATAAGGCATATGAACATCAGAAAATAGTAATCTTAAATTGTGATGCTTGCATCTTTAATTACGAGCAACCCCAAGCCTCTATGTATACAGAAGAGAGATTACCTACATGTTATTTGAAAACCATTGGGTGTAAGTTTATAGTGGTAACAGGCAAGTCTAATTTTCTTCCATACTTAGGATTTAATAGGTACAGAATGCTGCCCAAGGGAAAAAAAATGAACAAGTAGTAACTTGATATTTATTCTACACAGACGTGAAGAAAGCTTAAAGAAATACACAATGTCTGAAACATTGACATGTATAACTATTTTAATTGTAATGTTGATTTTCTAATAGACTTCTCTGCTATGATACAGGTTGAAATAGTTGCAGCACATTCCAGCCAAAAAAACCCCACCCCAAAACCAACCCCCAAACTAAAAAAACCACACACACACACACACACACACACAAAAAAAAAATAAATCTGTTTGGAAAAGCTTATGGTGGAATCATAAAAACTGCACCACGTTTGTACAGTCTGAAGAGGAGAATACAGTATTGCCATTTTGTATAAATGACACTGTCTTTCGTAGTTCAGGTTATTTTGTAAATATGGACTCCTTCCGCTTCCGATATTTTTCATCTATCCTGAAGAATATTACTGAAGGATCCTCAGATGTTTTCAAGCACAGAGATCGATAGTCCTGCCATTTTGACTGCAGTAAGTGACCAGGAATATGGTGTAACAAACAGGGCAGTAGCAGAAATCTTCTTAGACCTCCTGGCAAATCCATGTCTGCAGGAACAGAAATATTCCTGCAATGTAAGCACTGTTAGTATGCTTCCTTTTTTGCAGATGGAAGTGGAGGCATAGTCAATGTAAGTGGTTTGCCCAAGAATACATGGAAAGTTTGTGGCAGAACCAATACATGGAGTGCAAGTTTATCCTTACTCTTAGTTCACGTTCACTTGCGTCTAGATCTCCTGACACTAGACCTTGAAAGCCTGACTCATCACAGATTCTTTGATATGCATATGCTAAAGTCTATATGAAACATACAGGCCATTATTTTGTATTAACTTATCTATTTTTACAGTGAATAATTTTCATTTCATTGATATTTATATTCATATCAAATGTGTTTGGTGCCTCAGTTCCTTTTCTAACACAAGAATTGTCATTTGTGTTGCATTTTGAGCCAAATTAAATTATAAAAATACTCAGTTGTGTAACTATCAACAGCAAAGTATTTCTTCTTATTACGAAGACAAACAAGGAGTACATTTGAAAAAAAATTGTGAATCTCATTTCTGATCCTAATGAAGCAAGTAACCCATTATACCAAGGTTAATTTGTTGACTCATGGTTTCCACTTATCCAATGATATACTGAATCATATGAACAAACCTCTACATCTAATCAGTTTTTTTTTATTGAATCCTGACCTTTTATACACCTTCTTCTTGATTATGAATGACAGTGACCTTTATCTAATTTAAAACACACATACCGATGCAAAAATATGCAAAGTACACATGTAAATTTTGAATTAAGATGAAGATGTGCATAATCTTCTGGGGAGAAATTGCTTTAGAGAGAGATGTTTATATTAGGGCCAATTGAGGGTATGTGGGGAGAAAAAGTGAATTAGCCAGAACTCAGATGGGTTTGGAGGAACAGCTGCAGAGATACTGAAGTCTGTTTAGATTTTCTCAGCTTCCATTTAGAATCCTGAAATGTCAATATAAATATCAATTTTTATTATGCTATTCAGCATTTTACGGCATTCATGAAATGATCAAAATGCAATAAAGTCCAATAAAATACCTCTTCACCTAAAATTTGGCAAACTGTACCTCCGTATTCCATTTATGTTTCACTCAAAATACATAATATTCATTTTCCACAACACAAAAGCTGGGCCAAATTCACAACGTTATAAAAGCTGGCTGGTTCACTTTGCTATTTATCTCTTTTAAAGAGGAATGCTATGAGCATCATCTGGAGATGGTGTTTTTAGTTCATGATATAATTAGGAACTGCTGTAAATGCTGAAAAATAAATAAACAAATATCAGAGAAGTGACCCCTGGGGAGAAAGAACTCCCTAACTTTCCTTTTGCTTTTTTCTGTTCACTACTAATGGGTCTGCATTGAAATTACTGAAGATGAACCCAGCAATGGGCACAGTCTGAACCGCTATGTAATCCTATAATCCACTCTCTTTTCACAAGTCATTCCTTCCTCTGAATTGCTGTGAACCTAAGTTGTAGATCAGTGGCTTTGCTCTAACCTCTCTCTCAAAAAAAATAGGTATCAAAAGTAAATTTAAAAAAATTAAATATATATACAGAAAAATTGCAAAACTGGGTAAAGACTGTCAAAGCAAAAATCTAACAAGCACATTCCTCTGAGAGACTCCAACCAAACAGTACCTGGCATTAGCATGTACTTTCATGATTAACAACAGGGGGTTGTCAGACTGCTATTTCTGAAATAAACAGATTTATCCTGACAGATAATCAGCAGTTTGCACTACCAAATACATGTTATCATCCGCTACTGACATCATTACATTAAAAGCACACTTAGTATAATCTTTTGTAGGAAATTAAACTGGTTTTATGATACACATTTGGTGGATTTTTTGGGGGGATAAAGGGAAGCACAGACGAGAGACCAGAATGCTAGAAAAAAGATACATGCCAAACAAGACAGGGAAGATCCCCAGAAGTGCCATGCTGTGTTTAGTTTTTCACAATGTATTAATGTAATTTCTAAATAAATTAAAACCAAATGTTCTGACTGTAAACCATGTCTTGTACTTTTAAGCAGCCTTTCATAATGTCCTTTGCTGTCCCTCATATTACCTCAATAGTCTTCTGTATCTGTCTGTTTGTCCATCCTGCCTGCTCCACATAAAAACGAGCCACATAACACACATTTCTGAAACTCTTCTGATCTTGCCATTTATAGACATATTTTTGAGACTGGTTGGCGGACTTTGGGAGACCAATGATATTGAGCATTGCCTGCATAATTTTCTGGCAAGCTCAACATTTATCTTTAACTTTCAGGCATCTCTCTGTGGATCATCCCTCCTGCCCCTGAAAAAGGAGACACCAGGTTATACGTAACTCACTGGACAGGAAGTGCAGAAGCTACTGGAACTATGGAAAAGTTTGGTGCAGACCAGTTCCATGACCTGCAGGAAATGTGGCACAAGGTCACTTACACGAGGTCCCTGTGGATCGCCCCCTTCTGAGCAGCTTGCTCACTCAGCTGCCTGTTTCTGCTGTGATCAAGCACACGTGAACGATGAAGTGATAGCAAGAAAAATGTAATATACTTCCCCTATCTCCTCCAAGTAAACCTTTCTTGTCTCAGTTGTAAAGGTGATGGGAATTATATATCCTCAGGTTCCCTGGAGCAAATTTTGAAATTTCTTTTCTTTTTTAAATTTTAGGTTGTCAGTAACAGTACAATGTTAAATGTTCTGTGAAGTCACCTAACGCAGCTAGTGCAAAGACCAGGTAACAAAAATTGCATGGGGGCTCTTACTGGAATTTAACAAGTATTTCATCCTCTTCCTCAGAGTGGTTTCTAAGTCATAGACTGTTCTGTAGGGGCAAATCAGATATCAAAGTCCTGGCTCCAGTGGCCTGTTGTGACTAACTTTATTTCTCCAGAGGCAGAAGGTGCATCCCTCTTTCAGTCCTTTGTCTCACATGGGATGCATTTTGTCTCTTCTGCCTTTCTCCTTCATAACTTGGTAGGAAGAGAAGTAAGAAATAGTGGTTAGTTATTGAGGGATTTTCAACCTTTCATACTCATGCATTTTCACATAACATTCCCCCCTAAGGTTAAAAAAAACCCTAAGTCTTCCCAACCTGGGAATTCCCAAACTGGCAGAATTAAAACAATTGGAGGGATAAAGTCCCTTACATGACAAATGTAACCTTTAAATAAAGAAGTGACAGCATCCCACAGACTTTAAATACACCTTAATTCCTATGAACCCTTTGTCTTTTATAACACCTAATATTTGAGAAATGTGTGTGCATTACTTAAGCATCTCTTTTGCTGCATCCTTTTCCTCTCTATTCCTCTCCCTAACATTCCAGTTGCAATTGTTAAAACTAATGCAGAATTTGGCCACTGTTCTTTTACCTCAGGTACGCTGGACAAAACCTCAGCATCTGATACTCTGATGTGGAATGGAGAAATAAGTTCTAATCTAACCAAGTGATTTCAGTGGTTTATTTTATTTTTGTCTCTAGAAGTGTTGAATTTCTACTGATCCACATTCTGCATATTTCTTGTACTCGGTGATGTTTGAGGTTGCTTAGATTTTTATTTGTATTGGATATTTTGTGTCCAAAGGTCAAATGAGCATTGCTTTTGAGTCAGATGCCTACTGGCTGCACTTCTAATAGTTAATCTTTTCACACTGAGAGAAAGAAAAAAGTGGGAGACAGTTCAAACTATCCCAAATAAACAGACAGAAGTAAAGCAACAATTACTTTTCCTGTGTGGACTGCTCTTGCTCATTTCTCCTCAAGAGATAACACTCTCTGACATAACGTCAGATAACCATGTTCAATGTTTCAGAGACTTGCCATTTAAAGATTCATTTCCACTCCACTTATTTTCTTTTTATCTGCCCCTTTTTTGGTGCATTTCAGCTGTGAAACTTTCCATGTAGACTCCCCAGAACAGGTACTGGGGATGGAGGAAACAAAAGGGTCCAGTTTGACTTAAAACACCTCTAGAAATTATAAAGGGAGTACGATAAGACAGAAAAATGAAAGGTTCTCATGAGAATAGTTGTTTGCATAAAATTCTCAGCTGTTACTAAAGCTTCAGTGCAGTTCCTGGGGAAGATGAATATATAAAGCCTCAGGTTAATTTCAGTCGTTACCAAGCATTTTACATCCGCTGAAGAAATCCAAACATATAAAAGGATGTCAATCTAAACCTTTAGACCAAAATAAATAAATAAATATGTAAATAAATAAATAAATAGCCACTTCAAAGGCTGTCAGTAGGCAAGTTACGGATCTGATTCAGCTTTTAACCCCTAGAGGTATAAGCATGTTTTATCTGCAAAAGAAATGCAATGTCTGTAGTCTGCAACGTTACATTTTAATAATCTACTCTGCAGTACAAGGCAATGATAAAAAAGGAGAATAAGATATAACTGTGTACATAATTTGATGAGAAGCTGTGGGAAACATATTCTTTCTATGCAATTATAGAAAATACTAATAACAAATCATTGACCGAGGACTTTGTTGACAATTAGATTTCCCGTTTATAGCTGTACATTTTCTCAAAGGCTTTACCACTTACTTTCTAGGACTCCCAATTTTTCTTCCTTTTCTAAAATATTTTTAAGTTGTAGTTCAGCAAATGTACCTGCTTAGAGCTGAGAACAACTAAGGCCTTTAAGAAGTCAGATGGAACTTATCAACAATCTCTATAGCATCCTTTTAAGATGATAATTTATCTTTTTAAGTGTCTTCTGTAAAATCAGCAGAAAAGAGCCTGATGGGGGTAAGAGCCCTGCATTATATACAGCCACAAGGTTTACTGCATCCTATAGATTCTGCTGCAAGGCACACTACAGCGGAGTATCAGGTAACTTATCTTGAAGAGATGTTTGACCGAGTTACTATAGCAATAGCAAGTTTGCAGAGGCAGAGGAAGAAACCACACCAATAGAAAAAAGGAACTGGCCATTAAAAGACACTGACAATCTTGTTTAGAAAATTGTATAGCATAAACTAGCCTGAAATGAAACACAAAAGTTCATTCCTTTGAGAGTTTACTGAAAATATATTCAGAGGTCTCAATATTGTAAACACCTGATTTCTTCTATTTCAGTGTATCAAGGATTTAAACAGAGTTACATCAGGTAAACCTGGTGAACCTACAAGGGGAATTGTGTACATAATTTGGAAGTAACTGTATGAAATGCTACTGGTGACTCACTAAGGAGCACTTTTGTCCCTGTAAGACATTGGTCATTGGGTAAAAGGTGGAAAGGAATCAGGAAATAACCGTCTGCTGCAACAGTACGTTAATCAACTTACAAAAAATCTTCCTTGGAAAGGTCTTTTTCTCCTTTTTTCATATCTCCAGTGGTGAGTCATCTAATCGCATCTCTGTATATTGCTAAACTCCACAGGGATCACATTTACTTCCCAACTTTATCCTGGCCAGTGATTCAGTCAGCAAAAGATCCTTAATGTCTTTCCTTAAATTCAGCTCTTTTCTCTAAAATCCATTCCCTTCCTCTTTTACAAAATGAAGGAAGTCTTCTTGAGAAATGTTTTCTCTCCACCTTCTCCGCCCCCCCCCTGCCCTTTCTTTTCTTCTGGGGGAGGCAGGATGCCTGCACCAACTCTCTCTTTTCTATAAATCAAAATTGCTTTTTGTGGAGCAAGTTGCTGGGAAAAATATATTTCTTTTTCCCTGTCTAAAAAGTATTCTAAAATTTAAAACTCATAGATCAAACATACATGCTTGTTCTCCCTACGTAACATTAATTTACTCAAAAAACTCTGCACTTGAAAGAGTTAATAAAAATTCTAATTACAGGATAAGAAAGAAAGGTCAGACTCCACTTACATCATTCTGAAGGGCTTTTATTACACACTGCTATAAAACATATTTCTTTTTTTCAGTTGCCATCCTCACAGAGTAACCTGCATACCAATAGGATCTCCAAAATGCCACGAAGCAAAAGATATTTATCTGCTAAATTCTATGTACAGTATCCTAACAAATGCCAGAGAAAGAAAGATTGCCCTCTGCACAGTAATACTTGTGTAGATGTCTTCTTTATGCTAACCATGACAAGGTTCTGTAGGTTTGTACTGTATTCCAAAATCAGAATGCATTTTTTTCAAAAAGCAGACTGTGTATCAAAGGAAAAGATGCACATTTTAGGCACTGAAATACTTAATATAGTGAGCAAGTACTCCTTCCTGAAGCATGCTAACTAAAAATATCCAAACCAGAAAGGTAAAATTGATAATGTATGCCTCAAGTGTTCCTGAAGAAATGAGACAGGATATGTTTTGGAACGTCTATGCCTCTCTGTCCTGGCTGGTCAACTAGATTTTCATTTTAAACTCTGTCTAAACCTTCACAGAACCGTTATTTGTTTAACTTGAATGCATTAGATAGTAAGTCTATGCAAAAGCAGAGTGGCTCGAAGTCCAATAATTGTAATTTCTTAACTCTAGCTGTGCAAGACAACAAACAAGAACTTTACTGTGGGACAAGGGTAAGTCAGAATAATTCTAATTTTTTCAATATATTAGTCTTCATACCTGTTATTTGTGATTTAACACATCCAAAGTTGTTTTTATAGTTAATCATTTGCATCCCTAAATTCTGACAACAAATTCAAAGAAATATACATATAAATGCAAGATTTACTGTCTGCTTTCATAAAACCAGTGTGTGCTGTCAGAAACATTAGTTCAATATTTCATGTGATGTATGATCAGGGTTAGTATGTAACCAATGAAGAAGTGCCTTACTTTCCTTTTCTTAAGGAATTTTTTGAGAATCGTATTCACACAGTTGTTTCTGAGTTGCACTTTGTTTGCAGAGCAAGCACTGCCTGTCCAACCTTTCTAAACAAAAGATATTAACAGAGAACTGTGAGGGTTTCATTTCACCACTTCTGCTGGCAATTCTATTAACTATATGTTTATCTTGTGGTCTGAATTTATGGCAGGCCCATTCGCAGTGAGGCCTGGAGTTTTCTTGTTTACAACACTGCAAAGTAAAAGGTGACCTTTTTATTTTTGTTTAAAACCTTTCAACAGTTTGTTCTGCTCCAAAGATAGCACCTTAATAAAGTTTCAGGCCAGCAAGCTCTCTTGGTACTGTTTTCCTTTGGGGGGGTACAGAGCACTGCATTAATTTACATAGACATTAGAAACCATTTTTAAGAGAAAATACAAGCTTGGCTGAAGATTACGTTTGCAGATTAGAAAGCTGCTGTGCTAAGACCCTACCTGCCATTATGAAAAGGAAAACCGTTGTGGGGGTGGGAGGGGGAGGGGGGGATATTATACATTGCTGGGAAA
This sequence comes from Ibycter americanus, assembly GCA_035590275.1. Classification (NCBI taxonomy): domain Eukaryota; kingdom Metazoa; phylum Chordata; class Aves; order Falconiformes; family Falconidae; genus Ibycter; species Ibycter americanus. The sequence goes on from JAVJGI010000032.1 coordinate 20,890,062, forward strand.
AATAAACAGTAAAACAGCCATTCAAACAGTTGCACCTATACACACACAAGTAACAAACGCATCAGGCACCTGGCGCAGTTCTGTTAGGACCTAATTCTCACAACAATATGCATCGTTATAGTGGGATCTGATAATGAGCAAACACTGGAGGCATTACATGTCTTTAGAAGAATCAGACTTCCTACCTTAGTAAGACTGATAGAAGGTAAGTCCCCCTCTAAAGAAAGTTGTAAGTAAAACCAGGCAGCAGTTGCAGTAAATTGAGTCCTTTCAGTCACTGTATACATGCAGCAGTTCTGCAATAAGGGAAAAATATAATGGGAGGAGCAGCTGTGAACGAGTGACCTCCTGAAGCTGAGTTCTCTTTGTGAATCAAGCACTGGGAGCCAGTGCCTCTGATTTGCATGGATTATCTCCACTTGAACAGATACATTTAAATTAACTGGCACAGTGGCACCGGGATAAAAAAAAAGGGGGGGGGGGAGGAAGACTGAGTGAGTGAAGGAAAGACGGGAGCGGAGGAGAGCGAGGAAGGAGAGAGGAGATCGGGGCGCTTGGCTGGATACGCTGGTTCAGGCAGAGCCGTGTCTCAGAAGAGCTACAGCTCCCTCTTCATGTCACAGTTGTAAGATGAGGAAAGCTGTCATTATGGTCGAGTTTAAAACAGATTCCACCCC
>JAVJGI010000032.1:20890838-21017614 GCA_035590275.1 Ibycter americanus
TTAAAACCGATTCCACCCCCCCACCCCCCCCCCTCCGGCTCCCCCCAGCTTCTGATGGTCCATTTGATCAGATTTCTATAAACACTTAATAACTCAGTCTGTCATGCAGCTAGGGTTTTATACTGCAAGCCTCAAATGATTCTAAATCTGCTAAACCCTGCTAAATGATTTTAAACGTGGAAATATTTTGAACAGAGTAACTTGCACAAATGGAGATGGGGTATTTCCAAGTGTGCCTTGACAGATTTATTATAAATGAGTGTGCAGGTGCCTTTAAAATAGTTAAGGGAAGGCAGCATTCAAAGCACTTCTGTGCAGGAGGATCCCTAACAGGATGATGGTGTGTGCTCCAGCCAGTATTTTCAACATTATCTAAAATCTATCAAGACAAAAGAGAGACAAAAAATTTGCATTCAACCACTTCAGAATTTCTCCCTTATTACCATAAATACCACAAACATTACCTGTTGCACATTCCTGATTTGATTTAAATGCAGTACTTAAGCTGATTAGAAAAATATGAGTGTGTGTTCAACCCTCTTGAACCTGCATCCAATCCAAGAGGAACCTGATCTAAACTTTGTTTCTTTTGTTTAGAGAAATCCAAATAAGTTATTTTCACACCATGGTATAGAATTTTGTGAACCTCTACAGCCATTCATCTGCTCAGAAATTAGACCAAAATTCATGAAAAGAAAGTAGAATGGCTGGTCTCGTGTCCTTTTATCACTGGCTGAAAACGGGAATGGATGCAATTAACATGCTTTGAGAATTAGTGTTTGGTGAGATTTGGTGGGACAAAATGTCCTATATTAGCAGGTAAAACAGTTGAACTTTGTCTTGTAAGAAGCATGCATTACTGTAAATCACTGCTTGTTCAGACATCAGTAGAATCAGACTGTCTACAAAGACAATCAGGGCTAAATTCTGTGTCTGTCTCATTTGCAGATCAAGCTGAGTCCAACATGAGTCTGTTGTGTTCATGTTCCTGATCCACATTTCTGGGGTAAAGCCCTAGGAGTTCTCTTTGTAGGATCCCAACATTTACTTATAACACAGATTTCCAGAATGATGCCTCTGTCTGAACAGAATATATGGTAAGTACTATACTTAATCTAGTCATGAGAAATTGCTTCTTGGAAATAATCACATTTACAGTAAAATTTGCGGCAGATAAATGGTCACATAGATGTTGGACAAAGTAGTGGCGAATATATTTGGATTTTCTAATAAATGTTATGTGACATAATTATTGGTGTCTGCCTGAGTCCCATAAAGTGCGTCCTCTGAGAAATGCTTTTGGCTCACTGGAGAAGGTTTGGGAGTTCGGTTATTTTATTATGAGAGAGGGAGGATCCTTCAACTAGACTCTGTATATCTGAATATTTACCCAAATAAAATTTAACCTCACTGAAATCACATTCTTCACTGTGCACTCTCCAGAACTTCCCAACCCCGTTCTTTGGTCATATCTTACTTGTATGTTGGACCCCAAATTTTATTTCTTATTTTCGCATTTGTTCTTTTTCTAGTGACCACTCACCAGGTAATAATAGATGAATTTGATTCCAGCTGGGCACTCAGAACCTGAGCCTCAGTATCAAACTTGTATATGATAGCTGTGGAAAGCAGCCTCCTGATTGATAGATGGCTTTGAAAAAGATGGACTGTGAACCTAATTTCTTCCTATTAGTCTGCCTCTGCAGTACAGTCCTCAGTCCTGCAGTGTGCCAAGTTGATAATGGCGTAACTATTCAGTCCCACCAACCCATATGTCACCAGCAGCAGGGAAACCCAGAAAAAGAAAGAAATAGTCAGCAACTAGAGGGCTTTTCACTTTAAAGGTATAGGTAAGAGGAAATGACTATTGAAGGAACCGAGTCAGCCATGGAGGGTACAAGACAAATTGCAGGGACAACGTGAACTGGATGCAGAAGCTGTGGGATGTGTCATATTCTCTGGAAAGATATGTATGCCTGAAGTGTCATCTGCTAAAGTTCATGAAGAGAAGACCTTACTAGAGACGTGCCTGGAGGCAATGTTGAATGAAGATGTGGATTTGAGGAAATGGTGTAAGAAAAAGCAAACTGAATGGGCAACTGGGGATTTACAGACACTTGTTGAGTGAGAGGTCGTATAAGATAGAGCTCAGAGGAGACTGGTGAGTCAGGGAAGCCTGCAACAAAAAGAACAAGCAGAACAGTCTGGGAAACAAAGGAAAGCTAAAGAATATGCTTGCCATCTGGGAGACTGAAAAAGTACAACAGACAAAACCAAAACAGAAGGTAGAAAGTGGAAAAGTTAGTTCCAGCAAAAATTGTAGGAGACTAGGATCCAAAGAAGAGTGAGAATCGTAGAGAAGTTTGTTAGGGGGGAAGAATAAAAGGCAGGATCATCTGTGAATAGAAGGTTAAATGAACTAAGAGAAAAAAGTAGTGTCTACATGAACCGGGAGCCTGTGTTAAAGAGTAACAACTGAGTTGTCACTAGATCAATTCCACGGAACAGGATGTGAGGTCATTTCCCAAGAAGGAGCATGTGGGATGTGGGTGGAAAAGGAAAAAAGGATTCTGCCAGGAATAGAGAAGAATCTTTTTTTTTTCAAATTAATTTTCTTCATAGTGGGAAAATGATGCTATGAAATTCCCATGGGAATAAATCAAAGACGTTTACACTAAATAATCTCATTTTAAGTAGGGAAAAAATGCTTAAAAAGTGAAGAGTCATGCAAATAGTGTCTGGCTGAATATCCATGGAAAAAAATTTAGACTGAGATCCTCATTGTCAAAAAAAGAATCTTAAGAAATACAAGGAAACCTTGGCAGAGGTTCAAGTCATCTTCATGCCTTCTTACTGCACACAAGAAGAAGAAAATCTAGTCAATGAAAACTGGGCTATGGTTGAGGAAATATCAATGGATGATCAGGGAAGAGAAGGTAAAATTATATCTTGGAACCACAGTATTGAAGTGTACAAGCTACCCAGGAAAGATGTGAAGAAAGCATAAGTAACCTTGCACAATTGCCTTCTAATAATCTGATGGATTAAAACAAAATAACAAAGGACAGCATTCATCAAATGGAATATGTTTGGGCCAAATTAATGCATATGTTTACCAAGCAGTCAACAGCCAGTAAGAGATGAAACTATAACTGTCTTTGTTCTAATAAGCAATACAGATACTATGGGAAAACTGGTCCAAATGCTGATCATGAGTTAAAGTCATTTAAATGAAATGGAACAATCAGTAAAAATGAGACTTTATAGCTCAAAGAGCAAATTTTGATAACCTAAAAGGTCTTGTTAGTGAAATTAAGTAGACTGATCTATTCAAGACCTTGAATGTGGAAGAGCCTTGGAATTACTTTAAATCAAAGGTGCTAAAGGTGTGTGGAATGTGTAGCTGATAGTAGGGAGAGAATGTGTGGCAAAGTGGTGAATCTATCCCATGCAAAGGAAGAACTCCTTCAAGAAGAGTCTTAGAGATATGTAGGGTACAGGAGGAAACAAAAAAGACATATCAGCAGAGACAGATGGGTTTCAGAGATAAAAATGTAAGTTAAAGCAAAAATTGTCACCAAACTGAACTACAATTAGAAAGGGATACTGCAACAAATAGCAAAGCGGTCTTCAGGTAGGTAAAATGAGATCAGATAAAATATGGGATTTCAATACATGGGGGAGGCAATGGAAATAAAGAAAATTTATCTACAATTAAAAACTGACTACATTGTGTATGTTTTCAGTAATATTGACCAGAAAGGAAACAGGATAAATAATGGGAAAGAAGTCATGATGATAGAAATTACCAAACTGCAAGCAAAGCTAAAAGCACAGTGCACTCAGGCCAGGGAGAGGTATCAAATGAACTGTATTCCACAATTCTCATAAGAAAGGGAGCATGAAATCCCAAACCTCATAGGAAGCAGCTCAGACATGATACTGACTGACTGGAGAATAGCAAATGTATTATCCATTTCTAAAATGGAGACCTATGTGGCTACAAACCCATTAGTTTGACCTCGGTTGCTTTAGAAGAAATTTTGAAGGAAAAAATAATTGAAGACAGGGAGGTAAATGGAAAATGGGATAACATACAAAAAGGATTTACTAAAGATAGATCATGCCAAGTGAATTTGTTATCTCTCTTTAATAAGATAACTGATTTTCTAGACAAAGGATTTGTGATACATCTTATCTATATCTGTGCTGCATATGATACAGCATCACATAGGAAACAGGGGATTAGGAGAAGAGTTGTAAAGTGGGTAAGAGATTGTCTAATGGATAGATGGCAACAGGTGGTATTGAAAGAAGCAGCATCAAACTGCAGGAAGTTTACTAGCAGGAATCCTCAAAACTCAGTCTTGGGATCAATCTTCTTTTAAGATCCAGACATAAAGAGAAGAAATATGAAATCTATAGATTCCACTAAGCTAGGAAACAAAGTCATTACAAAAAAGGATCACTGTTTTTTTTTTTTTTATTACATAAAATACATGTACCCGAATATTTTACACACACACAGAAAATATTGTATTATATTTTTCTATAATAGAAAAAGAAATATTCATGCCATCCACAGGCTTGAGAGTGTGGTCATATTTGAAATTCTGTGCATAGTCTTTGTCACTTGGAGTCAAGAAAATACGCTAAATCTGGAATAACTGCAGGGAGGTGCAACTGCAGAGGCTGGCAGGCTGGAGAGCCACCACTCAGGGAGGAGAACTTTTCTGGCTAAGCAAAAAGCTGAAAAGGGATATGGCTGATGTCTATAAATGTATTTATTAAACACCAGGCTGGAAAACAGCTGTATAAAGCTATAGGACAAGGCTGACAAATGGAAAAGCAGCTTATGCTTGGATAAGAAATGCAGAGATGATTCCAACCATCAGAAAAGTTATTTTTTCCAGGCTCCCAATAGTTGTAGTGGGGGTAAAAAATAAAATAAAATAAATTAACTACATTCTAATGGATAATGATTCTTTTATTAAAGAAGTAATTTCACCTGGTTGTCTATGCAATTAGAAGACTAGACTCTAGAGATTCCATGCCTTTTGTTCACAGTTTCTATAATATATTCCACTGAACTCGGTGACCTGTCATGTGTCTTCTCCCTCTCCCTTTTTTAGTGCCAGTCAGTATCTTTGGTGTTGCTGAAGAATCCAGCAGCTTCAATGGTGTATCTGTCATGCTTCAGAATATGCTGTCCATAGATGCACTGTGCATTATTCCCACTTCTACCCTTCATTTTGAAACACGTCTGATAAGGAAAGATTATGCCATAGATATAACAATTATTTTAGCATCCTGTACAGAATCTGTTAGGCCCTCCATCCAAGATAACTAAGAATAAGAAAAGGAACATTGAAAGGAGCAAGATAATCTAATGGGAAAAGACAAGAGTACAGTTTACCAGAAAATATTACTGGAGCAAAATGAATAAAAGCATATTACCTTTCAGCATGGCTGAGATCACAGAGAAAGTCAGGCAGAGTCAGACTGAAGGATGTAGGAAAGATTAGAGAAAATGGACAAAGAAATTCAAAAACAATTTTTAACTTTACAAGAGGCTTGATTTTGATTCATTTATAAAAGAGAGCCTTGTGATTTATTTAAATCCACGTGAGCATCCTTGCTCAGCAATTGTACAACCCGTTAACAATTCTCTGTTGATTAGACAATGGAAAAGCAGAAAAGAACCAATCATGGTTATAACAGCAGAAAAGCCAAATACGTTCTAGTAACTGGCTATCCGGGAAAGGAGAGTCCAGCAGATATGACTCAGTACCTACAAAGTCAGATTAATATGCAAAAGCACGAATATGATTGCTGTTGGTGTTATTTTTGTTTATTCCTATTTCTAATAGGGGCAGATGTGAACATCAACAATAACTGAACACATTCAGATAAAATAATAGCTCCTGGATTTCTCATAACTTATCATAAATGCATATACAAACTGTAACTAAGCCCCAGATATCCAAAATAATATCAAAGGGTTCTACCTGAAGTGCTTCTGGCAGAGCATGAGCTGATTAAGTCCAGAAAGAAGAGCCTATGGTCTGGTTTCCTAAGGAGAAAAGCAGAAGAAACCAGATCCTTGGTGACCCTCTAAATGAAGCCTTTGAAGGAGGCTGAGCCAGTCAGAGATTTTCTGGCTGAAGAAATTGCGTTGAGAAAAGCTGCTTTGTTAAACTGGAGAACTTTTGACAAAGTGTCATAGATTCCAAGGAAGGCTCTAAGGAAAACTTTGATCCCTTGTAGGTCTTTTTGTGGAGGTGAAGAAATGTGATGCAGTGATGGTGCAGCTAGCTGCAAGTTTTGCACCCTGTTTTCCCTGTCTCAGATCTCAGGTCTGTAACTATGGGCAATATATTCACTGTTCTGCTTCAGATAAACTTTCTGATAATCACAAAGATGTTGACAGCAACATAATTTTCAATGAGAAGCTGTAGTGTTGGGAAAGCATATATTTAAAAAAAAAAAAGGTCCTTCTTTTAATTTAAACAAACAAATGAACAGTCCTCTCTTAATCTTGTGAGGTAGATACCCTGCTTTCCAACTGCCTGTAAGAAGTCCAAAGGGCCTATTCTGTAGAGGCCTTCATCACAAAGTTTGTAGGTCCAGGACAAAGCTAGAAAAGAATCCTACAACTAAACCTGCAATTTCCAAAAGTTGGTTGTTTTTTTTTTTACCCCAACTTGTACCAAAAATCTTCGTAAAAGACAAAACGAATCACCTCAGAAACAACCTGTCTGAACAGCAACAAGACTTCAGGTTTCAGTCTGAAGACAGCTCGAGTCCAACCCGCCAAGGAGATATTAGGACACGCATGTGGAGTTCACTCCCACACTGAACTACTAGGATCAGCAGATCCCAACAAAAATGTAATTTAAAAAAATGTTCCATAGACTCTTCACAAAATGTGCTATCTATGAAAAAAGGAAAGCTGGTGTCTGTTGAGAAACTTTAATTGGTAAATTCCTGTACGACTTTAATTCTTCCGTGTGCTTGCAGATTTTTTTCTTAATTTAGAGAGAATCTTTGAAATAGTTTCATAATTTGTATAAAAAATGGAAAAATAGATCCTCTAAATAGTTTGAGGTTTACCTATGGTGTCTGTAGGTGATCAAACTGCTATTTCAGCCTTTCAAACCCCACTTAAAGAAATGGTAGAAAATGTATTTTAAATGGATTTAGTAACAGAAGAGAAAGGAATGAAATAGAACATTCCAGAGAACATTGAAACTATTACTGGTATTCTACTTGTAATGACAGCTTTTCCACACTTTGTACAAAGTGTAGAGTACCTGTTAGGCCAAGATGGGCAGATAATCTTTATAGAAAGGTGAAATTTAAATCCAAACTCTAAGACTATATAGTGTAATGAGCAATAGACAGGCTGTGTATTTAATTCCATTAAGTGAAATGTATTTCATTAACAAAAGTGTTAGTAGACTTAAAACCTCACACTAAAGGAATGTGAAAATCATCAGTGGCAGCTGAAAAGCTGCCACAATATGGCACATATTGCAGAACAACTGAGACTGATGTGGGATTAAATACATATGAAAGGAATAATAATAAAAAAAAAAACAACCCTGACAAAACTGTAGCAAAATTTGAATGCTAATTTATGGCACCTACTGAAAGAAGCAGGACAGCAGATCATCTGCATATAAATGGCCTCAACACATTTCTCGGTGCCAGTCTGTTATCCTGCTCAAAAGGAAACAACACATTTTTAACTAGACTAAGGCAAGAAATGGTCAAACAGGAGACTCCTTTAGTTTGTTTGGTTAAAGAACAGGAATAATAGTATTAACAGTATCAACATTAAGAAATGGTTGAACAGAGGGTATGGAAGAAAGAGGGAAAGGAAAGAAAGGAAAGCAGAAGAAATACAACAAAATAAGATAATATACCTCCATATGAAAGACAGAATATCTTCACATATATACCCTGTTCTGCATAATTATGCTACCTGACCCTCTGAATTTATAATGAAAAACAGTTTTATATCTTGTGAGGCTCTGAGCATCAAAAAGGACTCCGAGGAACACCACACTGGGAAACAAAAACTACCACAAATACCAGGTGACAGAATAAGGTATAATACCATAGACTTCCAAACACCAGTATGTAAACACTCCACCCATGAACACCATAATTACAGAGGTAAAAATGGCAATATGGGAAAGTTTATTCTATTATTAGTCGTATTCTTATCCACTTCCCAATAATTTTTTTAAAAGCAAATTGAAAACAAATGTCACAAAATCTATGGAAAATAAACATGCTTATTTCCACCTCAGAGGGCTAGCTATTCCTTGCAACAATTATGTTACATTTATAAAGTGCCTGAAGTTTTGCTCTTTTAAATATGTAAGTGAAAATTTATATGTATATAAATGAGTTCAGCAAAAAAGTATTGAAAAACCCAGCATGTGCATTAATGAATGGTAAATAAAAAATCTAAGACATTCAATTTGTTTAATGTGGGATTCTGTTTTACCAAGATTAGCACAAATTTCAGAAACCCTGCATTTTAGAAGTGTTATCTACTAGTATTCAAGATTATGCATCAGAATTCACAGTGAGTTCTTTAAACTGCAGTCATCACATCCGATTACATTGCTTGATATTACAGTATGACATTCGGTACAGCTTTATCACATCTTTGTTTTGAATGACCAACTGAAACAAATCACATCTTTTAAACTCCATGAAAGAAAGGGATTTGTGAGTATTTACGGAAGTGTAGCTGTATTTTTGAAGCTACTTGGGACTTCTTCCACTTGTGTCTTATGAATATAATGTCATCAAACAAGACAAAAGAGTCAGGCTATTGTTATTATAAAAGATCAAGTGCCTCTTCTCTCTGTAAATACAGTATTAGTGTTTCTGCCTTTAATTGCTGGAATGGGTCAAGAGGTGAGCTGGATAGCTGATAGTTCCTTCCACACTTTTTGAGTGGCAGTGAAATCTAAATCATCCTCCCTGAGTCTTTGCTTCCTTACCTGTGTCAGGGCTTCCCCCACATGTTTGTTCACCTGTCAGCCCTTTTAACTCTCCTCCCTGCTCCAGCTCCTGCGCCTGGCACCCTCTCCCCAGAGCCCCAGGTCCTCTCGCAGAGGCTGCTCCCTGCCCTGTCTGGATCTGCAATGCAGGACTGCATAATGACTTCACCGTTTTCTGATCTTTGTCTTTGCAATTGGAAAAAGATGCCTGTTAACACAACAGATAGGCATTTTCAGTGACAGATTCATTTGAAGACTTTGGGTATTTTCCTGGCATAAGTTCAGGCTGTTTCTTTTCCTGTTTGATCCCTCCCAGCAGCCTCTGTTGGTTTCAGTCCATGCAGCGCAACGGAAGATTAGTAGAGTGAACACAATGATGTTTGTACCAACACCATATAGCAATCCCCTTTTTTCTCCTCAATTACCAATGCAGTATTTTAATATATGAAATGTTCATTTTGCAAGTACCATTTTGAGATTTGCGATTTAATGTCAGGAACAATATAATAATAAAGTATATTAACTAACACTCAGTTGAGAATGTTCCCATTTCATACCTTGATTCCTGAAAGGTTTAGGCTATTCTTTAGTTTCCTATTCTCTATTTCTAGTAAATTGAGTGTAACTGTACACAGTACATAAAATTAAACATAGATATTTATTTCATGGATTAAGGCCAAAGATCTGAATAAAGAAATATATTTTTAAAGACTAGGAATTTTAGATTGCTTGCTAATCCTGGAGCATATTAATAAAACTGAGCATTAAATACTTAATTTAAATACAGAACTGGGAGCCTCATCTTTCTAACTATCTCTATATTCAAAAGGGAGAGAGAGAGAGAGAGTGCCATTCCTTCAAAGAGCAATCCAGGTCACCTAAGGTAGGCGGAACCCCCAACCCCCCATTTTACCTTTAGATGGAGGTTCCACCTGTGAATCAGCAACAGCAGGTTTCTAGAGGAGATGGATTAATTAAATGGATCTGTGGTGTTTTATTCCAGGTGAGTACTGGGAGCAGTGCTGGGATCGCAGTGTCAAAGGTGAACACAGTTATTTTGAGATCTTTTTCACAAGCAGCTAATGGATGTTGATACCCATTTACCAGTTACAGTTAGTGGCAATTTGGTGTCTATGCTGACATTGTTTTGAGAATCTCATGCAGGGAGTTTTGAATGGGAAATCTAGCTACCTTTTTTTTTTTTTTTTAATTTTGACCAGAGACTGCTCTTTCCTAAGTTATTTTTATTACTTTCTCTCACTTCTTGTTTTAGCAATCAAAATCTTTTTCTCTCTTTCAAAAGTGAATGAAAATAGTTTAGGCAGACATGAATTTTAGCACCTGGGTGAATTAAATCTTTCAATTCTCTGCCTGCCTTCAGGAAGCTCTTTTTCATTTAGAGTGATTTGCATACTACCGAACTGTGTTCCCTCTAAGTCTTGAAGCTGATTTGAAACAGAGGGCTGATGGGCAAAAATCAACGGAATTGCTAAAGAAGACCTAATAAGGTCAAACAAATCAGTAAATCGATTTTTAAAGAAATCTTTCTGGGTTAGCTTTCTGTTTGCTCAGGAATTCAGACAATCCTATTCTTCATGCAAGCCTTACTTTTTAATTAATCACATTTATTTTTGCAGAGAAGCAATATTGAAGATTGAATTTAAGCAACGACTTTAGCCTTTTCCACTGGGTTATGTAATGCAAAGAAATTACTCCATGAAGAGCGTAAAGCTTAGCCACCTTTTCGTCACTGTGTCACTCTCTTGTGGCTCTTTGTTGTATGCGTTGTCCTGTTATTAATATTCATGGTTTTATTACAGTACCAGCACTTTATTCAGCAAGTCTGATTTATGCAGTCATCTCATCTCCTTGCAAAACTCTGGGAAGGAGCGAGCAGGATTATGTTCATTTGTTCTCATCTAGAACCCTCAGATGTATTTATCAGTGCAAATATAATTTGGATTGTTTGGGGTCAGACTGTCAAAGGTGCTGTCTCTTGCGACAGTACTGAGTAGCTGGAAGAAGCCGAGGGCAGGTTCAGTCGTGTCACGTCTAGGAGCTGTTTCAAGCTCGAGAGAGAGCGCATACACTGCAGAGCAGAACTCTCTCCTCTGCCAGTCCTGGTGCAGGCTGAAATAACCCAGCTCTGCTTTTTTCCCTTACCTGTATCTATCTGCGAGCAAGTCTTTGCTATGCTAGTGGGTTTTGCTCTAAAACTCACTGTGCAGGAATAATACTAATTTATGAAGTTCTATTGGATGTACCTGGCAAGTTTTAAAAAACATTTGCTCTCGGAGGAATGGCAGCTGTGAACATTGACTGATGTGGGATGGCTGGGAAGGGAGAGGAACATTTCAAGTCATGGAGAGGGGAGCTAGGTTTATTGATAGCATTTTCCTTTATGATGACAGGGACTACTTCAAGCTGATGACAGTTAGAGGCAGCTGGGTTCCACTTTTGCAAAAAGAAAGCGTTGTGGGGAATATGAATATTGCCTGCCCCAAAACAAACACTGAGACAGAGGCATGCACTTGTGCTCTGTGTACATTCAGCCTTTGTGTGTAGCATAAGCCTATGTCTTACCCTCCAAAAGACCTCTAAGGCCCGTTGTGTGTTTAGTGGGCACAACTGCCGGAACAAAAACTGGTACGTGTGCGTGGGGGAGAAGGGAGTGGAGAGAAAAACGGTGTCAAAAAAACCAAAAAATGAACCAAATGCAACTTCTCACAGATCTATCACAGAACGCTAAGGCTGGCTCTGGCAGTTGGCTAAACTCAATATTTGTTCTATTCAAAGTATTTCCTAGGGTAATTATGGAGAAATACAAGGAAATACTGTGTTTAGAGCCAGATATGCTAGGAGGTAATGAGTCCTTCCTTTGAAGCTGGTTTGAGTTTAGGGCACTCAGCACCTTGCAGAATCTGGCCTGTGCTGAGAGCTTATTCATTTTGAATCACACTGACATGACTATATATGACAGACAGAGAGACAGAAAGAAAAATCCATGTCATACAGAGACAGCTCTGTTGACTTCAATGGTATGTCACACATCTGAATCAGGCTGCATTTGTTCTTGTAGCTATAGACTGTATTTAAAGGAAACAGTTTACTGAAAAATCAAGTAGAAAACGAAGCAATAATATTTATTATAATTAAAAAAATTATTCTTTTGCCAAAAATGGAAAGGAATTCAGCAATATTTTTCTGTATTTCCTTCTACCACAGCAAAATGAAATAAAAATAATGTTTATTGTAGTTGTTTATGATGAAAAAGCATTAAATGATTTTTTTTTTTTTACCTGGCATTTAATGACTGAAGACTGAAATGGCTTGGGATTTTATTTATAGCACATTTCTATCTTCTTTGCCACATAATTTTAGACTGATACAAACGTATCTGTGTTCAGCACCCCTGAAAAGGGCATTAAAGGGAGGCAAATTCCCTCCTCTTCTCTTCCAGTAGCAGTATACTACACAGAGAAGCATTATATAATTTACAATATGAACAACTGCTATCAGCTTTCTCCTATGCATGCTGCAAATTGTTCTCTCAGAAATGTACTGCATTTTAACATTTTTGCAAACTCCGTTACTCTTTTCTGGCCAAAATCTTGTACATCTTATTTGATGAGAAATACGTTCATTCTCATGAATATCATGTAAAATTAATTAACATCTTTATAAAATTGCTGTCAGTGCTGTTAGAACCTGACACAAAGTGAATAACAGTAAATGGGGATCTTAAAAGCATATTTAATCAGGTTTTTGTTGTTTATATTAAAATGTGTATTAATAATATAGTTCATAAAATATAACTTAAAAGCAATAATCTCAGGAAGTTTATTATTAAAATTACGCATGTTTATACAAACAAATTGTTTGGAAACTATTGTAATACAAACATTACGTATGCATATTCTTCATATGACACTTTTTTTTAGAATTTCTCAAACTTCAGAATTTCTTAAAAAAATAGCTTTAACATCATTATTCCCATTCTACAAGTAGGGAAATTTGGTATTTAGAAAAGGCCTCATCTAGTATTCTCTGCATATCTCAATTTACTATACTTCATGTAGGATTCTGGAAATGATTTAACATCATGACTAAACTAAACAAATTTAAAAGAACAACAGCAACAAAAAAATTGGTGTCTGTTCCCATAATCTTATTAGGTGAGTGAATTGCAGAGAAAATTCAGCAGTAAGGTTGGGGACCTTTTATCTACACAATCCTCTTCCCATCAAGGAGCCTCCTCACATTCTATGTGATGCTATCATTGATCAAATACTTTATTTTACAAAGATTTTGGTTTACAGCTCTCTGGCTACCTTATCGCTCTGAGTTCAGAAGTGTTGAAAATTCATCAATTAAATAATTTGAAACAGTGAAATCATTTCAGAGTTCTTGATTTTAATTCACTCTTTTCCAGATGAGGAAATGAGTCACTAAGTATACATTCTGCTGTGTGTAAATCAGAATGTCAAAATATATACATATTTACGTAGGATTCACTATGAACAGAAGTTGACTTTAGACATTACAAGCCAGCATTAACTGTGAGGGGGCACTGGGAAGAATTGATTACCCACTTACGGGGCCCAAAGCATCTGTTATCATGACCTATTCCTTAGCTCTCAGTAGCGTGCCAGCATACAGCAGCCTTGTAGTGAGTGTAGAGGTGCAGATGGCAGCTCAGTGGTGGGCCATATCCCAGCTCTTACACTTGAATATCCAGTCTCCAATTACTGTGACAAATTCTTGCTGCACTGAGGAAGGGTTAAGTAAGAAGAGCACAGCAGTTACCGACACTGAGTGGTTTCCTCCACTTTTCCTGCTTGTATTCTGAGTGTACAGCTTGTGCACTGGAGGTGACTCTTCTAGCTCTCAACGACCCCTGTCCCATGGCAGCAGCGGTGAGCAGTACCCACTCAACACCTCCGAACTGAACAACATATATTTTTCATGCACCACAGACTGAGAATTCCTTTCCAAAATACCTCCCTTCTGTTTGAAAAAAGGCATTGGAAACCTTCAAAATAAAGTGTGTAACATCTTAATGAGCCAAATCCTACCTCTCATCCCATCCAAAATTCAGTAATTCTATACCTACCTATGACACCTTTTCATTGCCTTTTGTTTGGTTCTCTTCCCTGCACCCTTTCTTCATTAAGTACTTCTAAACAAGAACACTGCAGTTTTCTGTCTTCATTACTGTCAATACAGATTGCTTCTCTAAGGGTCCACAGACAATTGTGTCAACTTCTCAGAGAGCTTATTCCTCCCTCAGTGTGCAAGGAACTACTCCATAAGCCTACACTGTTCCTGGATGTCCAAGGTGCTAGGGACTCACAAGGAGAGAAAACTACTTGAGAATCAAAGATGCAGAGATCTGGCGACACCTGAATGAAATCCTCCTTGCCCCTTAAAAGTGTTTCTCCAGTACACACATACCCATTTGTACTGATCTGAAGAGCCCTGGCACTGGCTTTCATGTTAGAACTGTCCCTGTTGCTCCAGTCACATCCTTGTAGCCCAGTTCTGTGTCTAGGATGGGATTTTCTTATATCTTTCCTGAAAGATGTCATAAACACTATTAGTTAAATTATTTAATTTTATCTTCTTTTATTCTTTGGTTAATTTCCCCCCATTTTCCAATTCCTTTTCCCAAAGAAAACATGTAGTTAAAGATCATGCACTAACATAGATGTACCTCTCCCTACCACTAAACATGAAATTCAAATATATTTTGTGACTGCTGACAGTTGAAGACCCTGAAGCTGTAGCTGCAACAGTGACTTGGTGTGATGCTCTTTTCTTTAAAAAAGGGGGAAAAAAATGTAGTAAGCTGTTGTATTACTATAATCACATGGACAATACATGAATATGGTCACAAGCTCTGATACAGATGTCTACTGTGCTGTGAGATGGAAGAGTATATCGCTTTGCGCTTTAAAGAGTATGTTTGACATCACCACCAGTTGAGTGTCCAGCTCTACACAGTACGAATGATAAATTTACAATGTCTAGGTCTCAGCTCACAGCAAGCTCTCTCGTCCAGCTGCATGGCAGCAGCCTCACCATTCCTAATGACAGAGTTACAGTGGTAGATCTGTTTGTAAGATTTCTGTGATAGTTATGCCAGTATAACTACCAACGGAAACTGTCAATTTATCCAATGGAAACCATTATTTTGTGACAAGGGTGGAGTCAGCCCCAGTTGGTTAAGCAAAAAAGGTATTCTTGCAGAAAAAAAAAAAATTATCAGGGAGTAATATCTGTTAATAACTAGTTTAAATGAATGCCTTCAGTTTGTGAACTGGTGCAACTTTCATGTGTGAACATATCCAGGATGACAATATTGTGACTCTAACCAATGGGGGAATTACTGCCTTCCTACTGGGTACACGAGCAAGCTGAAGTGCTGTTCAGGATGCTGTTTATACAGAGGGATGTACAAAAAGTACTTGGAAAATGAATACCTTAATGTGAGACCCTTTTAGGCGTGTGAAGACCAAACAGAAGTTAGGAAACAGAAGCAGAGTGTCCTGGGCTGTGTTTACTCAGGACAAGAGGAAATGGCCTGAAGTTGCATCAGAGAAGGCTTAGATTGGATACTAGGAAAAATTTCTTCCCTGAAAGGGTGGTGAAGCATTGGAACAAGCTGCCCAGGGAGGTGGTGGAATCACCATCCCTGGAAGTGTTTAAAAAACACGTAGATGTGATGCTTCAGGACATGGTTTAGTGATAGACTTGGCAGTTCTGGGCTAACAGTTGGACTTGATGATCTCAAAGGTCTTTTCCAACCTAAATGTTTCTATGATTCTAATGTAGGTTATAAAACATTTTCAATCATAGAAATTTCGTAGTCCATCTTAATAAATTGATTTCTTGTTTACATCTGATGGATTCAACCAAGACTGGAAAGGAGTTAAAATCTTTCCATGGTTTTAGGTCCTCTTTGGAAAGTCAGTTTAAGAAAAAAATTAAAATACCAAAGCTAAACCAAAATGAATAGATTTAATGCCTTTTAACCACAATGGAGTAGAAATCCTAACTCATTGTTACTATATCCAAAACATTCTAAAAGTACAAGCAAGGAATGCATCTCTATCATCTGAGTTTAATACAAAATCATGTTCCTCTCCTGTCACACAGAGAATTTGTTATAGATTTTATCTGCAATAAAAGCTATGTCAGTAGTGCCACATAATACATTTGTAAAGGTTAGAGATATTTTAACCCACATCTGTGACCAGCATTTTAATGACAAGCATATCCTCTGAACCGGTACTAGGAGAGGAAAACTCTTCTGGAGATATTAATGCAAATCAGTGTAGAACAATGCCTACACAACATTGCAATAGGGTCATTGTGAATCATGTCCTTGAAATTACAAATATGTGACATAAGTAAAAATATATTATTACAAATTCTGTCAATCTCCTGTCCTTGTCAGGGGGTTCTGCTTTAGCAATCCAGAGAGATTAAACCATTTTATTGCTTAAACTGTCACAAAGACCTGCAAAACAGAACAGTGGAATTACTTTAATGACTTTCTTTTTGAAATATGCATTCTGACAAACCATGCATAATGAACAGTGAATTCACAGATGTA
The DNA here is from genome assembly GCA_035590275.1 of Ibycter americanus. Taxonomy (NCBI): domain Eukaryota; kingdom Metazoa; phylum Chordata; class Aves; order Falconiformes; family Falconidae; genus Ibycter; species Ibycter americanus. Next base: position 20,907,480 of record JAVJGI010000032.1, read on the forward strand.
TTGTTTCTGTCCATTTGTATTTCATTTTCAAAAATTCATTTACTTCCACCTTGAACTTTGCTAATTAAGGGGAAAAATTAGGGAACTAAACACCCTATCAACAGCACTTTTGCTCATGTCCAAGGGCTTGAAGCATCAACTTGAAGGATCAAGTGCTATATAAATTAGAAAGAGTTTAACATGGGAAATTAAAATTTTGATATACAAAGGTGGCATTTCTTCTTTCATCAGCCTCTCTACTGGTAAAACTTTTCTTTGAGATTACAATGCCTCATTTAATTGACTTAGGAAAAAACCCACCATAGCTTAAATGAATGGAAAGTCTATCATATGGGTTCCACTAAGAAAATGGAATTGATGATTTGAACTCGTTTTACTTAGGTAGAGCAAGAGATGCAAGTAGGACTGTTTCTCTGCTTGAAAAAAAGATACATATCCATAATAGACTCTTTGAGTTATAGGTCTCCGACCGTAACTACTCATACTACTTAGGGCTTATTTTGGCATCTGATCATCTTTGTTGGAACTGCAAGTCTCGTTTTAGGTAAATGCTAATTTAATTAGTGGGCTCCATACAAAGTTTCAACTTTTACCTTTTCCCCTTAAAACAACAAGTTTCTAGAAAGCATCAGCAAAAGTCTTGTTTTGATTAACCTTTTATCTTCAAGCCTTAGATCAATATCAGGACATTTTTTTCTCTTTTCATTCATAATCCATTTTAGAAAATACTATTGCTGTCTGCAGCATTACCAAACCTCCATGTTACATTTTTAAATTATCCATAAGATTTGTGTAGCATAAAGCGCAACTGTTGTTTCTAGGGTACATCTGCTATAAATAAAATTATACCATAAATTTTCCAAGACAGCCATCACCTACCTAGTTGTTACAGAGGCAAAAAGTCTTGGCTTCCCAGAGCAGGTTCCTTTTCAGCCTCTTGCCAGAGAGGTCAGCAGCATTTACTTTTGTGCTTTTTCTAGGTACCTTCCCCCACTTTAATGAAATTAGCATGTAATGCTTTCGACGCCTGCACATATCAGCTTTCACTTTTTGGGGAAACATGTGAACATCATTAAAACATAGTTTCTTGCTCTCTTTTCAAAAATATTTCCTTAACAAACTTTATGAAATTCAAACTCGGGGAGATCATTCCGATGCTGTCTTTAATAAAGTGGCATCTGTTAATGCTGGTAAATGTAAGCATCTGTTACGATTTTTGATAGGAACCCCTATCTTCCCGAGCAGGGAGATCTCAACATGGACATAATATCCACTTACAAAGGTGCCATCCCCGGAGTTAGGCATTTGCTTTATTCTTGGAAGCCTTGTTCAAATCTGTTAATCTTTTGCTTTGCAAAGTAAAAAACATGAGAGGAATTTTTAATTACATTGTTGCTGCCACTTACTTTTAGCATTAAATGCTACACTGCACTGTAAGGAAGGCCATGCATAGCTCTTGCCTCCTGAGCAGATTCACAGCACAGCTGGGGAACGGGGTTCCCGTTGATCTCTTTTTAAAACACGCTCTTCTGTGTAGTGGTTTGCTCTATAAGCTTGTTAAGAGAGGAATGAATTAGGAGTGAGCTGATGACTTGCTTACCTCGGAAAGGCAAGAATTATGTTCTTGCATTCTTTGAAAAGTTCATGGGCAGCATCTACTCAGGCTCTCTGTGTGCCTTTTCTTCATGAGGCTCTCAAATATCTGAACTGTGGTAGGCCTTGGCATTTTTATAGTGTATTTACCTTCCGGTATGTAAAGAGCAAAGGTGCTTTTCAAGTCGAGCAGGATATGAGGGCTCCTTCTCTGGCAAGATAACCTCAAATGGTTTTGCAGCTGGCTGAGACTGGAGTAAGTGCTTTTGACGAATGAGTCAAAATGACATGTTTGAGGATGAAATAAGGTGCTAGTCACAGGTTTTTGAAAAAGCAGCCAAGGTAAGTGCTTGAAATATGGCTTTTCCTACTAAATTTCTGTAGTGTGAGCTAGTTACACTTCTGAGATGTTGCTTTTGCTATCAAAATGCCTTATTGCTATTAGATAATGACATTAAAGTAGGCTAGAAACTCTACTGGCAACCCAAGCTGTGATCAGTCATGAATCAATTCGCACGCCAAATGAGTGCAAGAGTATTTCTTTTTTAGAGGGAAATTTGGGCTTCTCGTGTAGGCACATGACTACAGCGGGGTTGATAAGGAAAACACCTTATGCTGGGACTTGTGGTATCTCAGTGAGAGGTGATAACACAGAAATAATAGCATTCCATGTGGGACTCCCTTGCTGTTGTCACTGGAGAAATATCTCATGCTAGTAATGAACAGGCAACATATCTTTATTCTGTTTTACCTTTTTATTCTATAGCACTCTATTTGTACATTGCCACAAAAGGAGTTGTAAAACTGCATTTTGCAGTCTTTCACATGGCATACAAAAAGATGCGTGCTTAATAGTATCTCCCTAATGAGAGTTTACTCTTTAGGCATCTGATATCTGTTTTGTAAGGTACAGCTGTCCAGGACACTTGGGGAGAAATAGATAAGATAAAATGAATACGGTTTAATTAGGCTGCAACTTTATTTACTTATCTCATTTTGGAATTACTGATAAAGGAGTGCAAATGCTAATACTTTATTTAATTATTTTCACTAGTTAAAGCCTGTTATGTGTTCTCTGCTTTTCCACAACAGTTTCCTGAATTGGAGGAATTGTGAGGCATGGAGAAATAGAGGGAATTCTGGAGAATTTGGGAATTCCCAAATGCTAGAACTGCACTAAGAAGTCATGTACTCTGCAAGGGGTGGACAGGCTGAAGGACAAGGACAGCTGCTTACTTTCCACAGGAGATAAAACCCATTTTCGGTCTGTGGAAAACATGCATTTCCTATTGCATATCAGGTCCCAAATTCTCTGCACAGTTTTGGTTTCCTTTTAATTTTTCATCAGAGGAAACTTGCTTCAGATCTATTGCGTTCTTTTCTAGTAAGAAGATGGTTTTCAATGAAATATTCTAATTTAACACCTTTTTGTTCAAATATATGATTTCATGCATATTTTTTTCAGCCTGAACTACAGACAGAACTGAAAAAGCATCTTTTGTGTTAGGCTATAGAATGACACCAGTTTTGAGACACTGTCAAATTCTTAATTGTGCAAAACTATGGCCTGATTGTAGAAGGACTAGTTACTTACTCAGTGTTCAAATTATTCACATACTTGTACACACTTTCCTAGAATACAGGCCTTATAATATACATAGGTCTTTATGAGGCAGTCTCTAAACAAACCTCAATAAATTATAAGAGTTACAATAGAAGTTGTAGATGGATCCCTTTTAGAAAATCATTTAGGCCTTATGATTGTCATCTAATATAGCCAATATTTGTGAGCCATTTATTAGGGGAAAAGAAAACCCTGAAGAAGCCTAAAGACAATGGAGAAGCAATTTTTAACTAGATGCTATAAGTAATCTGTTTCTCAACTAACCCAAACCTTGCAAATCTTGAATCTTTACCACCATTCAGATCAGCAGAGCTTTTAACAATAGTTAAAATAGTTAGTAAGAAAAATAACATCAATATTTAAAGGCACAACTGAGAATTAAAAGTAAGTAACAACATTGCTAGTTGCTGGCTGACTATCCAGCATGCAGTAGCCCACCTGTACTTCCATGTTTATAAGCTGTTACTACCTATATTTTTTAAATATATATTCCTCCTTTCTTTTTTTTGTAACTTTTTTGTATCTGTGTCTTGTCCTATATATAAAATGCTGGAACATATTTCACATGCAAAGTACCATGCACTCAGTCTAACATTAGATTTTATTTTTTTTCCTTCAGATTTTAGTTCCTATAGGTGCTTTAGGATTAACAAAACCAAATCTTGTTTTCAGGAGACTTGCCTTGCTTTGAGGTGTTAAGCTAATAACCCATTCGATGAATGGTTATGACATACCCATAAAGCATTTCTTTCAGCTACTTTAGGTGTATCACAGACTCGTATGTTTAAAAATGTTATTATTCTTTTATGAGTTACATTGTGTTGTTCTTTAACTGATTTTCCATTATGATACCTCTCACCTTTTAGCACGTTGGAACTGTATGAGTATCTTCAAGAGAAGATGAGCAAATTCTGTATCTATCTACTTGAATTTCAAGGAGAACTGAGCATTGGTCATGAGCATCAGCCTTATAACACCTGTTCCAGCTTCATGCATCTTTCCATCTTTTCTAGCAACAACTGGGGACAGTCTTAGAAGGAGAGACCACTAGGCTGCTCCTAGAGGGTTCCCCTTGGCAGGATAAGTTACACCTTAATCACTGCGTTGTTGGTGCAGGCTGCAGCTGTGGTACAGATGGTGAGAACAACTTACTTCATAGGCATAGATATAAGGATGAACATGATGAAGCACCTTACATAATTACTTGGTGAATACAGTTGATTGACTGGTTATTTGTATATTATGTATGCACTGACACTTGGTCACCCACCGTCAGACTCAGAGTACAAGACTCAAATGGGTCAGCTTAAGGTGAATTATATAGCCTGGCCAATGTTAGCATAAATAAAACATTTCTACAAATTACTTTCATGTAACCTGTAATCTACGTGTTTGAGAAGTGTTTTGAGGAGTTTGATTTTTTTTTTATTTATTTTTAATGTATTGGCACTTAACCTTTTTGTCTCCCTCATCTGTAATACAGCTCTAATTATAATAGTTAAAGGTGAAGAAATAATTAGAAATGTGGAAAAATGCATCTAACTTTATTTTACATAAATCTAAGTCATAAACTTAGGCCAATAGTAGAAAGGTTTTCTTTTTTTTCCCCTATGGGAAAAGAAAAAAAATTATTTTCAGCTCCAGAATGATATACAATAGTCTGGCTCAGTGGTTTATGGATATACAACCTTAAGCTTGTAGCTGGTCAAGAACTGAAAAGTGATTTGGAATAAATAGTTTTGCTTGCCAGTTTAATTTCTCTCTTATAAAGGATCTGTCCTTCCGAAAGAGTGGTCCCTGGCTGATACAGAAACAGAACATGGAGTGTATGAAGTATAACAAACACCCTGACTAAAATATCCCATATTAGCTGGCAACTCTATACATAAATAATAAGTTTGAAAATCATGTTTTTAATAAGACAGGGTGTTTTGTTGATCCCTGCAGTAGGAACATTGTAATAATTCATGTACAATCTGACTAGGGAGAGACTGCCAGACTCCAGGACAAAGAGTCATGAGGAAAGTCCCAGCAGCAAGGAAGAAGGAGGGTTAGTACATTAAGCAAAAACTTTGGGAGATCTGGGAGATCAAAAGCACATTGTTTAGAAATAGGTCCAAGAAGGCACACGGAGACATCCTTCCTTCATCCAGCTACAGCTACAGCCTTGCGGCAGCAGCTCAGGTAACAGGACAGCCCCTGTTATTGCTCCTTTATTTTCAGCCAAAGTTGACTGAGCTCATGCAGTTTTTACCTAAGGTTTCTGCAGCTGAAGCTTTGGTGATTTTTGATGAAGCAGAGTCCTTACGTAGTCTTCATTTTAGGGGAGGGAGAGTGAGCTTCCAGCTGGATGAAAACAGTCTGGGGGCTGGAGCACTTTGATGTTCTAACCAGTTGCAAAGTGAATGTTTGTATATGTCTTACACACTAAAAATGAGACTTAGGTAAGGTTGAGGGTTCAATAATGCTTAAAACCCCTTATGATCTGTGGCCTTGTAAGCAAAAAAATCACTTTTTCGTTGTTGTTTTTTTTCTTTTTTTCTTTTGTCCTACCTGGAACATCTTCAGGTATATGCAGGTATGCATTGTGCACATGCTTTGGACAGCTATGGCAGAAGGGAAATCTCTATAAGCACCATCAGAAAGTAAAAGCTAGACAAGGAAGCATTTAGGTTCCTGAACAATGTTTATTTCCACACATCAGGAGGTTTACAAGCCATAGCCACCACAATGAGTGAGTCACCAGATTTTCTGGAATTAATATACATCTCCTATCTTGATAACGCTATGTCATAACAAATAATGCAAACAGCAAATAAAGCAAGACTAGCTGCACCAGCAGGAAAAATAAAAGAGAGCACACGGCTTTTAATTTTAGCAGGGTATTCAACTGTGAAAAGGGGGAAGTGTTCTAGGTTGTACTCCTGGTATTTTATTTCAGAGGGATTTTTGTCAACAATTGTTGAATACTTGTTTAATATGACATGTATTCCACAAGTCCTCCAGCATCACTTGAAAGAGAAAAAGTCATTCACTGTTCATTCAGGGAATACAAATAAATGCTTATGCCTAGGAGTTGTTTCCCTTTTACTTTGAATTTGAAGGGTTGGGCTACAAACTTCTTTACTTAGTATTTCCTAAGGTATTCTTCATCCATCTACTGGGGACCTGATGAATGTGTCCTCTGGCATTTCTCCTGGTGAACTATGAGCACCTCCTGATCTGAAACAATACTTGGTGACTGTGTTTGTGTCGTGCCAAGACTGAGCTAATCAGAAACATTTCCCAGGTATTCACAGAGATTTTACTAAAAAAACCACAACCAAACCACAAAATGGGCTTTTTAGCTAGACATGGCTGGGGAAAGCTAAGTTTTTTCCCAATGTCTGGTGTAAGATTATTCCTGTTGGCTTAGTTCAAGGCAGCACTCTTGGTTTGTTACCAGTCAATTCCACCTGAATATTGTGGTGAAAAGCTGAACACTTAAATCTTGTTTTGAGATCTTATTCTACATGCCATACACATAGCTGTTAAAATTTGAAGTCTCTAGACCTTTACAGAGGCAACAAGTCTTTACAGAATATGACCATTTGTCTGCTGGAGTCCCAGTTTCCCCTCTATAAAATGAAATAGCCTTTTTTCCTACCTCGTTGAGGTGGGTGTTAAAGTCCTACCTTAATGAATGAAATCTTGGCTCTGTCAGAGTCAATGTCAAAACTCACATTGACTCAATATGCTCCGATTTTATCTAATATTTAGGATGCCCTTATTGCTGCCCTGTGTGAACTGTGATAAACCCCAGTGCTCTGCACATGCTGTAAAATATAACCTCATGCACTCCTCTGATGAATCCCTCTGTGTCACTTACTTTTGCCCCCTTCCCTCCTCACATACAGACGTTTAATGTATCTATAATTGCCTTGATGATTTTCATCCCTTTTTTTATATTGCAACCATATTTGCTGGCTTCCTGCCTGGTCTCTTGGACTCATCTGACAGTGTGTGCTTTCATTTGTTATTCAGCTATTTTACTATCCTCTATGATTTTGTTTCATATCCCTTCCTATATCCTTTAAAACTTCACTCTTGACCTCTCTCTTCCTTTGGCAGAACTAAAACCCAGGAACTTCTTGGATTAATGTGGTTTGCCTTTCCAGCTGTAGTGTGTCTCATGTAAAAGTTTTGCTTTGCATTTGCAATATCTTTGTCTGCTCTGAAACACAGTAGACTTCCAATTTATGCTCTGCTTTAAACATCAAGCAGTGTGCTGGTTTTGGGTGGGATAGAGTTAATTTTCTTCATAGTAGCTGGTACGGGGCTAGGTTTTGGATTTGTGCTGGAAACAGTGTTGATAACACAGGGATGTTTTAGCCACTGCTGAGCAGCGCTCACACAGTGTCAAGGGCTTTGCTGCTTCTCACCCCACCCCACCAGCGAGCAGGCTGGGGGGGCACAACAAGCTGGGAGGGGACACAGCCGGGACAGCTGACCCCACCTGATCAAAGGGATATTCCATACCATATGATGTCATGCTCAGTATATAAAACTGGGGGAAGAAGAAGGAAGAGGGGGGATGTTTGAAGTGACGGCATTTGTCTTCCCAAGTAACTGTTAAATGTGATGGAGCCCAGCTTTCCTGGAGATGGCTGAGCACCTGCCTGCCCATGGGAAGCAGTGAATGAATTCCTTGTTTTGCTTTGCTTGTGTGTGGCTTTTGCTTTATCTCTTCAACTGTCTTTGCCTCAACCCACAAGTTTTCTGATTCTCCTCCCCATCCCACAGGAGGGGTAGTGAGTGGGTGGCTGTGTGGGGCTTAGCTGAGGTTAAGTCATGACAAGCAGTCAGTTCAAAGTCCTTGATAAAATGGTGAAATAGGAAGGTAAACTTGAATAGAAAAGTTTTCAGGCTGGATTTAATTGAGATAGCATAAGGGCATTCTACATATTATCATGTTTCTTTCTTTCCTCCCAGTGCTCCCTACTTGCTTATTTTCTATTAAACACTATACTAAGTGGTCTTTCCATTCTTCGTCATCTTTTTGTTGCTAATTGCTGTACATACTTGAGGGAGTTTTTTCTTTATCTCATAGGCTTTCACACATATATTTTTGAGCCTTTTGATATTTCACCATTATTTTTAGACATGGGCCAAAATGAAACTTCATTGGATGGTTGCCTGGATGCTCAAGTTTAGCATCAGAGGGAAGTCTCCAGGACACCTTCATTCTCAGGCAGAAATTCAGCCACTATTCAGTCTCAGGAATGTTAATTTACCACAAATTGTAGCTCATTTCTTGAAAAAATTCATTCTTTCATAACAGACAGTCTCTTAAGAATTAGAAAAGACCTTTTTTTTTTTTTTTTTTTTTTTAAACTGAGGTTATCAGACACAACCAGGATTTGCAGTTCTGGCTTGAAGCTACTAGAATAACACAAACTCTGTCCAATTTGTCTAATATCACAACGAGAGGCATTATTAAAGCTTGAAATGGACGGGGGTTGTAGAAAACACTTTGATTCTATAACCCAGAGACTTTCATAGACATGCTGTGTCACTGTAAGACTTTCTTCTCTTGTGATTATCTCTCTGTAAGGTAATATCATTGTACTGGAACTCTCAGTGAATAATTTCCCAAAGTATTACGTCATTCTGTTATAAGGAATCCTCCTTACTGTCATTCTTAGTTCAGGATTATGCAGAAAGGCTAATGAATGCTCAGGAATTAATCATTACCATAACCATGGATCAGGCTCTGGGAGAGGAAGAAATAGGAAAACACCCACCATTTATCATTCTAGAGGGATTCACGAGACATCTCTTTATCCAGAATAAAGTGCAAATTAAAAAAATAAACAGTTGGCAATGTTGTGGTTTAACCCCAGCCATCAACGAAGTACCACACAGCTGCTCCCTCCCTCCCCCCTTCCCCTGGTGGGATGGGGAGGAGAACTGGAAAAAAAGAAGTAAAACCCGTGAGTTGAGATAAGAACAATGTGATAATTGAAATAAAGTAGAATATAATACTAATATAACTAACAATAATTGTCATGGAAAGGGAGATAACAAAAAGAGAAAGAGAAATAAAATTCAAGGGGAAAAAAAACCCCAAACCCAAACCAAACCTAGTGATGTGCAATGCAGTTGCTCACCACCTGCTGCCTGATGCCCATCCAGTCCCTGAGCCGCGATTCCACCCCCCTCACTAACTCATCCCAGTTTACATACTCGGCAGGAAGTCCAGTGGTATGGAATATCCCTTCGGCTGGTTTGGATCAGCTGTCCCAGCTGTGTCCCCTCCCTGTTTCTTGTGCCCCTCCAGGCTTCCCACTGACAGGGCCTGAGAAGCTGAAAAGTCCTTGACTTAGTATAAACATTACTCAGCAATAACTAAAAACATCAGTGTGTTATCAACACTATTCTCAACCGAAATCCAAAACAGAGCACTATACCAGCTACTAGGAAGAAAATTAACTCTGCCCCAGCCAAAACCAGGACAGGTAACAACACCGGATTATTATTTCTTTTGGAAAAAATTGACCTCCAAGTTCTCAGCTGATAGTTTGCCTTTGACGAGATAATCCAGTGAACTTCTGGCCACAATGCCCAATACAAATGCACCAAAGAACATGAAAGTCAGTGACAGCTCTGTGCTGTGCCTCATCCTGCCTTCAGGGACTACTTGCCAGTCTTCTAACCTGAACAAGATCATTGTAGTAATGGTGAAATTGATAAAGGAAAATCAAAGATACTTAAACTAAAATACAAAGAGATTTATTCTGGTGTGGTTCCATGAATTGTTATTCTTTAACAGTAAGCATGATGCATCTCCTCAACACCTATTCAGGGATATCTACTTGTCCCAGATTTGCAATTCATCATTGAAAGGAAAGAGTTTACTTGCTACTTCAATGCAAACTTCTGAAGTATAAAATGGAAAATATTTGCTTTAACATACATCAAAAAATTACCTTAAACCTTTACTGCTTGGTTCCATTTGTCTGTGACTGAACAGTTACTACAACCACCCTACTTTGCTTTTACATCATACTTTACAATGAATGGAAAGCATGACTGGATTCTATTTCTCTCAAAATCATTCCTGAAGAGTTCTGTGATTGCCTGTCTCCTCTTATCAATTTATCATTGGAAGACAGAATAGAGGACAGAAATACTGATGGAAAGTAAATACAGTGAGAGGTACTTGTTGAATCACTGATCTTGCTGTTAGTAGCATCGATCAACACACGTTTCCAAGAGCTCTGTAAACCATGGTTTCACTCACTTTCTCTTTAGTAGTCTGTCTTGCTATGGTATACTGCATGTCAAGCTATTTTACATGGAGTACTTCACGGTTTTTGACTCTGTTTGCAACCTAAAGCCGCCTCTTCTGGCATAATACTGTTCTTTCCAATCAACTAATATCGATTTCAGGCTTTTTAAGTACAATTCTCTCCTCTGCTGAGTGTGGTCTGATTCTCTCTTTAAAGAGTCTAGCTCATTCCAGTTTTCATCAAAGGAACCGTTCTTCCTAGCTCTTCTTTTACTCCTGATAGAGTTGGCTCACACTCCTCTTCCCACTGCCAGCACTATTGGCCTACTTCGTTATGCTCAGATGGAGCCATCCTACCCTACTTGGCTGCAGTGGGCCTGTTCCACTCAGCTCAAATTAAGCTCTCTAACTCTGCTCTTTTTTTTGCCTGATACGGTCATTCTCCTGTAATCCTCTGTGCTTTTCTATAATCAGTTTGCACATCATTTGTAGAAAACTGTCTTGATAATCAGATTCCCTCCATATGGAATTTAATCCAGGTATTTGCTAATGACCACTAAGACTGGTAGCTGCCTTTTCCTGGCATGTTTTTGATAGGAAAGTTATACCGACTATCTGTCAGATGTTCTGTAAAAAATGTACGCTTCCACGTTAATGTAAAATGATCTGTGTAAGAGCATATCTGTACAAAGCTGTGAACAGTCCTTGTACGTGTCTTGGGAGCCAGACAGAAATGGACCCATGTAAATTCTAGTTAAAGGCTTATTACAGAAGCACACATTACAGAGGCATAAAGGGATCCCATTAGCATTATTAAAAACCACCTGACTAAATCCTTCATAGAGTGTATCAATATCAGTGCACCTGCCCTGGGGGTTGTGCAGAAAACTTTCCAAAATGTGCATAAATTTAGGTTAAGAGCATGTCTAATCTCACAGTGTTTACAAGTTGCTAATTATTTGGCCCCTGATTCATTTTAAATATGAAAGAATTTGAAGTATCTTTTTGTATGTTGCTATTGGCATGTCCTAGCTACAACTGTTCTAGCCATTTCTGACAAACAATTTACTACCTTTCTGCCTGTTTGATATAACCAGTTCTCAAAACGTGGCAGGGTTGGGTTTGGTTTTTTTCCAGTACTTACAATAATCCAGAAAAAATACCCAAGAATTAAACAAATAAGAAGGTACAATTAACTCATGAAAGTCCTTTTTGAAAATTTTGGCCCATATTAAGCTGTCTTTGTCTATGTTCAAGCTATCCTATTTCTTAATTCACCTGTTCTGCATTATTAAAATGTATAAATTCGTTACTATGGACATTTATTTTGACTGAAGCATCACCAATTTTAACCAACGTGCTTGTATGAATCAGAGCATGATAAAAAACATTTGACTTCATAAATCTTTTACTTCTGAATGACTGATGAAAAAAGAGTCTATAAAGCCATGAATACCTTCTCAGTAAATGATGCAAAAAATTCTATAAAAAATCACTGATAATTTTGAGATCAGTGAAAAAATTATAAATCTGTCTCCTTTATGAAGTCTCTTGTGTGAAATATGGAATAGTTTAGGTTATAAAAGATATGCTTACCAGCAGGAGACTCAATCAACAGCTTTAAACAAGGTATTTATGGATGAAAACAGAAAAATAAGCTATTACAGCATTATACACAGTTAATTACTTCTGCTGGAAACTAAAATATTTAGTTCCAGCACCTTTTCTCAATGGACTTGCAAGACCCTATTTAGAATTTGTGTACATGGTGTGTTGCACATCTTAAAACCATAAAGACCATGCCATGGGCTCTAAGGAATAATAAAATATTAATTTGATGGCAAAAATTAAGTGGCTTAAAGAAAGAAGCCGTTGTTTATCCCATGAGTGGCTTTTAAGACATTGATGTCTGGTTTGGAATGTGTCTATTCTTAGCCAAACTAACCACACGTAATGAGACCTAAGTAACTATCTGACTTCAATCAAGCAGCTCGCTTACGGAAAACCACCAATTTTCTCTCTGTCAGGTCCTCGGCATGAGAAAAGATATTTCCTCTTTCTGGACTCTTCTGATTTTGTTAACACTATAAAAAGGCCTGTTTCAGCCCTGTGAACTTGCAGGAAAGGTATGTCCTTAAAGAAATTACACTCTTTTTACACATGAAATACATGGAAAGAAACACACAGAAAGTGTGCATCTTATGTACAATATCCTAATTCACTGAGAAAACAGAAATACCTAACTGACCATGAACAGGGAAACAATAAATTAATTATATGCTTGTTAAAATAAATGAATGGTTCTGACGCTCCGCTGCTTCAAAAGAATTAATGCAATTTACAGCACCTAAGGATCCAGCATATAGTTTACTAGTGGTATATCTTGTGTCATCAGGTTTAAATAAGAAATCTGGGTACGTACTTTGCTTTCAGTGACTGTCAGAGCTAGTCATAGTATGGTCAAAATACCAATTTATGCAAGGAATACTGCACTATAAAATGGTTTGCAGGTAGCAAGGGCCACTGACCATGATTTCTAATAACATTTAAAAGAAATCATAAAACATAATAATAATTAATTTCTTTTAGTATGAAATAAAAAATTAAAGGAAAAAAATTACTTCCAGAGCTATTTTTGTAGTGGTTACAGGGAATAATGGCAACTTCTTAGTTTGCTTTTTTGATTAATAACGTTCAGTGTAAATCAGAGAAAATATAAACTGTGAAAAGGAAATTTTTCGAAAGTGTCTTTTTAATATCCAGGGTTACTGACCATACCCTATCTTCTTCCTCCTTCTGTTGACATATTCTTCAAAGCAAAGCAAATTGCTGAATACGTCCTAAGGAAGCACCAGATAGCCTGAAGATTTTAAGCAACATAATGTGAAAGCATTGGCAAAAGGGCAGAAGGTGTGAGAAGAGCCAGTAGAGCAGGGGGAGACTGTGGCAGCACAGAGGTGAGCAGAAAAGGGTCTATTTCACAGCTCAGAGAGGTACAAAGAGCAGGAGTCACTGAATTTAACCCAAGACTGTAATTCTTTTGAGATGTTTTGGTGAAATCATTCTTCTTATCCCTTGAAGTTAATGATCAGCAGGACAAAATGAAACTGTGACCCATGGTCCCTGAGGAAAATAAAAGAAATAAAAGGAAAAAAGGATGAACTTTTGCATTGTGCACATCCCAAGACTCTTTCAAAGACAGAACACCTGGGTGTATTTTTTGCTGACTCATGTCATTGGTATGTCTGAGCAGACTTCATTGTTCTCACAATTAGTACTACGATTATTTTTAGACAGTTGGCCTCTGAATGCAGATGTGCTACATACAGTTGGTTATGTGTATATGTCAACTATTTCAACAGAAATGAGGAAAAAAGTGGATAGAATTGGATATTTTTTTGGCTTTTATGTTTTAAATGCTTTGCTTTGGTGCTATGCTTCTGTATTTGCTTTGTCACATAATTATACTAGGTCTCATTCGGTTTAGAAAATCAAGTTTATTTTCTTTTTCAGGAAAGAGATGACAAGTACTATTTTAATCTTTCCAAGCAGTTTCAGTATTAAGCATTCGTATCACATATCAGTTTGGGGAGAGGAGGTTAGAGCTTTGAGTTACTACATCTGGAGTTTTGTCCACTCACACGTAGACGTGACTGCCAACAGCAAAAGAGGGAGAAGAGTTTGGAATCGTATCTCAATTAAGGTTATACAGCATCAATGGTGTCAGGCTCAGGGGAGGCATTCGGCTGTCTATATCTGCTATGCAAACCACCAAACGCCTCCATCTGACAGCTTTTCAAAATAGCTACACTTGGCACCACTTCTTTGGGCACAATATGTCCTGGATAATTTATTTAGTTTATATATTCAGCTGTGTACTAATTAACTCTTTGTGTTTTGGAGTCCTGATTTCCTGGTTAACGCATAAAACATTGTGCCATTGCAGTCCAAGGAGAAACATTCTTTTGGCATTTACCTGGTTGAATTCAGAGCAGTTCAGGCAGCTTCAGTGGACTTATACTGCCTTTAGAGAGCAGAATTTGATCCTCTCAGTGGAGTTAACAAACAGCTATAATTACCTCCATTAAAAAAAAAAAAGTGCAAACAGATTTTACCTTCCTTTCTCACTATTTGTTTTTTATGTGCCAAGGGACACTTAGCAGAGGACAGCACAAAGCTTTTCAAGGATGCTTACTCAAGCCAGTAAAGTCAATGGTGACACAGAACCCACATTTTCAATTGGACCCCCATCAAAATCGCTCGAAGGGCAGCAACTTTCAAGATTTTAATTTTTAAATCTTAATCTGAAGCAGTGGGATTAACTGAATGCAGGTTGTTCTGAAAGAAGGGTCAATGTGAAGGAAATTAGAACTAAGGATTGCATTGTTTTGCAGGCCCCATGCCTATTGAATCGGTAGTTAACATTTACAGGAATTTTCAGTTTAGGGATGTGAAAAACCCTGTCACTGCTAGAAGCTAGCGTTTAAAAGCAATTTGCGGCAAGTTAGAGAGAGCAGCACACAGGATACTAAAAAGCAAGCAGAGAAAGGCACAAAAGAAGTTACCTGTGCATTCCAAAGAAAGGAACTGGTATCTGTTAAACTTCCCCTACTCGTATTCACATTGTATATTTTTCCTCTATTTTGTTTTCTTTTGCATTTTTAATGATGGCTATGAAATCTTTTTTCATTATGTTTTTTGAAGAGATAGGTGACACAACCTACATTGGATGTCAGATAGTGTTTGTAGTGTGTAAATATATGCTTGTCTGTATGTTTACCTTTTTGTACTGAAGTATTTCATTTAAACAATCACACTGCAAAATATGCAAGGCTGAGAAATGCTGAAAGCTTTGTGATGTTTTAGGATCTTTAAATGGGCTTGGTGGCTACCTGGGTTTTGTGGCAAAATGCATTTGACTTTGTTCTTTACTTAGTTCATTGAGATACATATTAGAGTCCTCTCCGCTCAATGTTATGTTGACATTTCCTGGATCACATGTGGACATTTTGTCTTATAAAACTGTTTTCAATTTAGAAAGAGACAAGAAATTAAACCTGAGTGTTCTGAAATTCACTTACCAAACCCAGTTACTTTGATCTTAATTTTTTAATTTGTTACCATAAACAGAACATTTTGAAATAAAACCTGGTAAAACTAGAGTGCGGTAACATTGTCAGAACTGTATTCTAGGGGGTTTTTATGGAAAGCTAATTCTGACAAAATTAGAACTGACCTTGTACTGTGTTGACAGAGCTGAATATTCCACAGGAATATGATTCTAGCTAAATTTCTCTGACCAGGGCTACTAATAACTTAGGGAAGTTTTTGAAGTTCCTGTCACAGAAGCATATGAACTGCTGAGAATTTAGAAACCAGAAACAAAGATAAAGTATACACATTTCATCATTCAACATGTGGAACAAGGAATTTGATGCTGTTTGTTGGCTGACAAACTCAGTTCTCAGATTTTGAGAAAGTCAGAACTTTATGGCAGGATTAAGCTGATATGCCTGACTGTGGAGTGATGAGCTTTGACTGACGCAGCACAAGTCTGAGTGGTGTTCCCATGCACAGCAGAGGAAAAGCTGTTAAAATTTTCCTTGTCTTAGAGAATGGAGAGGACAGAGAGGGCAGTGGATGAGAAGAAAATACATAGACATAGCATATGTTACACATTCAAAAGAAAAATTGCTTACTGAAGTGCATAAAAGAACCATTAGGGTTTTTTTGTGGGTTGTTGGTTTGTTTTTTTTTTTTTTAATTTAAAATTCACTCATGTGGGACGAAGCGATACTGTGGCAGCCAAAGCGCTAGAGTGGAGGTCAAGCCTTCATTGTCACTGTTGCTGAATGCCTGGTAGCCCCAACTGCACGAGAGACCACAGGCAGAAGCTTCACACCGACCCAGCAGTCTGGCTTGGAAGCAAAAACATTTCCCAGAAATTTACAGTCTGGCACTTCCTACTTGTGTGTACCAGCCTGCTCAATATCCACGCTCCCTGCAAGCTACTTTTCACTTTGGGATTCACAGTAAGCATATTGAAAGCCATGGGAAAATTCTCATTGATCTTAGGGGCCTTCCAGACAGACCTTCTGTGAGTGCAAATGCTCCAAACACCAAGTTAGTTAGAGATGTTAATGTGAGTTTGTCATACAGCGAGGTTGTTACAAAATTGTATATAAACAGTGTTTTAAAGTGTGGAGCAATAACCATTTAGTGAGTGAGATAAAATGGGGACACGTAAGTCACAGCAACATATTTTAGTAATTTGTTTATGTGAAAGCAAACAAATTGCTATGATTTTTAGCAATTACCATCAATTTACTAGCAATTATTAGCAATTTTTTTCCATATTGGATTGAGGGATTTAATCTATTCTATTTATTTACTTGTTCTCTGTTCTTCGTTTTTATTTTGTACCTCTGGGATAATTAGCAGAGACACAGGCAGCAGAGAACAAAAACACCCATTAACCTTAACAGCTCTTAGAAGCAGCAGTGAGGAGTGGCACGTTGGCTAAAGGGAAGATCTGGAGCAGTTCAGAGTCATGTAGTGACCCATCAAGAGGAATAAGGGATGAGCTGGATGATTTGGGTGTCTTTTGGTATCCTACAAAGAGAAATCCAACCGACTACGATGATGAAGTTAGTAATTATTTGCCCCCCACCCCTTTTTTTTAATGAATTGCACTTCACCAAAATTGGATATCAAGGAAAAAAACTCAAATGGTGAAGCTCCAGTTATCGAAGGTTTCCAGTATCCCCGGGGGTGTGTGTATAACAGGGAGCCTGCCTCATGTAACAGACACCTCGATCATTCTTGAACTTCTACCATCGTAAAGCAAACACAAGCCTAAACCAGAGCCATGTGTATACATAAAACTCTAAACAGATTAGCTTACTCAGAGACAGTGAACCGAACAACAAACAAACAGAAATTAGGATAAAGGAGATCAATACACAGCAACACAAGGGGAAAAGTTAGCATCTAAATCTCAGATTGCTGACAACTAGCAGATTCATTGCTCTTTCAAAGGAGAAATAGCTGGTTCAGCACCTGGAATAGGAACACAGGCAAGAATGCCATTTACACTTTTGTGGCTCACACAGCCATCCTATGAGAACAGATTATTGCATACTGATGAAAACAAACATAAGCCAAACTCCAGGATCACGCTGTGCTGCTAACTACTTTTCAAAGAAATTTTAGACTATGAAGATTGCAAATATAACAGGTCCCACGTCGCAGTGACAAACACAGTATACAAACACTAAATCTGGTGGCATGTTTAGATAATCCTGATCAACCACCCCAGACTCCTGCTCTCATATTTTCAAAGGGAATTTTCTGAAGGATAATAGAAATGTGTGTACATAATCAAATACACCAATATTTTTAAAGTAACAGACATTGCCTTATGTGTTCCCATTGAGCCCTAAAAAAAAATATAAAAAATTACCAGGTCCTACATTGCAGCTGTTTTCCTCAACAGTCCTGGTGGCATTAACTTCTAAAACTTTAATTTTCCAGCCAGATACCAAGCATACCTGAGATCCCTTATTATGGACTTGATTATCCATGCCTGACTGACATGGCAACCATGGCATCTTTGCTGTGATGAGGAATTCAACTTAAAAAATCCAACCCAGTCATTCTAATTTACAACTATACAGATTCACACAATGTGATAATAAAGAGGATACATGATGAAACCTGACAGGACATTGAGTTTATTGCACAAGTGAGGACAGCTGAAAAGGCAAGAAATAATACAGTTGTCACTGGACTGTTTCACCTTAACACCATATAAACAAAAGCACTGTTGTTAATCAGTCCGACTCTTCAGCTGCATAATCCCAGAGTATTAATGCTAACTGTGAAAACTGTAAACCTCCAGCTCTGCTGGGTACATAAAACATATGACTCTGCAGCAGCCTGTTTTGGTCAAGAAATTATTTTGACATTTAAAATCAGGACATACACATACAGAATAAATACTTACATAATGCTTTATATTTTTTATGCCTTAATGTTGCTCTTTATTTTCTATGATACTCAATAGCTGCTAAAATGGCAATGAATTTTAGTGGTACACAAAGGTACAGAATAGACATTGAAACTATATGAGAAATGGCTTAGCAGTAAGTGCTCTACTTGGATTTTCCACAGACATTCTATTATAGAAGAAATATTAAATCTGCAACAGCTCTTAAAAAAGAAAAACCTAAACACTTCTTAAAGTATATGATCTTAAAGAGTAACTTATCTTTGAAGAATTGCATTTTCATTCTGGCAATGCTTACTTCAGTCTCACTTATAAGAATAATTTATTTTTCAGTAATACCTATCCATGTGCTTCTCTGATATCAAATATACAAACAGTCTGGCACAAGAATGATACTGAGGTGGTCTTTAATATAATGTCAGTGTGCTAGTCACAGCTATTTATCCTTAGTATTAATCAGCTTATATTATTCTTATTCATACACAAAGATATTTTTCACACTTTTTCACTATAATAAGGAAATCCGTATTTGACTGTAAGTTTAGGTTTTGAATTAAAATATAAATGTAATAAGAAGTGCTTAAAAAGCAGTTTTCTATCAGTCACATGGGTTTTTCCTTCAACATTTATCAGGTAGAGAACACTATACAATGGGTAACAGTATCTTCTGTACCGGTTTTGCCCAACCTAAAGGATTTTTTTCCAGTATTAGATCCCTTGCATTTCATATTTTTCTACATACTTCTTCATGACTAATTGGAGTAACATAAGCTTGCACTCTCTTGGGTATTATTCACTGTCAGCTTTCTCTCCTGAATGAACTGATCTCTTGAAAACTTACTTACATAGCACACAGCAGGAGAAATGGGGGAGAAGCAATCACTGTCCAAAGAGAGGTGGAAAGAGGAGGCTGAATGAAAAATAGATAGATATGAATCACACATGCCAGATGCTGAAGTAAAGCCTGTTTATCCCTAATAAATTGGTGAAGTTGTGGAGAAGAATTTATCTGTGTGAATATAGGATTCTTGTAGTACTGCCAAGGTCAGTGATAACGGATGGTGATCAGCTGAGTAAATGCTGGTTGGGCAAGTTAAAGTTGCCTAGGGACTGCTTTAACCTCTGCACCCAATTTTTTTCCAAGCCTACAAAATATTTCAGAAATGAAAACACATATAAAATGCCTATGTGGGCCATGTGTTCTTTGTTTCCTACTTTCCTAAGTAAGCCCTTGTTTCCCTCTATTTTATATTTTCTTTATGCCCTGGGTTCTTGAAGACGGATGTCTAATTGTAGTTTGAATGACAGATTGGGGTAGTGCCTTTCATTCACATCGCACAAACCTCCAGGATCCGCAGGGTGCAAGTAAGGGCAGAAGAGAGCGCTTAGCTTTTAATGGATGGTTAAGAAGTAATGAAAGGAGAATCAGCTTATGTCGGGGTGCCCTGTGGGCTACATTGTTTTCAGATAGCTGTTAGCTGGGACTTCTCTTTCTGAGGTTATATATATTGTTCAAGTGATTACCTCAGGAAACATGACTGCATCAGATACACCCTTTAGATACTACAACTGTAGCCAGAACTCTAAATTGTGTCAAAACCGGTTTGCGTTGTACTGATAATGCCAAGACCCACTACTGAGCTCAGTTTATGGTGAAAAGCAGTATACTCCTCCTTTCAGCAAAGAAAGTGCTACAGATCTGATCCACTAATGCACTGCATGTGTCTGGCTTCCAGATAAACAGGCTAAGACTACAGCAGATGTGGGGATTCACAGTGTACCTCAGGACGTGCAGTCCACCCTGAAGAGGTTGTCCACTGCTGCTTTAAGGACATCAACTGTCCAACACTTTTTAGATTTATAGACTTGATATAAGCTGCATAAAATGGTTTCTCTGTCTCTCTCAAAGTATCATGTCAGGTATATTTATGCAACACCCACACATGAAATTATTTTACTGGACAAAGTGATCCGTGGCAATATGAAATTTTCCAGCTGAATACTAACTTGAACTTAAAAGCATTTCTGGCTTAAAAATATGGTGTGCTGAGTTAAAAGGGTTATGCCAGGCAAGATCGTTACCATAAAGGGAAACTTTCACAGAAGAATCAGGGTTTTGAGACAGACCCAGAACATTATTATAGTCGATGGAAAGTCTGCCATAAAAACTAGGGAGCTTTGCCCTGTGGTTTCTGGGAAGGAGATTACATTTACCCTCCATTAAGCGGGCAGGGTGGTCACCTTCTGGACATTATAGACCTTTGAGACCTGTGGGAAGTTGCTGAGAAAATTCCTTAGAGTTTTCGTAAAGGGAGACAGGCTGCCCATATTACACCTGCCCCTCACATCCTTTGGGAAGCGAGAGCCCTAGGGTGCAGAGATGTTTGGTTGTGCAGAAGTGGCATGTGTGCGACTGTGTGTCCCCGCGTCCTTAAGAGTGTGTCTGCACATGAAACTCTTAACAACCATCTGGGACCTATGATTTGCTGTGTATAGTAAATGTTTATCAGGAGCCTGTTTTCCCCTGAGCATATGGAATCCCCAGAAGAGTGATAAAAAAAATATGTCTGAATAAAGTAAGAAATATCGAAATACTTATTCAAGGCAAAATTGAACAACTTTGAAATTGTTATATTTAGTTTTCACATTCCATTCTTCTAGTATCATGTCAATTCTCATCTTGCTTATTTTTTGTCCAGCCTAAAGTTTGACTTCCAGAGTTGTTTACTGCCCAGAGAATTAAAGGAAAGGATGTGGTCTACCATTCAGACCAAGAGACAGGCTCTCATTCTAGTCTCATCTCGTACAATAAGCAACCTCCTTAACACTGAGAAGCTAAAAACAGGGAACTTAAAGTTACCTGGTTCAGAAGATGTTATTAACCTTATTTACCTAGACAATAACGGTCCAAATTCCACTGAAGTCAATAGAGGGAATCCTATTGATTTTGGGTCAATTCCCAAACACATTCAATGACAATACTTAGGTAAGCACCTGAGCTCGATGCAACTGTTGTACTTTCTGAGGTTTACTCGAATCAACTGACATTTTATGCAAAGTATTTTGGATAGCCAAGGACTTAACCTGTTTCTGTCAGTCAACATTTCCTTGTCACAAGTTTAATAAGACCTTTTGCAGATGATATTAGTTGGTATTAACAAAATCACTGCTTTAACTCACCCAAAGGTGTATCCTGCAATTGGCTTTTGCTGAGTAGATTAACCAAGTTCATCAAGATAAGGATCCTGAAGTTTCAACACGTCTTTCAGTTTTATTTTTATCCTCCGAGGTCACTGTTTAATTCCAGGAAATTAAACTTTGAGCATCAAAAATATTTACAGTTCATATGCCAGTGATTGTTTTCCAGCAGAGACTATGGAAATACAGAGCAATAAACAAGCTAAACAATAAACTGGAGATGTTAGCAGTTTATTATACATATTCCCCCTCAACTGAACATTCAAACAGCTGATACACCTGAAAATGAAAACTTTTTTTTAAATATATATACATATATACACACACACACACAGAGTATGTGTATATATGTATCATGTTCTAGTCTTCTGTGTCTTGGCAAATAGTGCAGGTAGTTTACATGAGTGACTGAAAGAGTGTTTATACACGCACACAAACACACACATGTACACACACCCCACACAGCTTTCCAAATGTCTCCTCCCTTCTGAAGCTTTACAAGAAGGTACACATTTTTTTAATGACTTTTCATTAAAACTGTGCTTCCTTGGAAAGTGGTCAAGAATAAAGCCATGCTTCTGCTTGGCAGTAAAAGTGGTACAGCAGGCACCATGCTGCAGCTAAAGAGCATCGCAATCTGCTTTACTACAGCTGTGAGCAGTAGTCACAGACGCTTCCCAGGATAAATCACTGGCACTCCCTCCTTGACTTTTGATTTCCCATTTCTTTCTCCTCTCTCTCGTTTCAAAGTTTTGGGTCTATATTCCTTTTACAAATAGAAAAAAGTCGAGCAATGGGAAACATAATTAGGTTATTAGGAAGACAATCTTCAATTGAACTAGTTTTCTTGGTTTTTCTTGCAAACTTGTTTTCCTAGAGATGGGTACTGCGGTTAAAGAGAAGGAGATCTCATTAAAAATAAAGTTTGGATGACTCTCATTTGTTAGGAATAAGACAGCAAAACAACTGACCTTCAGTATCTATTCAGGTCAGTAGATAAACGTCACAGTCTTGCTTTTGAAAAAAGTAATCCATTTTGCTGTTCAAATAAGCTTTACTGGGGCTCCAGTTTTAGAATACATTTCCCATGATTAAGACTAACTGAAAGGAGTCAGCAGAAGGTTTTTAAAGATGTATTTTAGGCAGCGTAGCAACAGTACATTCAGATGTCCCTTATGTTAGCATTTCTGAACAGGTATGAGAGTTCTACTTCAATTATTTATTCCTCTCAAAATCCAGCCTCTCTTTTTATTAAATATTAAAACATAAGAAATTTTTGAAAGACACTGTTTGCATTGATAATGGTGGATCTCTGAATTACTTTTAACTAACTTACTAATTGAAAGCTGAGTTTGAAAAAGGTGAGTTAAGCATCTTCTGGGAATGGGATTGTAAGTGTTTTTCAAGGTTACTTTCTCTTCATTAAAAACTTTGTAAAATAATAATGAAGAGGAAACCATCTCATTAAGGAAAGAATAAGATCACTCGTCAATTTTACTGCTCTTCTCATCTAACTTTATATCAGTAGGAGTGTAGGAATGCCTTGCATTTCTTAAGAATTCTTTGCCCCATATTCACTGTAAACAGAGAGGAGCCATAATTATACTTCATTTGATCCATATCAAAGCTACTGATCCATGTATCGATTTACATAAAGTAAAGCACATAAAACATTTTTGCTTTTCACCCTTACTTCACCACCTTCTAACGAAAGTTTTCCTTTGCAGACTTCATTTGAATATAAAAATCTCCCGTTGAAATTTGCGATGTTAAACAAACCATACCAGTCATTCAACTTTTTAATTAAGGATTCAGTGTTCCATCCCTTTTCAGACATTAAAATTCAGGTGCAGTCATTAATCTTTCTAAATGAATTCACCTGTGGCTAATACTGATGTATTTTCTATGAGGCTTGTCATGGACTGCATACTGCATGCATAACCACTCTACAGTTAATTACACAAGGGATTATCGTTAGTGTCATAAAGATAAAGCCTTGCTAGAAGCATTACAGATATTTTTTGAGCAATGACTTATTTCATTTTTGTTAACAGCTACCTAAGTATTTAAGAACAATAAAAGTTTGTTTATAGTGTGGAAGAGTAAATGGCAAAGTTCAGAGAATGCTCAAAATCAGTAATCATGTCCAGAGCAGCTGACCACCTCTTTCTTGTCTTCCCTGTACTGGTTTCACACCTACTCCGCTAGGCAGCAAGAGAGAAAATACTGCAAATAATATACTCCTTTTAAGATTTGTATGTTGGAGTTCTGTGTTAAGTATTCTTCTCTAAAAAAGAAGAATAGCACAGCTTATGAGAACTGCAATTTATAGCACTACACACCAGACTGCTGAGGAAGAAAAAAGTTCGAAGGTTGTTAAGGAACAAAGCCATCTCTGAATAGCAAGCAGCGTAATTTACAGGAAACTTCATGAAAACATTCATGAGCACAAAAAAACTTCAGAGAAAACAAGAGAATAGCATCTAAACTGCATGAGGTTTTAGTACTCTAAGGTTTGAATCTTTTAATTAGATATTATCAATTAGAAATGCAATTCTGTCTAAAACTGTTGTGTCTTGTAGCAGACAATAAAGTGTCAGTAAAAGACTTGCCATATTCAGCAAGATTGGAAAGCATTTCCTATCAGTTGAGCTCATAGGCACTGCTCCTGTTATAACGTGAGTAGGCTTGTCTTTAGCCATCCAGAGAGATCTAATCAACACAGAGCAAACATGAAATAAACATATGTAGTTAAAAACAAGAACAACAACTTTGTTTAAAAGATAATACAGTAGAGAAAAAGATTTGATTTTCAAGCCCATTGCATCTGTTTTAAATTAACTTCAGTTGATTTACTCCTCATTTACACTATTAGAAGACAATCCCCAAGATGTTCTTAAATTATTGAAGAATTTGAAATTATATACATCAGTGAAAAACACAGAATGAAAAAAAGAATAACATTGTGAAAGGCTCAAAACAGACAGAATTGTGACAAAACCATCTTTAAAATAGTAATAAATGGAGTAAAAATCAAATTTTCATTTTTATTTCCTAATACTTTTAGTGGAGAAGAGGAGAGATGGAAGCAAAAGGCTAAAATTCTGTTAGTTTTCTGATTCAAATATTAAATATGTTCCAGTCAATAATAAGTAATTTTCAGTCTGAGTGGCATTGTAGCAAAATAAATAAAAAGAACCCACAAAATAAATAAAAAGAACCAATCAGAAGCCTGATGCAATGATTTACTGTGATATTCACAGTGATTTTTATTTTTATTTTTTTAATTTCCTGTAGTTTTGAACACCTGAAAGCTGAGGGGCAGTGGAACAGAACCACCCACTTCAAACCCTTTTTTCACACTTTGCTTTCCTGTCTGTTAAATCCCTCAGGACTCGCTTCTATAAACAATAGTAGATAATTAGATTTATGCATGTAATTTGATTCAAATTGATCCCAGCAGTTATCCAGTGATGCTGCAGAAACTGTCGAGCCAGTCAGTTGACAAACATGCACCAGCAACTTCACAAATGGCATGAAACAATGATCTCTTTCTACATACAGCTTTATAGGTGCCTTAAAAAAAAAGTAAAATCTGTAAATTAAGTGACTTTATTTATATAAGAAACATTTTAATTAAGTCTGGAATTTTCCTCATGCATCCATCCCTGATCTATCTAGTTTATTCTGTTCTTCATTGTTACAGTATCAAAATGGCATGGAAGATGTCCAGATAACAGCAGCAAATCAACTATGGATTCACCAGATTTTGGGGTAGAGTTTCAGCTGGGATAGTTCTACAGGAAGTGGCTGTGTGATGTGTTAGGTTGAAGAGGGTGCAGTTCTTGCTAGGGTGGAAGAGCTGCCAGTGAATATTGAAGTTAATTTGGGAAGTAACCCACTTGCTTGTCCGGGGTCAATGGTAACCACTAAAACATACTAAAGTGCTGCTGTTTCTGTGTTGTTAGTGGAATATACTCCCTTTTGTATTAAAAAAAAAAAAAAAAAAAAAAAAAATGTCTCCAATAACATTTTACCAAAAAAACCCCTGTGCATATGAAATTTACATTAAAAATGAACGAAATATTCCTAAACTACAGATTCATCATTACAGGAAATTAGCAACTTCCACAAGTACTTGTTGTTCAGCTTTTCATGTTTTTTTCCCCTTTTCTTTTCCTTTCCACCCAAATAGTTTCATTTATTATGGCAAGATTTCTTCTCAGTCTTGAAAGTTTTTATAGAAAACCAATTACCTTGTCAATGTTCTTTGGCTCTAGAGATTTGAATTCACCCATGAGTTCAAAGAAATAATTTTTTGTTCAAAGATAAGTCCAAAAGGTAGGGAGCAATTCTAGCTATACAGGATGTATTGTTCTCTTGCCCTTTGTCATTTAATATGATAATGATCACCACCAAAATATAGTGAAAACAAAAAACTCTCAGAAGAAGTAAAACCCTCAAACCATGAATTTTACTTTATTTTCTGTCTGGTTTCTTTGTTTTGAAAGAAAAAAAAAAAGGCAAACTTTGTTTTAGTGAAAGCTAAAGAAACTTCAGGCATTTTTAATCTTTTACCCTTTCTCTTTTTGTTCTGGGACAAGGTGTCCAGAACAACTGTATTCCTTAAGTTGCCCTGTGGGAGAAGGAACAGTAAGATGTCATGTTTTATTACTTGGCAATATCTTAGGCGTGCTGCAGGAAATAAATAATGCTGTCACAGTCTCTTATTTATTTAATTTCGAAAATGAATTTGGTGCTAATGAAGTTGAGGGGTTGGTAGCAAAGTCTAGAGTCAGGCACAGCATGGGCAGGTGCTCTGAAAGCTTCTTCAAACAGCTCTGTCAGCAAGTGCACTTTAATCCTGCTTTGCAATGTCCCTGCTTGCCATCAAAGTGCCAGTTCCTGCCAGGTGCTGAGTGCCCTTGGCTCTCACCGATGACAACAGCAGCAGAACTTCACATGGCGAGCTCAGAATCAGGGATTCAAACTCTAGTGCAGAGCTGGAAATTAAACTGAAAATAAACTTTGTCAAACACAGACATTTCTGCTAAGGACAAAGACATGGGCTCGGAAGAGTCTTTCATTAGTGGTAAATGTGTGTAAATGATGTAAAATTTAAATATTGGAACAATTATCAACCATATGATAACTGACCGTAACACGTCTGTTGATAAAACAGAGAAGCCAAAAGGTTTTTTTGAACATACAAAAGTAATGGGCTTGGGCTTTGTTAAAGTGTAAAAATGGAACATTTCTGTATGTGCAGGCGTTACACAGGTGTCGTGGTTTAACCCCGGCTGGTGACTGGGCCCCACGCAGCCGCTCGCTCGCTGCCCCCGCAGTGGGATGGGGGAGATGATGAGGAAAGTGAGAAAACTTGTGTGCTGAGATAAAGACAGTTGAAGAGGTAAAGCAAAAGCCACACACAAGCAAAGCAAAACAAGGAATTCATTCACTGTTTCCCATGGGCAGGCAGGTGCTCAGCCATCTCCAGGAAAGCAGGGCTCCATCATGCGTAACGGTTACTTGGGAAGACAAATGCCATAACGCCAAATGTATCCCTGCTTCCTTCTTCTTCCCTCAGCTTATATATACTCAGTATGATGACATATGGTATGGAATGTCCCTCTGGCTAGTTTGGGTCAGCTGTCCCAGCTGTGCCCCCTCCCCAGTTCTTGTGCCCCTCCAGCCCCCTCACTGGCAGGGCCTGAGAAACTGAAAAGTCCTTGGACTGAGTATAAACATCACCCAGCAACAACTAAAAACATTAGTGTGTTATCAACATTGTTCTCACACCAAATCCAAAACACAGCACTGCACCAGCTGCTAAGAAGAAAGTTAACTCTATCCCAGCTGAAACCAGAACAACAGGCCCAAAATGGCAGGACTCCTGGCCACAGAGTTACCCACACGTAGGTTTGCACTTCTGTCTCAGAATCAGCTGAAAGAAATCACCTGAATCTCACGCTTTAAAAAACCAAAAAGATTCTTTGAGTTTTCAGGTTTGGCCTGAGGCATTATTTTTCTTCTAAATATCTTTTTAGCTCTTGTTGTGGCCTTCTAGACCCAGTTTTGAATAACGCTCAGCTTTCTGAGCTCCTAACAAGCTCGGCTTCTGCTCTGCTGCAACTCCACACTGCAGGACTGAGGGCCCCGCAGTCCTCAGAGCACAGGCACACCTGCTGAAGAAAGCGATGCTCTGGGGTCTGCAGTTAGGGCAGCCAGGAGGAAACAAGACCAAAGAGTAAGCTGCTTATTTAGGATCTTGCATTACATGATGTACCAAGACCTCACAGAACTGCAATAACTTCAGCAAAAAGGAACAAAGCTGGAGTTATATGTGGGAGCATGGAAAACCATATACTGTCTTACACTTTTTGAATCAAGTAATAGACAAGGAAGGTATTTGGGGGAAAGACTAAACTATTTGATACAATTAGTCTTGGCATGCTAGATTGGAGGTAGATTACAAACCTCTAAAAACTGTATTCAGATTTATATAAATGATGATGCATGTAAAGGGTGGATTCTTAAAGACAAACAAACAAAAAAAAAGTGCAGGGTAACATCCCCAGAGAGGCAGAGTTCCAGCTTCATTATGGTGACAACAAGTAGAAATATGTAGCCTACCTGTGTTCCTACAGTGCCAGAGAGTGGGTTCATCATGTTAGCTAGCGCTTAATTTTTATTTTTGGTGTAAATGTACAGATATACAGCCTAGGTATGTTACTCAATGCACACATTTGTATGCATTAACACAACCGTAATGAAACTTTCATGGGAACTACACAAAGAAGGCATATGCTTATATCTTAGTCTCTCTTGCCAGAATATGGGTTTTATTATAGCTAGGTTGCAAATGTCCTGACAAAGGAAGTTTAACTTCATTATGACGCACTAAATTACTAGTAAGGTTAATATAACTCCTGTGATGCAGATCTTTGACCATTTTAATAGCTAGATTATTACTCCATTACTCTTCCTAAACTCTAGATAAATTTGGTTCCCATAATTCGTTCATAATAAATCATTTACATAATTAATATGTTAGTGTAAAAATGCAGATTTCTGAAATACATGTGTCGTGATTCAATAGTACAACTATTGTTAAACTGAGGATGCAATGCTTAAACTAAACTGGCAGCACTTTACAAAACCTTCCTTTGCATTTCTGGACATATGTTCCATTTCAACTCACGAGCAGGCTGGTTACTGGCCTGATACAACAGCCATGAAAGGCTTCATTTCTCCATTTATTGGTTCAACAACATGCCTTGTAGAGTACATTTGCAAGATGTCATATTCTAACAAGCATATAAACAGGGCATGGAGTCGGAAGCAAATTTCACAAAAGACAAGTTCTTTTTATCTGTGGGCACTAAAGCTAAAAGCCCAGCAGGATCCATCCAGTTTACAAAAGCTCTTCCTCCTTGCATCCAGGGTATGCTTAGATATACCCACATCATCCTTACCAAATGTCTTTTTCTGGCTGCTCAGTTCATATTTGTCACCAGTGTACAAAAATGTGAAGTCTAAAGAAAGCATGAGCAGCTTTGCATCACTAATCTTGTTACTGTAATGGCTATGAAAGTATCCAACAAAAAAGTAGCATATAAGCCAGTCCGCACATACATACTACGCACAGCATGTCCCCCAGTGAGCCATGGATGTTCTCTGGCTCCCTGAAACCACAACAAAACTCAGTCATTTTAATGCTACTCCTCACATCCAACCACAAGTGACAAATACCTCTCCTAGCCCAGATGAAAGGGCTGCTGACAGTTCTTTCTACCTTAAAGACAGATGAAGCACTTTGATGGGAATGAAAGTTCACCAACCTCTCAAATCCAATTAAATATTTTTATCTTTAGAGTCTTTGGTAAGAAGAGAAGAGGGATTCCTTTCCCTCTCTCCCTTTCAAGTTTCCCACTTGTCATTTACCCCTCTTTAATTTGGCATATAAAACCCCCAAGACTTCAACCCTAAGTCTCTTGAGACCAAGATTACATCACTACTGTTATGGCATGTTATACACTAATCATAACCATTACCACTTACAAGTTCACAGCTTCATTCAATTAACTGCCTGACATGGATTTTGCGGTTAATTCATAGTGAAGGTCACCAGTGGTCAGAATGGCAGGTGCATTCCGCTACCTCTCTGAATGCCAATTACCAGTCTTAAGCAAGTACTGGGGAATACTGAGTCTCAACAAGTTAATCAAAAGGCTTAGAACTTAAGACACATTTTTATAGGTGTGTCTAATGGTCTGTAAAATAATATAGCACAATTAGCATATTCAAATGACAGCTACATCATTTAAAACTCTAATTTACAATGAAAGGCAGAAAAAAGATTATTTTACTTTATCTTTTCGAGAGAAAAGAGAAAGATGAGATCATACAACTATATCAGAAGCGGTCTAGTACCATGCCTAGACCTATCACAAGTCCTTATGTGCTGTAATTAAATATTCAAAGGTACATTGTAGTTGCAAATTACAAGTATTTCTTGATCTGCTGTAAATTTAGGCCTGCTTGCTTTATTGCTGAAAGACAGACGTTATCAAAATATATCATGATAGAAATGTACTGGTATGAAAATACAATCTGGCTTTCAACTCGCAGAACAAATTCCTAGAATGGTTGTACTGAAATGCCTGCAAGCAGGCAATCATATAAATAAAGAATGACTTGAGAAGAAAGATATAATGAAGACATGGTGCTTCTCAGGTAGAGCCATTTCTAGCTGCAGCTGGCTGAACGTTTTATGCAAGAATCTGGATCAGCCACACCTGGATATGTCAGGATGAACCCAGCCATCTAGTAGGTAGGAATCAGTCACAGAATACAAACCTTTCCCTTGAGTATCCATGGGAAGAACGGCACAGCTGTTTCTGAAGAATATCCTGAACTCTACTGTGCTGGCAGTTCATTTGCTCTAAAACAGGAGCACTGTATAGTAGGATAGTGGACAAATATCTCCATGTTTATTCAACCCTACATTCACAGGTCTAAACTGAGCTGTAAATCAAGCTTTCTCTAATTCACTGAGTCTAAACTTCCCAACACGGCACTAATCTAACTATGCAGTGCCATAATAATATTATGTATACAAAAATATATTCTATGTCACGGCTACACATGCACAAGGCGTCAGAGTAGAATTAGATTGGGAAGTCCCAGTATAGAAATTTAGATATCCTATTTAAAAAAGTTATTAGAGGTTTGAATTGCTGAAGAAATTCACCTGGCTGAAGGGGGGAAAATCCCCACAGCCTTGTATTACAGTTCTAGTAAAATTTCCTACCAATGTTAGCAAGCCGCAAGCTTACCTAGTGCTAATATGTAAAATTAATTTCATGCTTGTCTACTCTTGTAAAATCACTGACAGAATACTTCACTTTTTAAGATAAAATTGGGGACTTATGTAAACTCAACATTATTTTAAGCTAACTAATATTTGGGTTATACGGCTGCCCAATTAACTGAAATAATAAAGCATAAACTAAGCAAAGGTTCCCGCTAGGAAAGCAAAAACTTGTCAACAGATGCCGATGCTTTTTTGTCTCTATTCCCTTGTTGACCAACACTTGATGTGTTGTTTCATACAGATGGAAAATGACAGTGAGAAATATGTATATTCTCTCTATATATTATACAGAGTGATAAATACAAAAGAACTGAGAAAGATGCCTTAGGTATAACATTAGCAGGATGGAAATCCCATCAATAATTGAAGTAGAACATGTACACAAGTAACTATTCAAATATTTTATTAAAAAATCATAAGCCCCAAGACAGTTTCCTCAGCAGTGGAAGAATGCTGGATCCACTGGTACCCTGTGCCAAACAATACAGACGAAAGGGGTTTATATTTTGTGTTCCTACCAAAATTTGAATAACAGGGCAAACCACACCCAGGGAAGAAAATGAGATTAAACTACTCTTGTGCTCAAGAATGAGCAATATTTCTTAATTTTCCGACTATGACCAAGAACAAAACACTCGCCCCCCCCAAACAGGGGATTATTAAGCAGAACTAATCAACAGAAAGATGTACAAATGAGAGGCAGATATAACAAAACAGTAACTTGGGAAACGTGAATAATTAAGATTAGCAGGTCTACCTGCCCCAGGCTATTCCAGCAGGACAGAGATGCTTGTATATCAGGCGATAACATCTTGCTCCTCTGATTAAATTTGCTTGTAGTTCACTGGGTCTGTAGTGCGTATATCTGTTAAGGACACATAAGTATTACACAGGATCTACTTGGAGCTGCTGCAGTGTGAAGAGATCAGTAGGGGCCCCTCCAGCGTTCCTTCTCTCCACTGCTGAAACCAGCCCAAGGGATCTCGCTTGCTTTCCATATCACTTTTGCTTTCCTTGCCCCTGTGAGCTTCACCACAACTGTTCCTCCTTCTTTTCTCTTAACAGTCCATACATCAAGTCTATAGTTTTTTCAAGGAGACATCAGTGACACTCCAGACTCCCTTTCAGTTCTCACTATAAAACACAGAAGACCTGAAAGAAAATTCTTCCATTGCCCTTTTCTTTCCTCACTATTTCCTTTCTGCAATTGCTGAAGACTTTGATGGAGCTTTTGATGACCTCTCTCTCCCAGAAACATTGTACAAACATTTCCAAACATGAATACAAACATCATGGTCACTCCGGGGTTACCTAGAGTGATGTTTTAACAAAAATGTCACAAATACTTTATATCCATCATACAAATGAGGTCTGGCATATCCAGGCAGCTCTCTGTGCTCTCCAGCACATTTCTTTAGAGAACTTCCCCCCCTTAGGGGCTCCTGCCCACCTGACCTGCTCTGCTCTCCACACAGCATCAAGGCCAACAGTAATCTCACTATTCTTTTGAAGATATCTAGCTGTGAGACTTACCTTTGATACTCTCAGTGTATCAACTAGATACCAGAGAGGGTTGTTGATACAAAAGCAATCCAGGTACTAACCAATACAAGCTGGGTTATGTTCAGTGGCACCTCAAGCACCAGGCAGCCCAGTTGGCTTGGCGCAAGGAGGAGCACGGGCTATGTAATCCTCCATTAAAAGCAGTTGCTCTCCTCAGGGGCTGCTTCACTTCAAAGAAGCATCATTACTTCTACCTGAAGTTTCTTTCAGGCACCTTAGCTCTCAACAGAGCCTGAGTACTTTTGAAAGAATAAGTCGTTAGGCTGAGGCTCTCCAGCTAATATTGACCGCAATAAATGAGAGAGTGTCCAGGGACTGGTTTGTATGCAAGGGTCACCTTCAGAGAAATATCTCTGTAGAGCAAAACCTGTGCAAATGCTTCTCTTTGCTCCTTCAGCCAAAGAGTCAGGGGATGGACTACAGTTTACTATAATTGAAGAAACAGTTTTGCTTTTGTAATCCTGCTAAACAGCCCTTGTAGTAAGGGTTGATTTATCTTTACCCCATTTTTTCTTTAAATCACAATTGTCCTGTTGCATGATGTCACCTAGACTCTGTTGCAATGCTACACCAGCCAGTGTCCTACCCCACAATGCAGTGAGACAGGAAGATTTAATATGAAGTGATAGAAATGATATAAGAGAGAAACTTCTTTTTCCTTAGACCAGTTACTTGTTGTTAGTTCAGGCAACAAATATCCAGTATACAATTTATGGCCATAATTTAAACAATTATGACAAATATGTTATACTTTGCCATGTTTGGTGGTTTGTTGTTGTTGTTGTTTTGTTTTAACTGTATTATCTATTTACAGTAATGAATAATTTGACATCTTTCTATATTTAAAACCAATTTTGACAGGAATAAAGCTAAAATTTCTGCTGAAGGACTCATAGTTCATAGCCCATTCTACCATCTGGGAAAAAAAAAAAAAAAGAAAAAAGGGAAATAAGTATTTTGTAGCAGAATTTAATCTACTTTTCTTGGGAGGTGAATGAAATATCTCACATGTCAGCGAATCACCTACATGTATTCAGCCACCCTGCCCACGATCAGGATCACGTTTTCTGATCCTTGCAGTATCATCTCTCTGAAAAGAAAGTTACTGCTCCACCTCAGGAAAAAATCTTTCACTTTTGTGGTTCTTTAGACAATAACTTCTCATGGGATAGTATCTCACACCTTAACTATAGGAGATGAACCAATGCAGAGTAACTTAGCAGTGGGACCACATGCTTGCCAGACCTCTGTGTGGAAATGCCTGCCCTTTTTTCTTAAAATAAGTACACAAAACATCTAGATGGCTTTCAGGCTATAAAACAAAAGGCAACTAAGAAGAGGCAACAGAACTATAAGATAGAAAACACTTCAGATAAAGAAATCTCAGGCACGCCACAAGCGAAAGACTAAATAAGAAAGACAGGAAACCAATCTTTTCCCTGTCAATCTGTCCTCATGGGACCAATCCTTCACTCTTCCAGTGGCTTTAAAGGTTGCCCAAACTCTCCACAGTATTCACTAAGTCCCCAGAACAATCTCTCCCTTGCTATTACCTTGAAGACTTGGCCATGTATCTTCTGATTCTAATACAGTAGCTTCCCGGCTTGCTCCAGGAGAGTCCTCACTGTAACCTGCACAGCTGCGTTTAGGGAAGGAGCCTTTTCCTTCTCTCCTCCCACCCCTCACAGGGCCTTTCTCCCTTAGCTCCAAGCACACTTCATACAAAACATAATATGCAATACATATGCACTAACCTGACCCATACTCAGTTAGCTCAATATAATCACTGACCCAAATCACTCTAATTTCCTTTGTCAGTCATTTTAATTTCCATAGCAGATATGTGACATATGGTCCCAACTAGTGACTAATTACTAATTGCCAACTAGAACAAAAGGCATTAATGTTTGGTTAATTGTTAATGGCTTTTGACCAATTCCTTCAAAATAGTTGATTTTATTCTCATTGTAATTCCAAATTCTGTTCTATCAGAATGTATTTCAAAATAGCAATACTTATCTCTTCAATTGTTATTGTTTCTGGTAAGAATAGATGGGGTTTCTTGCTACTGTTTCTTCCGTCTTAAGAAATATTCAGGACTATATTGTGAACTTAATGTAATTCTATGAGGTTTCATAAGCACACGATTGCAAAAGAATTTAGGCTTTATTTTATTTGTGTGTGGTTTTTTGGTGTTGTGTCCCCGTCCCCCCATCCCCCCTGCCCCCAAGGGGATATTTCAAGGTTTCAACAAAAACATGTTCCTAAAATCATAAGGATTTGTAAATTACGCAGTTATGGATATGATATGATAAAAAAAAAAAAAGAAAGAAAATAATTATTTGGTTTTTATGAGCTTCCCTCATCCCTTTTGATCAGGGCAATTTATGGAATTGGATATATGGCTGATAAATAACTGAAATAATACATTTTGTTAAAACATCTTTTCCTCCCTCTCCACCAACTCACCCTTGTTTCCCCTGCCAGGCGGCTGCTGTCGCAGCCTGACACAAAGCCAGGCAAGGGGCAGGTCTTTCCTCTGCCTCAGGATTCTTGTTAAAACTGCAGGAAAGTCATTTACTCTCTCTGCTTCAGTTCCCCATCTATAAATTGAAAAGAATATTATTTCCAGGGCTATGATAAAGAAAATACTTTCCATTACAGACTTGGAAGTGCTTAGTTGTAAAGGTGCTGATATAAGTACCTTAGATAGATAAGTATCTGGGGTACAATACAGGCAGATAACAAATAGCTTAATCCAGCTCCTTATCAAGCTAGTCAGCAACTTTTGCAGAAGCAGGTTGTTGGGCACAGGAGAAACCACTTGAGGCTCAGAGTGGAATCTATTAGAGAGGTCTGAACTCTACATTAAGGACTGCTCAAAATAGTGAAGTGCTATTAGTCCCAATTTACAGATGAGGCATCTGTGGTAAGAAATTTCAGGAGTGCTCCTTCTGCTGCCTCTGCCTTTCCAAAAGGCCAGGGTGCGTAGCTTTGCAGCCCGAGCTGATACAGGAATGAAAGCAGCATGGTCATCAGCAATGTGTGGTTCCTGTGATTTCTGTGCTGCCCTGCAGTGTGTTCAGAGTTGGCATAAATTAAATGCTGATAAATTCAAACAAGTGACAGAGTGCAGTTTTGCACAAATCCAGTATTATGTTTGAATGGAAGCTCCAAGCATGCAAAAAATGAGGATCAGGCATCTAGAATATACTCTACAACAGCTATGAAATTTCAGCATCATGTTTTTTTCATGCATTCAAATGGGATCTGTCTCCCTACGCCTACTCTACATCATCTGACTGGACTGCCTGCTGGGAAGCAACAGTACCATGGCAGTTCTCACTGAGAGATCACTCAGTCACACCGTTTACAGCTATACAGACTGTAAATCTCTTAGGTAGACTATAAAAGGGTGACCGTAAAAAAAATATGCTGATTGTTTGTTAGATTTCTTTTAAAGTACAGTGCTCATTCCTATTTAGTAAGCGTTTCACTGCAGCATCCAGGGTATTATAACTAATCTCCCTTTAGAAAACAAAGTTGCCTCTCGTGGGAAGGTACATTTTTCAGGGGTTTTCCTGTGCCATTCTCTTTTTCTCCAAACTCCTGAATTGACACATATCTACCTTTAGTTTTTAAGGCCATGCTGATATTACTAACCTGATTGTGTCTGTCTGTAGTAAAGCAAATTTTACAAGTGTGCTTTGCAGCATTTTTCTTTTGAAGTCCTTAGTATTTTGCTGATCATACTGCATTTTGCAGACCATATTGCATTTTAATGCCTTCACTGTAGATGTAATTAGGTCAACTGTTTACTCCTGAAAGTTATTTCAAGGTCCAAACCAGACTAAATTGAAAAACTGTGTTAGTCTTTTCCAGTTTTGTGTCTGAAGTAAACCGCAATTCAGAGAAGAAAAAGCAAATGAAAAATGTGTTAACTAACAAGAGATCAGACAGCTGCAAAAACAATGTTTTATACTCTCCCATTTAACATGCACAAATCTTTCCATTTCACAGAGAAAATTTCCCAGATTCACTTAAAGAGGAGCTAAGAATTGTGCAGAAATGACTTAAAATGAGTGAAAATCATATATCACTGTTTAAGCTGCCACTAGCCAAATAACATTTTGCTAATGATTTCTACTTTCAGACTACAAATCAGACTTGTTTGAGTAGCTAAATTGCTTCTGCTCTTATCCATCATGAGCAGATAGCAAAGTAACCTGGAAGGTATTGCTTCTGGGTGGGAAAGAGGAGGAGAACTAAGTAATTTCATCAGTGGATGAAGAAACTCTTGAAAAAATGTCCAGCTTATTGCAGAGGAAATTATTTTTGGATTCAGGGAACTTTGACCAGTCCCAGAAGCTTTTATGTAAGAGCATGAGTGGAACACATTTCATAGATACTCTAGTGTGACATTCAGGTCTCCAGCTTAAAGACTTTGTTTCAAAGATCTTGTGTGTATATACAGATACAAAATGCCATTGTATAAATATTATTATTATTGTTGTTGTTGTTGTTGTTGTTATTAATATTAAACATTTACAGAACCACTGCAAATTCCAACAGTTTAGGAGAAATAGAATACAGGCAAAATGTTCTTCAGTTAGTGTTAAGATCAAATTTGAAATTAAGGACTACATAGAATTACTACTTTTTCTGATCAATTCATTGATTGTTTCATTTGATGTCAGTAAAATAGGAGTTGCCTATGTCATAGCTAAGCCATCTTGCCTTTGGTTAAACTAAATTTTTGATTATGAATTTCTGGTTATTTTGTGTATTTCCAAAATTTGCATTTAAGGTTCTTCTGCAGGTTTGGGAGATCCATAGCATGCTAGGTACAGCTTTGTAAATTCTATTTTCGGAAGCAGCAGAAACACAATATCTTAATTTTTTCTATAGTTAAGAAAACTATTATGACAATATCTCCTATTTCTTTGTTTCTACAAGGAATCACAGAAAAATGTTAACTTTTTTGATCTGAAACAACTTTCCTTTTTTTTTTAAACAATTATTAATTACATTTTTCTTTAGATTGTAATCTTTTATGAATAGATAAATTTCAATAAGGTTTTAGCTCACATCTCTATCAAATAATTAATACTCCTTACTTATTTTCAAAAGGAGCAATTTAATTTACAAGAGGCCTATTAAGAAATATGTTTTTCCTCATTAGATATAATTGAGGGATATGACATTTTGTTCAAGAGAAACTTTTTAGTCTTAATTAGTCAAACAATGCAATGTTTCATACTTCCACTGAAGTTTAGTGTGACACTACCTGAAATTCTTATAAACTAAAAATAGATAGGGACAACAATAAGATGAAAACTGGAAAAATAATCATGTAACATAACAATTTTACCTTCTGAAAACTGAAGTTCCATAGCCTGAAACTGAGACTGTGGTCTCGCAAGCATCTATGCATACGCTTAATTTTAAAGCTGTATTGTTAAACTGTTTTATCGGATCAGGACCCTGTGTAAAACATGCTTAACCCAGCTGATGACAAGAGAATTGTGTCAAATATAATTGAGATCAGAACTGATGTTCCAGATTTGTGATTTATATGTGTAAGCGAATGTAAAACATGAGACCTGAAGTCTTCTGAAAGGATGATTAATGTTTTTGAAGTGTTCCCATAAAGTCATATTCCAAAAGCGTGCAAAATGTGCAGTTTCTCCCGCTTTTGACACCAAGCCAGAGAAAACTCATTGGTTTTGATGGTGTTTCACTTTGCAATTTTAAGTTTGCTTGAACTCAAAACCTCATAGTCAAATTTGAGGGTGGAAGTGGGTGTGAGCCCACACAGGTTGAAACCCAGCTTTCTGCTTGCACAAAGCCAGAGAGTTGTGCAAAGTCCAAATGCAAACTGAAAGTGGGTATGTATGAATATGTATGCATATGCAGCTAGATCAGAGCTAAAAATCATAAAGGTCTTTGTCAGTTCATGTTTGATTTCGGTGCAGTCCCTGATTTCAAGACATGTAAGAAACGTGTCTAAGTTACGGCTCCTGGAACTTTTTTCCCTTTCCTCGCCTGTATTGTAAGTGTTAAGAAGGCAATTGGAGTTGTTGAACACTCTGCGCAGCAGACTTTGAATACTCAGCAAGTCAAGAAGGTCTCAAAGGTTGTACCATGTAAAAGTCAAGTAATTAAACACTGATTACTTACTGTAAAAAAAAAAAAAAAAAAAAAGGAGAGAGAGAGAGTGAAGGGAAAGAAAAGAAAAAGAGCGTCTGCTGGGAAAGGTTGGATTCAGAAGGTCTAATTTAACACAGAAGATTTCAGTGGAAATAGAGCCTTTAACTGCATTCTGCTTGACTTCATCCTAAAGAAAGGGATGAGAGAAAAGATTAGAAAAGCTATTCAGTACTTTCTTTCAGCAGTGGTGCTTTGGGAGGTGACAACAGCTACTGGTAATTCTTTCCATAATCTTTTCCCCAAAACAGCATTTAGAATCCTCTTCAAAATTTGGCTCCAGATCTATGGCTTCATTATTTTTACAAAATACAAAGCCACCTCCCTTCTGTGCTCTTGGCTACGGATTAAATGTTTCGGTTACCCAGAAACATCTCATTTAAAAAAAAGCTGTTGCAAACCCAGGGAACTCTGTTCCACCTCATGCTATTGCCTCCTCGCATGTTAGAGAAATCCTGCCTTTGCTCTGCACCCCCACTCAAACTTCTGCCCTCAGTGTCATCAAAAGCTCAATCATGTTTTGGTGGCTGGCTTATCTCTGCAGTGTCCCAAAAGAAAGAAAAGGCTGCTAGC
Organism: Ibycter americanus; assembly: GCA_035590275.1. Taxonomy (NCBI): domain Eukaryota; kingdom Metazoa; phylum Chordata; class Aves; order Falconiformes; family Falconidae; genus Ibycter; species Ibycter americanus. Next base: position 20,946,892 of record JAVJGI010000032.1, read on the forward strand.
TCCACAGGCTGCTAAAACTATTTTCTTTGCTATGAGCCATCGCTCCCCTGCCTCTGCTCCTCTGGCCACCTCTGGCACAATGGCTCTTTTCATAGCATGGGCACAATTAAGAAGTAACCATCAAAATCTTTTGCATGTCATCACGATGTCAGGGAGTTGGTCTTGTAAAACATTGCATTGGGTTTCTTTTACCACAAAAACACCAAGAAATGAAGATTTTTGTTTGTAGAAAATTATCCGCTCCGAGCTTCTCAAGCACTTACGCATTAATATTGTTTATTGGAGACAGCAGAATGAAAGCCTCATTCACAACACACAGCAAGTTGATTACTTACATCAATTGTTGTGATGGGGAAAAAAAGTGCTTCATTTTCTTGGCACTGAGTATTGGCTGAGTTTATTCGCACCTACTGAAATATAAACAGGCTTATGTTTACATTAGGTACTTTGGGGAAAACATCCTGCAGCCAGAACTCTGGAGCGCTTCAGGAATTTTAAATACAGCTATGATATTATACTGTAACTAAATAGGCTTTCTATTCACTCTTCTCTTTGCAATCACATTTCACATGTGCATTGTACTCTCCAAAGGTTAAAATCCAAAGAGAAAATGCAGTATTTAACAAATTGATGCTCATTTCCCCCACACCCTTCATATCATTAAATTTCATCCTTTCCGAGGGTTCACTGTCGATGTAATTATAAGGCACTCAGGAGGTGAATGTTAGTTGGGGAACATAAGAATTCATCTTTTGAATTGTGTTGTATTTTGACAATTTAAATTAAACTGTTTTCATTCCCATTAAAGGAAATTCTGACTCCTTATGTAAAAAAGCTGCTGAAAAAGCACCTCTGTCAGAAAGTGACGGTAAGGGGGTCAAGGTAACAAGGAATATGTGAGAGATGTAGAAGGGGAATCACATTGCAAAGACTTTAGGCTGAGATTTGGGGGAACACAATCCCTGCCTTTATCACAGATTTTGCCTGCATCAAGCAATTGTATCCTCTTAACCACCATCTCATCTCCATCTCATCCCCATCCACTCCCCTTTACCTGGTCCTGCTTTTCTGTTTGAATGGCAGGATCTTCAGCTTAGAGAGGCTTTGTACAGCACCCAGCGTAAAGAGGCTGCTTACATGTTTATGTATTTTTTAGATACTATTTTCCTTTCAAGCAGTTAACAGATTTCATAATCATAAAAGCGAATGTACAGCTGGGTGAGCTTATTACATTATGTGGAGACTTTTTTAAGTAAACTTTTAAAGTAAACTTTTTAAAGTTCACTTTTTAAGTAAATCAGAATTATTGAGACCAGTATATATTTTAATTTCTACTCTGAATATTTTAAAACATAAAGATACAGCTTTAATCAATGTGGCAGTTTCAATCTGACTGTATTTTTTATCTGTTTTAAATTGCTTCCCAAACTAATCAGTCTTTGGAGTGGATAGAGGGGATGTAGACCAGCAAAGAGGATAGGTGCCTCCACTCAGGCTTTGCTTCAATTAAGTCCATTCCTATAGAGAAAATGCACTAAAGCACTTCCTTAATTCCTCTGGTCTAAAGGTTCTCATTAGCTCTTCAGACTTAATCCAGGCTCTGACACTGACTTAAACTTTCAGCCTCAGTTTCCCAAGTGTTTTGAAGATTTGTTAATATCTGTAAATCACTTCAAATCAAACATATAATGTAAGGAACCTTACTATAGGTCTAATTCATTAGCACACATTACTGAAATACGACAAAAGCATTAGAATGGTATCAGTTTAAGAAGTTTATACGTATGTATATATATACATACATAAGAAAAAATTCCTAGAGACATGACTTGAGGTGTGTCCAAACAAGATCTGCCCTTCTTTTGAAAAAGATATTTTCTTATATACACAATCTTTTTGTTTCCCTATCTCATTAGAGAGTATGTTTTGTTTTGTTTTGTTTTGTTTTCCCCTTACCTTTTGATTTGCTTTTTTTTTTTTTTTTGCCCTTGGAAGTCCTTTTTTGAAAGTGAAATCTCTGTTGACGGGCATAGATGATGGCCATCTATAATACAGTTAGCAAGAAACTGGCAGGAAAGTGAAAGCCATGAGAGATACTTCCTCTTGTTAAAAGTTTTTGCTAATGATCAGAGTAAGTTACACCCTATCAGCAAGTTCTCTAAGGAAGGGCAAATCCTCCCGGCTTTTTAATCAGGCAGGTGTATGGTCCCAGGAAAACAGCTTTCCCGCATATGAAAATCTGTGTGTCTCTATGCTTGTGCATGTACATTTTTGTGTCCCAGACCAGTATTTATTGATTCCATTTAATCCCTAAGTCACAAAGCTGTTACATTTGAAAATGGCCAGTGGACAGCTTCAGCGGCAAGCTGTGGGTTCGGGGAACTGAGTGCATTATAGCAACTAGCAACTCCACAGATGTTTATCTGTCTTGTCCCCTAGAAAGGAGAATTTTCCATGATAACTAAGGAGGTTATTTTGCTTTCATAGGTAACATCAGACTTTACAGCAATGAGAAAGGAAACCAGCATTCTTCTAAAATCTGTCTTTCCCTCTCATGATACTTGAAATTGTGATAATATATATATATATATAAAAATTTGTTATAATCATCATGGGCTATGCCATAGACCAATTTCTCTCTTCAAAACATTCTCAAACAAGCAATTTCACTGAAATAAATAGGATTACTTGGATGAATAACTTCTCTCTAAGGATTTTATCATCTCTTCCAAGGAAACAACAAATATTTTACTTAGAATTGATCAAATTTTTTAATGTCAACATGACCTATATGGAAACAGAGCCTGTTATTTAAACTGTGCCCAGTCACAGTGGTGTGGAGTTCAAAGTCACTAGTTAAATGAGCAAGAGGGAATACTAGAAAAGAGGAGTATATCTGACCAAATAACCTCAGGATTTACGTTGCCACCATTGCTAATGCAATGTTGGTTTCACTAAAGCAAACAATGAACATAGTGACAAGAATGCAGAAAAATGTTCAGAGCTTTCTAGAAATGATTTTTCAATAGACTTCTGATTTTTCTTGAAGATGGTAGAAAAATTACAGACCTCTTTCTCAAAAAAGTCCATTTGTATTCAGTGAGACCTTGAAAATCTCTGTGTTTGGCAAAGTTGGGACCATTAGTGTTAATGAGATGTCTGGGAAGTTTTAAACTGAGAAGTTAGGCTGCAAATTATTAAAAAGAAAAACAGTGACCGGTCCATACCAGCTTTTCAAATGCAACGGAGCTGAAGTATTAATAAAAATAGTGAGAAATATAAACAGGTGTTTCTCATTGATCAGGCTTCTCTGATTCTATAACAAGAGTAATTTTTGTAGATTAATTTATTTTTAAATAAATAAGATAACAGCATGAAATTGCATACAGCTAACTAGCTGTAGCAGATAACAAGCAGAAAGTTGTTAAGAAATATCCTGCAGAATGTAAGAGAGAACAATTAAACTGAAAATCTGATTTCTGTCTAAACAATGTTTCATTCTTTTGGTATAACTATACAGGGAGGTGACAGGGCCAGCAATGACTGCGTGAATGTGAGCGTGTGCATGTGTACATACGTGTGTGTGTACATGGGTATGTTCACGTGAGCTTAGTTGCATCTTTTCACTTTTTCTCCCTGTCCATTATCTTGGTGGAAATGAATACCATCATTTTTTGCTCCTTTTTCCAACAAATGTCATTTACACTTGTTCCACCTGCAATATATATATCAGAGTATGTCTAGATGTATGTACATCGATCATCATCATGCACTGATACCAGAGACAGGAAATATCCAGGTAAGTCTTTATGTGTTTTTCAAATCCAGCCAGCCTGGTTCAATAGCGCACAGGGTTAGAGGCAAGCATGCCAGACTCGGGTTTATGTTGTCTGTCTCGAAAATGTAATTGTACTTCTATGACTGCAGCTTGTGCCAGTGGGCTTGGAAATCCTGGGATACTTCTTGGGCACACGACACGATCCCTATTGCCTACCCCACCGCTCGGCAGGACTCAGTCCTTTTCCATTAGCCTGCTGTTTTCTTAAGATCAAAGCACTGTGTAATGAACTGCACTTTACTCTTTGCGTTTCAAGTTTTTCCTGTGCTTCCATTTACTCCTTTTGGCATGTAAATGTCAGGCAGCTGTAACAGTTTAAAGGGGTATTCGAAGCCAATATTTTAGCATTAACATCAGCAAGGACCTACAGTGGCAGAGAGGGTGCAGGCTGCCTTGGTGGCTCCATCGTCTGGCAAGGCAGTACGGTGGCACAGTAGCATGGTGGCACGGTGGCACGGTAGCATGGTGGCACGGTGGCACGGCAGCATGCTGGCATGGCAGCACGGTGGCCAGGGCTTCGCCAGTGCGGGAGCAGGCAGCCAGCCATTGCAGCAGGTGGGGAGAAGAGGAGACAGCTAAAAGACAAGACATATATGAAGGCCACTGAAATGTACCTCTCAGCTGAATTTTGAAATGTTGATCTGTCTCTCTTAATCTTATAGCCTGATATAGCTAAACAGCATAGACAATTCGTATCTGTAGAAATTATTACTCCAAATGCAATTCCATTTTTGTATCAATAAAGAATAAACTTTTGTTTTATCTGAAATCAGCAAGTTCTAAGAAGAGCTACAGGCAGTTGGTATTGCCATATAAACATATGTCATACAAACGTATATAAACATGACAGATTTAAGAGAGAGTGCAGTTATAAAGTAAAAGAAGACTTTAAATCCCCCCACCTTTTATTTGTATTTAAGGGAATCATGCTTTTTGCAACATTAGTTAAACCCCGTGTACCTTAAGGAATGCCATCTGTAAATTATAGACAAGTGGCAAATATTTCATGCCATTATATGAACCATTGACAAGCTTCATGGTAAAAACTTTTTGTCACCTCTGTTGAAAATCTGAGGGAAAGGAGAAGCAGAAAACAGTTGGCAATGATCTCTGAGGATAACTGAAGGCATGAAAAAAAATCTCTGCAGAGAATAAAAGGAATAGGACTGTTTATTTTAGAGAAAAGATAAATACAAGGAGGCCAGATAAAGCTTTATAAAATAATATATGGCATAGAGAGCAGAGAGTGGAATATTCAGCTCCAGCTTTCTCATATTACACAGACAAAAGATATTCAGTTAAAAGATGAGATTTAAAGCTGAGGAATGGAAATATTTCTCTCCACAACAAAGAATTATACCATGAAACTCTTTGCCAAAAGGTAGAATTGGTTTTAGCAGGATTAAAAACAAATAAAAAAAAAATCATATGGATTCTGAGAGTATCCAAAGTAATAGTACTGAGGTGTAAATAATATATGTCTTGTTTCAAACACATTGCATTGGAAGGGAGAGAGCAGAAGAAAACCCCTTCTTTCAGGTAAGGTATCCTGAAAATGCCTTCTTTACAGAGTCTTTGAAACAGCAGATCCTCGCCATACAAAGCCTGTGGAAGTGTATGAGATACCAGTTGGATTCAACATATTAATTCTGTAATAAGCAGGAATAATGAAGGTTAAAATCACTTTCTGTATTATTTTTAAGTGTTTACACCTTTAAAGTAATAAGGAAGTATTAAACAAAAAGAATAACAGGTGTTGTTTCACTTAGCTGATGTCATAGACTCTCATCAGGAGATAAGCGGCACAATAACAGTGGAAGAAATTCAAGATGAGTGCCACAGTTTCACACTTGGACATAGGCACTGTTTCATGAAATGGGCTGCTTGCCAAAGAATATAAGTGGTAGTGATGGTGGTGAGGAGCCAGAAGAGGATGGTGACTGGGAGGCAATGTCTGAGCTGTAAGCAGTCCCCACATTTACTGTAATTAATAGCATGAGTCAGACTCACACCATCATCAAACTCCTATGGAGAAGTATCATCACTACAGCTGGTTAGGTACTAAGGATTAAAGTAGCCAAACTGGTGAGCTGAGATGGGCATTTAGCAGTTTTAATTATTGACATTTAAATAAGAAAAGAAAAAACAACCCAGTAAAATATATATTAAGAAGGTTTCATATTCTTTTTTGGAACCATTTCTTTAAAATTTAAAATACTTGCTTCAATAAAGATAATTGCAAGCTACTGCTGTCTGTGCAGAGCCCCCCTTCCCACCCCACTGAGAGCTGCTGCGTGCCTATCTGAGGTTTCACATCTGCCTTTCATCTCAGCAGACTTTGACTTTGCACGGCATTACGACACAGAGGTGAATACAGATGCTTACCTTTGTGTCCTGTTTCACGTTGTCTTCCTGCAGTCCTCGTACCTGTGGCACAGTTGCACAAGGGTCTTGGAGTCTGGGTTACAGAGATGCTGAAGCAGGAGGAAGGATCTCAAGCGTATGTTTACCGATGAGGTGAGAAGGGTGTTAGATCTTGCTGCAGCCCGATACGCACCAGCAGCGAGAGACGCCTGCCTGGCAAGGTGACCTGCTGGGGCCCCAGCCCTGCAGCCCCAGCTCCTCTCCACTTTGTCTCCCCATTAGCGTGGGGCTGCTGCTGCTGCTGGCAGCTTATGAATATGGGTCTTTTTATCTTGAGTTCTTCAAGCCCTCACAGCTGCTTTCACATTATGTTCAAATTTGGTATGAACATTGTGTGCAACTCTAGAGCCACGATCACGCACTAATGTGCTAATAGGATTAGCATTACAGTTCTTGGGGAAGAAGTTTATATCTTTTGATAAAAGGTTTCTTCTGCTTTGAAGATTTTGAGCTCTGTACCCCAACACTGCTGTAGTTGGGGTGGGGGGAAACCTCTCCCTTTCTCACCATCTTCATCCCTCTGTTTGTATGTCGTCAAATGATGTTTGAAGCCTTTCCTTCCATGTATTTCACAGCTTTGACTGATTGTGTTATGGTATTATTATCCTCCCACCAGTATAAGGGGAAGCTAAGGAAGAAGGCAAGTGGTTTACAAGAATTAGCGTTCATATTACTACCCCAATGTTGTTGCTGATACTACAGAGCTACCACTCCTGTGGCCACAGACTGCATAGCTGACAAGGTAACTTGAGTTCAAGAGAATGTCCAGTGCTTTGGAGGGTGTTTATGGCTGCTCCGCATGCAGGGATACCAGTTGTTACTCAGAATTATTTTGTATTTTGCTATATGTATCGCCATGCCATACAGCACTGCTTTCCCTTGGAAAAGATATACCTGGTGGCCCTTGAGTGCTAGTGAGGTATAAATAATAATTTTCAAGGCTGTCTTGGAGTGGTATTTTGCCTGAATTTCTTTCAGTGAAAACCAGGATTGTCCTCAGCTTTCCCAGTGTCCCTGAATTCAAGGAACCACGGCCATGGAATCCAAAGGACTTCCCTGTTCTCTCATCTCTTTCTGTACATGTTTAGTGGAGAAACTTGCCAAATTAATTCTGCTGGATGCTTCTTTACTCCCAGGTGGGGAAAGGAGTTCAAAAAATATGTTGATTCCCAGCTCAGGTCAAAGAACATATTGGTCATTGGGGCTGAAAGCAAGACACATGCACACAATACTGAAACAATGAATAATATTCTCAGTTGTGACTGGCTACAGTACAGTATTAACTTTTTTTCCAGAATAAGCCATTTAAAATATGTCATCAGGACAGAAAATGAAGCAAAATTCACCTATAAATGTTTGTTGCATAAAAAGTTAAAAAGAGAGATGGAGAGCTTTCACAGCTCTCTGGAATTGCTCGTTATCCTTAGGTAATATAGCCAGGAGAAATGGGAAGGTTTGGACAAAATGCCCTTTCTTAAGTGATATTTCTCTTAGGACAAAGAAACATGTGAAAGAAAAAAAAAAGAAAATAAAAAGAAAAGTTATTTTAATTTTAATGTAATCCAGCTGAAAACAGTGATATATCATGCCCGTCACCGTTTTTTAGGCAAAAATTTCTTTCAGGCTTATATGACTACAGTTTGTAACGAGGAAAACATTATCTGTCTTGGTCTTCTGCTGCTTCCCAGTCAGCCTGTCATATCCTTGCCACAGCCTCACTCACAGCATCCATGTTATTTTGAAACATTTACTGGTTCAAAGGGTAGTTCATAGGTACAGGAACAAATGTTCCAACTGCAGAAATACTCTTAGTGAGATGACAAAGTACTATTTATTGTCTGGCAAGCAAATAGTGGAAGGAACAAATAAATACCAGAACAGACAACTGCAAACAGCATACTTTAAAGCAGTCTAACAATGTTTTATATTAAATCATCCATTAAAACTTCCACCCAGACAAGATGACTCTCTGTTTTGGAGGATTGCATGAAATTATATATTAGAAGACACGAGTGAGTTTGTGATTTCCCTGAGTTTCATGAGTGAGAAAGTAATTCTGAAATAATCCTGTTCAGAAAACATAAAATACTACTAGGCATCTGCATACATATACGCATGACTTTCAGAGACAGGGAAAATTTACTGAAATGGTCTGCCCTATCTCATATTATCCTGTTATTTTTCAACAACTTTCCAAGCTAGCCAATATAATGTTCCTAATATTTAATATGATTCTACCTTCATTTATGGCTTCCTGGTAGATTTGCACTCCACTTTAAATGAGCTCTTCCTAAGAGACAGGCTCAAAAGGATTATATTTATGCACACAAGGCTTGAAATAAGACATATCCTAACCTTTAATTATGAATCACTGCCACGGTTTCTGAAAAGCAGCTGAAATCCTAGTGATGTTTTTAGAAGGTAAAATCCTGAGGTTTATTTAAGAGGGTTCTGTTACTTTAAATGTCATATACTGAAAACCCTTGTTAATAAAGACTGGCACAGGTCACACTGTCAAGGATAAACAATCATTCCTAAATCCTTTGTTTCAGGCTACAGTGAAACCTAATCCCCATGGTGTTCTTGTCTGGCCATGCATGCATGTAGATACGCACCACTTTTATAGTACTAGTGCTTTCTTTCAAGCACGTTGCTCCTGACTGCAAGGCATTTGATTTCTGGTAATTAATCAGCTCATCATACATGCTGTGTTTCTCCCTCAGGCCCAACTCAAGTTAGTGATCCAAATCTGGCCCCGGGAAAAAAGAAACCATTTATGCTCTTAGTGCACAGAATGAAACCCTGATAAACAGTGCTTGGCTAAACATTGAATTCAGATGGCATTATTTTTTTTACAAGCTCTAAGTGTAGGTTTAGAGGTTGGGGTTTTTTGCAAGCTGTAAGTCTGCTTTTTCTTTGTAAGCTTTAAGCCTGTTTCTCCTGTCTGTGTTTAGAATGGCAATAAACCCCAGAACCACCAAATGTGCCCCGAAACGAGACATCAAGATCACTGTATTATTTTTGAGGTTTTGTGTTTCAGTGTCTGAACTCGTTGCCTAAAATATTAGTGTTCATTTTTAAACAACACTTTGTCACATGTTTGTCTGTCACGCTTTATCTTTGTGTTCTTTCATGTTTGGCTTCTTTGTATAATAAACTGGTTACTGCTAATTTTACGAGATCAGGAAACAACTTCAGCTTGTGTTGGTAATTCCTCATGCCTAGAGATGTGGCAAATCTCATTCTTTTCAATTATGTACCAGTTGGCCTTAACTGCTGTTTGAGAAGTCGTGCATTGCTACTGAGGATCCACAAAAGCATTAGAACACTTAGCAGGCAAACTCTCACTTTTCATTTCTTACAATTAAAATAATAACCTCTATGCCTGCAAAGGAATTGTGCTCAGCTAGTGAAGACTACAGGCTCCCGCCTCTCCATCAGCTCATGGATTGCGGTACTTGCTCCTTGTTCTGCTAATGCATAAGGATTTGGAGTACTTGCTTCCTGCAGTGATGAGACATACAGCCCTGCCAGCGTTATTTCTAGACTATATTTTTTTGGCACAAACTAAGCTCTTTATGCCAGTTCTTTTCCCTATGGCAAAGGCAAGAAACCGAAAGGAATTATTTCACCTAATAGCTCCTTGCCTCACAGGGCTGTTGTGAGACTTAATTAATTAATGTTTGTAAAGTGCTTTGAGAGCCTGGGATAAAAAGGTGCTATATAAGCACTGATACAAGTACAAAATATTGTTATTATGAATTCCCAGTCTGATACAAAGTCACTGAGTGAATGAAAAGCTGAACTATCATCCCCAGTGCAAAAGCAGAGAGAGTTTGTCCAGGGTAAGGAGAGGCACTGCAGTGCATTTTTGTTTGCAAAGGCTTGTGTATAGAGGTGTCTTTGAGCCATGGGTCTGCTTGACTCAGAATTCTTGTAAAACAGGGAAAAAAGTGAAAAGGCTTTTGAACACTGCTACTGTGCTGTTTTTAATTTCTCTGTCTTTTCTTGTTCTAAGCATACCGTCCAGATAAGGAAAATAAACCACACTGGGCTACAGATTAAGTCAAATATCAAAATCATTGCATGCTGACCGTGAAAACTCACTCATGCTGAACATTTGTGGGTTATCAGGATCAAAGAGCACTTCAATATTTATCAAAAAGCATAGCCCACCATGGTTTAGTCTTCATTAACCTGGTGTGTATTTGAAGAACTCAATAGAGCTAATGCAGTCCAAGCTAAAGCTGACATTTTTTGACTTAGGAAAACATTTATCCTCTTGAAGAGATATGTATCAGTTTGTAAATGTTGTGAAAGGGCAGAATAACACAAGGCTTACATATGCTATTGGGTTGTCTGAATGCAATAAGCTTTATGGAACTGAATTATGCTTTGTACGTAGAGTCAAGAATGAACTTGTCATTTCTGTAATACCAGTAAAGCTTATTTCACGTATAATGGGACATCCCGCTGTGCATAGATGATACAATTTTTCTAGTTGGATTTAAAAATATTAAAATGAAAAAGAGGCTAAATTAGGCTGTGAAAGCTTGGGAATGTGTGATACTAAGGGTGTGCAACCAGCTGTAGGGAGTTTTGGAAATACATGGCATTACTCCCCCTGTTACTCTTGGCTGACTGGGTTTCATGTCTGAACAAGACCTCGAGGAGTTTAGCTCATATAAAAGACTCTCCCCTGTATATAGAAAGGAATATGGATCGTAATGGGTGTTAGTTTTGATTCCCTGGCACTGCCTTTAGCCTTTTCAGTCTGTTCTTACTGTGCAACTAATGCTCATATCCATGATGTTCAGCTAGAAAAAGACAATTTAAAAACCTGCCATGCTAAAACAGTAAATGAGTATTTCAAAATTAAAAGCAAAGAAAGAATTTATGCATATTGATGACGTACAATATACGTGTATGTCAGGGAGAAAAACTGAAGTGGAGGTTATGGCACTGGACCTAGACTCCTGACTCAGCTTTTCTATCGGTTTCTTTTTGTAACTTGAGCTAATTTTTTTTTAATTTCTCCAGGCCTCGACAAGGTGTTGTGAATCTTTTTTATCTGTATGAAATAGCAGGAAGTGAAGCAAAGGGGAGTGGGTATGTGTGACTGAGAGGATCATGACTATAAGAACAGATACAGAGAAACTGGGAGTTTGATACTTAAAGACAAATAAAAGCCAAATACCAGACAACTGCTTGTTGACTGGAGTTCAAGCTAAAGAAGTGTTTCAGGCAGAGAGAGTTAGGCACTATTTAGTGCTGATTTGCTCCATATTCTTTTCTGAATATCTGAACATTTTCTTCTCATGTCAAAAGGTCTTGATGGCATAAGAAAGCTGGTGAGAACTGTGACACCCATTCCGGTGAAAGATGAATGTCTTTCTATATCTTTAAACTGAATCATAGTAGGATCCAGAATTGGTAACCAATTCCTTCACTAGATCCTCACTGGCTGCTGAATCTCATAATTATTGCATTCTTGTGCTACGTCTTCAGCTGGGATAGTAAGGAAACAAAGTACAGCATTTAGAGTGTAAGGTGATCACAGGTAGAAAGCGAAGCATTACTGTTTACCATTTAAGCATACTTTATATTTAACACAGTTTAACACTGGGGTTTTTTTTTGCATTTAATTTCCTTGTAGTTGAGGTTCTACTCTCAAATCCTAACAGAAGACAATTTAACCAGACACTGCCAGTAGTCTGCAGCCTGTGCAGATTTCCATATTTTGACTAAAGCCAGGTTCTGGAGAGCTGCATAACACTCTCATCCCATAGTGCTTGCATAGCCTCCGTCTGCACTAACAAGTTGGCAGCACGTGCAGGTTGCACCAGACCATGTCACAGCAATCAGTCAGGTGCTGGGGTAATAAGGCGAAGTAACAGCTCCTCATCCTCAGGCTTCATGCTGTAAAGTTGTCCGTTAGTGGGGAGTGGGCTGGGCCACATGGAAGAGGGGAAAGCTCTGTAATTCCAAGTATTAGTGAGGAACATGTCAGAGTGTTGTTTGGAGATGGATCTAGGGAAAAAAAAAAAAAAAAAAAATCCGGGCATTTTGCACCACCTGCAATAGAAGCCTGTCAGGGGAAGAAGAGTGAATATCTGGATCTGCCTACATTTAAATGCAAATTAGAAGGAAAATACCAGCTGCAATGGGAACAGAACAGTGGCCTCTAAAGGTTCAGTGGTTCAGTTTTAATACCTCTCTTGTAACATCAGTGACTTACTTTTCAAAGGACCTGTGCACCTGTAGTTCTTATTGTTCTCTACTGTTTGAATTGTTTATTCCTTCCAAAAATTATTTTACAGTTAATGTAAATTGGGTCTTTGTACAAAGCTAAAAAGGAAAAGGGAAAAAAACTAACAAAAACTATGTTGGGAGAGAAAGAAAGAGAGTGCTATTGGAAAATTTTAGATCCTTGGGTTTTTTTCTGATTTTGAAATAGGGTTCAGCGGGGTTTTCCCTAACAAATTAGTTCTTCCATCACCCCAAAAGAGACTGGAAATCTAAGCAGCTTCCTGAGTTAATCAAGTAGAGGAGAAAGCACAACCAGAGTCTTATCTGAGTTTTCCCTCTGGCTTTTCCACCATACCATTCCTTTACTCCACAAACTTCCAGCAAGTTTAAAGGCTCTCTGGCAGCATAAATATAAGTGGGCTGCCTAAGATAAGGGACACTGCATGAAATGGAGAACATGAAAGCAAGCACACATCGAAACAGCCATCTGCTCAGCCTTGGAAGAGGAACATTGCAGAGCTCATCTGTGCATTAGTGTTGCCATTTAATGCAGTTCCTAACAAAAAAAGTTAATAAAATTCATGGCTGTAGCTGACTCACATTATAATGTCCTTCTAGAAAAAGCCTGTACCATTGCTCTGTGACTCTGTGCACAGAATAATAATATGTACCATAAAGCAAACTGAAGAGTCTCAGGTTTCTATTGCTGCAGATAGTTGGACTCTGAGTTTACAAGTCAGTTGAAAACCCGCCTGGATCGGTAGCAAGAAACAACCTGTTTTCCTGAAGCATACCATAACTGAAGTTGTCCCTAAGCCTGGGAGTCACGTGTTCTTAATATTCAACAACTGTGCCAGCAAGGTATTGAAGAGGAGGTATGGAACAACTGTTATTTACATCACTGGAAAATTGTTAAGAAATGAGATATAAGGTCAATGGAGTCTTAAAACACTTTGTCAGCATTATCTGTTTCTACTCTCAGCTATTTTGCACATGGTGCTCCGCAATGAAACCTTTCGGTGTTTACCTTTTACCTAAGAGTTCACTAGCTGCATTACTTACCGGTAGAAGTAATGGTAAGCTAAGTTGATGGCATGTGACAAATACCACAGTAAGGGTAATTACTTGCAAATAGATGCTGTGAGGCAGTTAAGAGCAACCATTGTGTACAAACAGTACAGTTGAATAGCTTACCCTACAAATCATTGCAGTCATTTTAAAACTGTCATTCTACAGAGAAATATTATTTCTATAGACTGGCTCTCATTCTAAAACCTTTAAGGAATATATTTGCTAAGAGCTACTTCCAATTCATTTATGTTATTAAATTAGGTTTCTCTGACAAATATTGTCAGTAGTATTAGTAAGCAGTTCTTGTTTCATTTGCTGAAGATGGAGCTGTGAATTCTCCGAAGGAAAAAATAAAGTGTTTTAAGACAGGCAAAAATTTGGAGAGCACAATCCATTGCATCAACTATTTTCTTTGCTGCTGTAAATTGATGTTTTTCCAGAGACTTCCAGAGAAGTTTTATACTTAATGCAAACAGAGAGATAAGAATCCAGAAGTCTCTAAGTGCAGAAAGACTGCAAAACAACATATTTCACAGTTTACAAAACACATTTAAGACATACTTTAAGATATTTAGAAAACAAGGTATTTAACTGCAAGATATATTAAGTAAGTGTTTAAAATATATGACAGAGGACTGCAAAATGCTGGAATCTGTCAGATTTGGGGGACTGATAGGCGTTCTGCATGTCTGTGTGTGCATGCATGCCTATGCTTGTGACGTCTTTTATTCAACTGCCAATGTAATTAACACACTACCCTGGGAGATGGAGGTGGTGCTTATTTTCCAAATCACAAACTCCTTGTTGTTGAGCCCGGGACTGTCTCAACCGGGTGTTTCTAAACATCTCATGCTGAACTCTTTCATTTGGCATAAACAAGTAAATAATGTGTACAAGAGGGGTTCTGACCTCACGCTTCCTTCTTAGATGAGCTCCAATTTTTGAGGATATTGGGCTTGGTCAGGAACGGTACATTGCTCTGCAATTACCAAATCTTTTTCATATATTTTCTCCTAAATGTCTCAGGGACCATTAATTGTGAACCAAAGGCTTGTTAGTGCTTACATTGTGTTTGAAAATGAAACTCAGGCTCCTAAGCTACTTGGAACCTTTGAAAAATGTGTCTTGTAAGGATTTATGCCCATTCACAGCACCCCACACACGGAGTCCCAGCACTGCCATGGTGAGTCACAGGAATGGGAGTTTACAGAGGCATTCAGCTGCTGGATCTTGGGTTACATGAAACAAGACTGAAATCACAGTCCAAGTGACACCTGTGGCAAAACTCACAACAATTTTTGGACTTCATTGAAGGATGTGGGATGGAATTACAGGGGAAAATACCAAGCTTTATATATCAGAGACATTCATAGACTGCAGCTAAATTCTTTCTTAGTGTAACACCAATAAATGAATTTGGAACAAATAAAGTGAATGTTGACAAGTGCTTGTAACACTGACAGTGGAGATTTTTTTTCTCTTTTTTTTTTTCAGTTTAGTATATTACTGTTTGCTACAAAAACTGAGGAAGTAGGAGATCCAGGTTCCCTTTCTTCCTGTCTCAGGCAAATTGAATCTATATCTGTCATCGATCGCTAGCTGCTGGACTGGTTAACAGCTCTTGGCTCCTATTTAAAAGTGCAGGACAGAACACTGTGAAAATACAATGAATGGGATCCACTTTCAAAATTAGCATTAATTGAGAAGAAGAGGATAACAGAAAACAAGCCCAGTGGAGATTTCTACTTACTTGAACTAAATTCTCTATTCCAGAAATTTTTCATTATCTTGATTTTCCCCTCCTAGCTAAGAATTACGTGATCAATGGAAATCTAAAAAAACATTCATGGAACAGAACACGCATAAGCCTGTATTCTGCGAGTACACCTTAGATGTGACAGGGCTAAAGAAATTGCTGCAAATCAATACAGTACAGAATCTAAACATGCAAATAGATTAAACAGATGTGACTACTAATTAATGAGTTAAACTGAAAAGAGACCTGCAGGTTATTCTGACTTACAGTCTCCAACATAACTAGCAAATGAAGAACGTTTAATCTTTTCTCTCTCCTCTGTGTAGCAGTGCCGACTAGTCTGTCACTGATGTGTCATACTTGGCTC
This sequence comes from Ibycter americanus, assembly GCA_035590275.1. Lineage (NCBI taxonomy): Eukaryota > Metazoa > Chordata > Aves > Falconiformes > Falconidae > Ibycter > Ibycter americanus. The sequence goes on from JAVJGI010000032.1 coordinate 20,962,597, forward strand.
TCCGTCTGCTACATACTCAAAGTTTTTGCCGCTATCTTCTTGCTTAAAAGCCACACAGAAGTTTATACATGAGTGCAAACAATGTTTAAATGTGCCCAGCTCATCACTGAAGGCATTGTCACAGAACAGAGGAGCGATGCAGACATATCAGATGCTCTGGCAACAAGTAGCATAATCCAATCGTTCATTAACATAAATTCAAGTTGCAATGCTGCAGGCCTAAGAATTGAAAAATAAGTTGGAAATCTGGAAGTTAAAAGGACCTGGGTTTGTAGGGAACTTTCAAAGCATTGTCCTACACAAACCCTGCCCGCCTTAGCCAATGGACAGGGAATTCCATTTACCTAAAAATGGAGGCTTTGAAGAAGCTGATTAACACAGAGTTCAGCCTGGTGTTACAGGCTAATGAAATGACTAGATCAAGCCTGTGTTTTGGGACCGAAATAATAATGTAGTAGCACCTTTTCACATCCTCTGTTTTGTTTCTTTAAGAAAGCAGTTAACTTAGAAATAATTAAGGTGCTTCTCCGATTTTTGAAGCCTGCACTTTGTATGTAGGCTGCAGCTTTTCCTCCTGTGCTGACTCTGGTTGTTGTGGGCTTTCTGCAGTGCTGAAAAGCAGTTCAGAGTGACTGAAAGACAAGTTTGTGCTTAAAGAATAAAAATGCCTCTTCTCACAGTGCCACACATATCCAGTTTTGGGGTTTTTTTTTCTGTACCTAGGATGTCCTGTATTTTTAGTCCCACAAGGACTATGGCAACAAATTTTTGTAACATGTGAAGTGGATTATACAAAGGGATTTCACTCACTCGTGCAGACAGTGAAATTCTCTCTACATATTTGTGCCATAGGAAGTTTCCATCGTATCTGAAATTGTCAAATCCTCTTGCAACCATCAATCTATTTGAAACATAAAATTCTAATTTAGAACCAAGTGACAGATGAAATATTTGCATTCTGAAGACTAAACTGACTGTATGGATTTTGTAGTCTTATTACATTTTATATATTTTATTTAGGAGATGCTTAATCAATTAATTATGCCAAGTTCTACTTTTCATTTTCAAGAAGAATCCCAGATTTCATTGTGGTTTTATACATAGCATCTAAATACATCAAAACACCTACATTTAGTCTTTTAGATACAAAGACGATTCTTTTGATTAGCCAGAATTGCTGACACTTCTCTGTCTGCTGATGTAGCAATATCTGTGTTTTCATCTATTTCTGATTTCAGTCTCCTTTTATTTGCAGCTCTTGCCACTCCAATGAACCTATTACCTTCAAAAATGCTGTATTTGAAATTATACAGAAAAATCATGTATGTATGCAGTTTATATAAACAGGATTAACATTAAGCAGAGGAGTAAAGTTATTCATGGACTTTTTAGGAAAGTAGTGATGCTTTTCAGTGGAAGTGTGTAAATAATTTAACCCCAGTCTGCGCATCTTAATATCATTTAAAGTGTTAACTGAGATTTAGAGAACTTTCATTTTTGGCTACTATACCTGCTTTCATGTTGTAATTGATCTTGAATTTAGCTTAATAATTTGAAGTCTCTCTCTAACTGTATACTGTTCTTTTGCCTTCCCATTGCTCATCTTATTGGACCTTATGAATATTTGAACAGTTTCCCTCAGGTTGCAGTCAATCAAATGCTTATCATGTTATTAATTTAATACTTTACAATATAGCATGTATGCTTCAAGAAATTTCTTCAGCTCTTTTCATAATTATAAACTGGGGGGAAAAAAAAGAAGTGAAAGACCTTTCTGGATGAGGGGCTCAGGTTTCTGTGTCTTCTAGTTGGGAATCGCAACTTCACTCTGTGCTTGACCTAGAAGGAGTACTTGATAGTACGGAAAGCCTATATTTGCCTTTCCTAGCGGCACACAAGAGCTTCCTTCCCTCTTGTTAGAGGATGCACTACATAACATTTGACTGCGGCAATGAGTTTGACAGACTCAGCTTTTATGATCATCAGCATTCTGCTGCTGTGAAAGAGGAAGCTTAGCTTGACTCCAAAGCAGAGTGGCCTAGACCCTGACTTTGGATGTGCCTTATAGAGAAGAGAGATTTCAAGAAGAAAGCACTGCATCTCCTGGCAGTGTGCTTGGGCAACATTTCAGTTTCAGTGACAGGGAAAAGAACTACTGATAATAAAATTAGTTATTTCTAGATGATTCTCTGTCTAACGGTTCCTTATATGTTTGGCATCTAAATACCTGTCTAACCTGACGTTGCACATGATTTCATTTGAAACTTGCACCAAATGCAAAATCATATGTATTTAGGCAGTGGCAAAATGCAGTGTACTTAAGCGTCCAATGTAAGACAAAATCTGCAAAATGTAGCCCTGGGATTTATTAATGATTATTCCAAATGTCTTAATGACAGAGACAACACTATGAACTACTTAGTACAAAATGAATAAACAATCTAAAGGAAAATGCAGTTATATGAATGATTAATAATGATAAAAGCTTCAGCATAGGTATCTCCTTTCCCCTGTCCTTTTGCCTTACAAAGACATACTGTTTCATAGCTCCCAACAGCTTGAGGCTGACTAGCTGCATGTACCTAGCTTTTAAGCACTTAAACATTTAAACTGCCCTGTTGTTTCTTCTAGATTCTCAGTTGCCTAGGATTCCCATTTTCAGATATTAGCCCATAATTTTGATCTTGAGTCTCTCTAATAGTGATGCAGTCCCTAGACCTTTTTCTCCAAAGATGTAGGATACATTTTTTTTCCCTAGGCTTATAATTTTCCTGGAGCAAGACATCACTATTTCAACAGGAAGGCAATAAAACATTTCTGAACGCTAGAAACGGCAGTCTCCCCTGTAATAGATTCCTATTTATTTTTAACAGAATCAATAGTTGTTTGCAAGTAATTGCACACTGAAGTCTGTAAGTAAGGTAAGATTGAGAGCATGTAGCTGTCTCACGATTCAGGTATAGTAATCTGATAAAGTCTGTGGCTACTTTCTATGAAATCCACAGGGCCAGCTCTTTCAGCAGGTTCGTAAGAGTGACCCCTTTCCAGATGACTCCATATATCCCTTATGAAATCCATCAATACAGTAAACTTCCTTTGCCTAACCTCTGCATTGATTGAACTTAAGTACTACATTTGCTAGTAGAACTCAATGAAGCTCATCATCACACAAGTGCAGCTCTATGTTTCCTATTCAATAGACTTCAAAATACCTGAATATCATCATAATTGGTCTGCCGTTGAGTATATTTCTATCTTCATCTTAGAAGAGGATGAAGTACCCCCTTTCATGCTCTAGTAACTCTCACTCATCATGTACAAGTAAATAATGAAAGATTTACACTAGCCAGTTGTTTTCTGTTATGAAGAGGGCATTTGAATTAAGTGTCTTCGAATTGCAACCTAACTCTTCCTTTCCAGCTTCTCCACAGTACACAGTTGCTTTGGCACGAGTATTAGTGAATCAAATACAAAATACAATTTTTTTGAAGATTTCTCCCTCCTCAAATGACATTGCTACCAAGGCTCGAGCATTATCTTTGACTGGAATTTGACTTTAATCAGTATTAGAATCTAAATGGCAGAAAGGCACAGTACTGTCAACTTACAAGGCTTTTGCTTTCAAGAGGGTAGTCACATTATCCATTCCAATTCTAATAAGATGTTCCCTTGAGAAGGGATGGGGTGTATGTAAACCTAATTAAAATGTTGTTACTGAAAGGAACTGCCTAAAGACATAACAGCTGTCAATTATAGCAAAATTTTTATTTATTTTGATTTATAATAAGAGGGAAAAACTACCTATTGTGTGCTCTTAAGAATTTTGTTACTTCAGGTGCGATAGATGTATACAGGCCGTGCAATGGAATTGCTAAAAGGATGTTCATAACGTAGAAGACAATGCAGACTAAATGACTTATAGCACTAGTTTGTACCTTGCATGGAGGTAACCAAAGAGGGTTTATGGGCATCCCTAGGGTGCATATTCTGTGTTGCATGAAAAGATGTAATGTCTTGGAGAATCTGTCCGGAAGGCAAATGTAAAAAGCAAAGCTGTGCTGAGAAAAAGAGCATAGAACAAACTTAAGGATTAAACAGGATTCAAAACTTCTGTGAGCTATGGAGGAAGATATCACCACAGGCCTTCTAGTCTCTATCTTCCTTTCATGAAAAATGAGTCAAGAACATTTCAAATATCTTGAGTTCATTTTTATTAGATTTATCTATTTAAACAGAATAAAACACCTCCAGCAGCAGATAAAATCCTAATGAAAATGGTTCTACTTTGAAAGAAGCTGTGCAAAGTCCTTTATTCAGTGCCACTGGCCTTTTAAAATACATTCCAAATGAAAGGTACAAAACTCAGGGTTTTTGGATAGTCAAATTCATATTTGTGAAGTGAATATTTTATACATTTATCTAGCTAGTCTATAACATAAACATCCATGCAGAGAAACAGAGAATGTGCTTAACACTCCAATTCAGAGTGGGGTAGCCACTGGCTCCTGGGTGGAGTACAGATGTTTTGCTATCAATGCCAGCTGCTACAGGCTTCTAGAGAAAGAAGGACCTTTTCAATGAGACATAACACATGTGCTTCATTTTACTTGACATCGCACGAGATCAATCAGCTAAAACTTGCAATTACCTAATTGAAGATATTTCACGGTGTCCCAAACTTAAAGAAATGGCTTATCAGAAGAGAAGAAACATTTAGAAGTTATTCTTGAAGGCAAGAGACAAGTATATAATGATTAAGCTAAATTTAAAAGTAGTATTATGTCATAGAATTTTTTAATGAAAGGGTGATGACAAGGTATTGAAGGGGAGCCTTTTCCTGGCAAAACCCTTGTATTTCCTTACCTTTGGGACTGACTTCCTTCCTTGCTCTGACAGAGAACCAAATGTTGACTTCTAGGGAATGCTAAAAATCTTTTTTTAAAAATATTTTTATTTTTCAAGGAGAAATAAGATCATAGCTCAAATTGCAGGAAATGCATGTTTTCCTTTTCTTTTTGGAAAGTTTTATTTCTCTTGGGTTTGTTAGGTGATTTTAATTATACTTTTTTTATATATCAAGTAAGGTTTTTCTATTTACATGTAAAATCAGGTACTACAACTTCTGAATGAAAAAATAAAGCTATTTATCAGCAAAAGGAAGTCTAAAACACAGTCATCATTCCTTTTACATAATATTAATGGCGCTTCAATTGAATAAAAACAAACAAAACCCAAACTACCAACAAAATACAAACGCTTTTCATTTAAAAAGAAGTAAATTTCTGCACTACTATGCCAGAAACATATCTGCAGCATCATTCTTGGTGAAGATATATTCAAGTCTGGACATAATAAACCACTCTGTCTCTTCTGGATAATGATTTTCCCACATAAAAATCCGCTTTCATATTTCAACTACGTGCAATCAAGTGCCAGTTTAATACCGTCATATCTATCATCACGTCATCATAGTTGTTTGCTCTGGTGTCAGCTGTTTCACCAGCAGCTCTAACCCACAGCTTTTCTTTTGCTGCCTCTGCTGATACATGGAGTGAGGCTAGTCCTGACTCAAAGACAACAAAAGTGCACAGAAGTTCCAGAAACCAACAAACAAATTAAGTTGTCCCAACACTAACAAAGCTACTAACAAAAGCTATGCCAAACTTCTCTGTAAACAAATGTTTTCTTCCTTTTTCCTGGAACAAGCTTGACAATATAATGGGTGCAAAGAAGATGGGAAAATGTAGTCACTGCAGCGCTGCACTACTCCGCTTGCTAAACTGGCAACAGAACTTGATTAGAATTCTGCATAACAGCACATCAATTTAACGCTCGTAGTACCACGAAAGTGTTACTGCACTGTGCTTTTCTGACATCCAACAAGTATCATGGTTGTGTAAGATGAACATGAATATTCAAATAAGGAACAATAATGAAAGCTTAAGAGTAATATAACCAACAAGAAAAGTTAGCCAAAAATTGGGGCGGGGTTGGGGGGGGAGTGGGGGAGTAAAAAGTTTTAATTCAGCACTTTCAGAACTTCAGAAATTTTTTAAAGTGAAAATGCTTTAACCAGTTACTCTGAGAGATATAATTGGTTTTCATATTCTCATGAAATTTTGAAATTTAACTGTGACCCCATTATTACATAACAAAACCTAAATCAATCAAAGGTAAACTTTCCAATAGTTTTCACTGGAAGTCCATCACTGTTTGATAGCCTTTCAGGTACTTAGATGCCCTAAATGTGCCCAACCTGCAGAACATACATTGTTCACTGAATAAGCCACGTTCCTTTGTAAGCATCAGATCTGGATGACCATAGTGTATTCATACAGCTGGAAGTACAAAAAAAAAGAAATCTTTTGTGTGAACATACTAATAATTCCAGTTCCAATGGTCAGGTTTGAATTATAAGTATTTGTGTATGTATTTGTACCAGGTTGTGAAGAAAACAGTATCTTTTTCAATGTTTGTATACTGGTAACTGTAATTCAGATTAGCCCTGTTTCAAAGCAATATAGTATTAAAAATATATTAATTTTGGCTATGCAGCTCTTTTAGTATTTACAATGTAATGGCTTTTCTCTATTCCACTTTAATATATGTCATTGAAATAACAAGGATAAGAATAAAATCTTTTTAGGTAACTATTCAATCGTTAATATAAAGTTATTCTCTTCAGTAAAAATACTGCAGGCTTAAAGACCTACAGTGCGTCAAAAGCAAAGTCGTATGTCAAAGGCACTCCATTAAAAGCTATATTCAGTCACAGGACTTTTTGCTTATAAAATAGATTTTCAGGCGTGCAGAGGAGCTATGGTGTGGACGAGTAACAGAGGCATGAGCTTCATATTTCTTTCTTATTTAAATTTTCGAAGTTGAACACATGGCATGTCTGCATTTAAGCAAAAAACCCCGGTGATCAGAATATTGCAACGAGTTACTTAGATTTAGCTTGAGTAACAGCTTAAACATCAGTGCACCCTGACAGTATTGCTCTTTCATTCGCTGAATGGCAAAGCAGCCAGTGGAGCTAAATCTAGATCTGTTCATTGCAGCTGGCCTAGAGGAGGCCCTCCATCAAGCACAGTCAGATGGGCTTGTGCCATCGAGTGTCAGAGCCTTAAGCCTATCCCACTGAGTGCACTGGCCTGGTGAAAGGCTGGTCAGGTCACTAACAGTATTTGAGACCAAAGGTATCCATCAGGGTAGGAAAATATCCCAGAGAGGGCAGAGGTGTGTGTGTTATAGCTCAGGTTACAACTTTCATTCCATTTCTGACACAACTCCATCCCAGCCTTCAGTCTTTAATACTCACCGTACTAAAATTACGTTTCTGAAGATCAGGATCCAAAAGCTGTTATATAGGTGTATATGAAACATATAGATTAATGTGCCATATAATAGTGGACAGAAAAAAGAACTCCCTAATCACCTGGGTTGAATGAACGAAGGAAGACATATTTGCCTGCCATCTGTTAATGTAAATGGTGCAGCTAATTTAACAGTATTAGACGTGAATCATCATGCTATTATTCCGGTTTTACATCACTGTGAAACTGGAAGTGAATCATTAATATCAATGAAATTATACCTGTGTCAGCCATGGAGTAATCTGCAGAGGGGATCAGGTTCATTAATTTTAATAATTTATGATACAGTGTAGGCTACACAATTTGACTAAATCTACTTTTATTTAATGTGACCTACTGATCCTTGCATGTATTACAAATCATCCACGGTATTAGATTTGTCTATTATAAGCAGTTTCTGAGGAAGCATGACTTTTTAGCAGAGTGTACTAACTTCTGAATTTATCTGGGAAGATTGCTGACCTGATCCTTGAAATGTTAACCGAAGTACTAGCTTCTACATAATGAAGATATCACCATGAAAAGATGAACTTTCAAGGCTGCAATGGTAGTCTGAAATCCGAATTTAGAGCACTGTGTGATGCATCAAAGTCAATAAGTATAACTTAAATGCAACAGATGGAGCACCTAAATAATCACTGATTTAATCTTTCATTTACCAAAACTTTTGGAACAATTTTTTATGTGATATTTTTGTCTTTCAAATCTTTGCAAAACAAAGGTGAATGAAATTTGCTTTGTAGTGCTTCACTATTATTAATGTGATCTTATAAATAACATGAAATAAATTATATAAAAATAATAATAGTGCATTGAAAGTTTAAAGAACTTTTTAAACTTATCTATGGCTTGATAGGAAAAATTACAGTAAGATGTTATAGTCATACCGTTCAAATTGACTTTATTGTAGAAAATACTAAATTTTTTTCTTAATTGTTGATAATGATTTTCTTAACTGATGATTTTAAAATGGCTGGTAAGATACTCATGTGATAGATTTTGAAATCTTTCCACTGATCCAGTAAAAATACACTAATTTGTACTAGTACAAGGTCTGTTGGCTATTTTTATTGATATCTTCAGTTTGATTTCTAACCTCACTTGCCAATGTATTCTACAAAGAATTAGTTGTTTCTGTGAAAAGGAATGGAAAACCTGCTTAATTTGAACTGATGATTATTGTTGTAATCAAATTCTGCCTCCATACCAGTTCATATTCAGAGAAAAAGCCACTGCAACTCTGCAAAGTTGCACATCACTTTTCAGTAAGTTTGACCCCTTGGAATATTACTTAGGATGTTCCATTTTCCTTTTTGCAGGAATTCATCTGTACAGAAGGAAAAATTGTGAAAAGGTCTAAAGGAAGGCAGAACCATTAAAGAGAGGACAGATATCATAGTTGTGCCATAGAAAGAAGAGAAGAGAGAAAAGGAAGGGATCTGGCAACTAAATAGCATATGTAGAAAGAACAAAAAAAACAAAGGAAAATCCAGACCATAACCCATGTTCCCTGTTAGTACATACATAAAGTAAATAAATAAATTCCTAGGACATTTGTCCCTCTGGAATGACTCTTGTAATGTGTCAAACTTTTATCAGTCCCAGCAGAACTGAAGTTCAGAGAATCATGTAAGGAGGAGCCATGGCATGTCCTCAGGATAAACCATATTATGGGGGAGAGGAAACCAAAGAAACTGCCCTGCTTCTTTGCATTTCTTTTTCATGCTGTGATGGAACACTGTCGCTGTGTGGACTCTGAGCTGCCTAGTATGTGCCATGAAAGAAAGAGAAGTGTATGGTCTTCTAATACCTGAAGCACACTGCAAAGCAGCAGCGGTGTATGTAGGGAAACCAGTGATCTTCAACGGTGTTGCTGCACTTTATGGCTTTTATGAATTTTCCTGCATCAGTCAGAATTTGACCTTCAGCAGAAGGGCATTGTGCATGCTATTCAAAATTGGCTTTTATGAGTTCAGATGAGTGGAATGCCTGTTCGTCTGATTTCTCATTATTTACTTATGGCTTTGCAATGACTGAGTAGCATCATTTACTTCAGACCTGTAAGTTACATATCAGAGCTCTATGTTATACTTAAGAATCTTTGAGGTAGCCATAAATGAACTGCAAGAGGGCACAAACAAACATCTGAAAACCTGGAAACTTTCCTAGAGGTATATGTCTGAACAGAAGTTTGAAATCTCATGAAATATTAGCTTTCATAATTTTCTGTCTTTATATTTCAAATATAGAGCTAGCCGATTTGTTTGTGATATTCCTTTGCTGTCATTATTAACATACATCAGGACTTTTTTTAACTCTCTCCATTCTTATTAGACATGGAATGCTCCCTTTTGCTTTTTCTTTTCTTTTTCCAGTTTAAAAAGTACGTTTAAAAGGGAAGTCTGAAAAGCTAAAAGAAAAAAAATAATGTTCGAATTATTGTGGCTGAAAAACAGGAAAATGAAAAACAGCTCTTTAGAAATTACTTTTACTCCCTATTTTCTGTTTAAAAACTTTTCAGGCTCTGTTTATCCCTTTTGTTATTCTTCTAATATCCTTCAAATCATTTGCTTGTGAATTTTTTTAGTGAGAGATCCCATTTAGACATCTGTCCTTTTGATTATAAAGTCAAGAGGTTAAGGGCATTTTTGTGCCTGCACGATACATTGTCCAAGTTAAATAAACAGGTAAAAAGTAGACAAGCCTGAAAAAGGCAAGGATTGTAGTTCAGGCAGATTGTTATTTTATACAAATCTGTTCATCCATCCATAAATTTAGATAGCATGAAGTTATTCTCGTACACTGTAGAATGATTTACATAATAAGCATAAGTTTGAAAAGCCATTACAGATTGAAGCACCTCCAGGGATCTTAAATACCTTTTAAAATACTTTTTTTTTTTAATATTATTTTTATTAAATAAAATTACACAGCTGATACCAGGAATTTATCCTGTTAGGTCTTGTGTCTGATAAATATTTAGACACTACTGCAGTCACAGTGTCTTGGGATATCACCTTACTCAGAGCAGTCTCTGACTCACTTGCCACCTTGCTTGGTACTTCTAACATGAGAACATGAGAGGGTAGAAGCTGAAGAACCAGAGCTCTATGAACACAGTTAATGAGGAGAGTATCTATAGGGTTAAGTAAAAACTGTGACTTTAATCTGTACTAAACTTGATGGAAAATCTAGCATTCAGTTTCCTTCCAGACAGACAAAGTATAGATCACATATATACTGCTTAAGTTAAACCTGTGTCTCTAATTCAGTGTTAACAGGTTGGGCTACGTAAAACTGTGCACGAGAACCAAATCAATACCCAGCTGCTCTTCCAAGGCTGTGGAAGCATCAACTTCCCTTCACACCATATTGAAGATACTGATCACCTGTGCATCCCTGTATCCTGAACATTGATTTGAAGGCATAATCTTCTGCTTTTGAGCTTGAAAATGTGGTTGGTTAGTTAGTTGCTGTGCAATAAATAGGTGGCAAATATAGAAAGTGAACTCAAGAGATAACAGTCTGGATAGCAGAGTACCTGCAGCGAATGGGGATTTTACTGCCTTCTATCCTCTTCCCAACCTGGGGAAGGTTCCTGTCCTTGCAGTTGAACCATCAGAGGAGATGGATGTGTGCCTGTGCTTCTGCCTCTGCTGTGCACAGCTGGGTGCCCTAGTGCACATCCATCCTCGTCAGTAATAATAAAAAACAAGCTCAAACATGCTTAATTATCAGCAGATGGCAGCTAACTTTTTATGTCTTGAAGCTACTGGTGCAGGTGAATATTTCCCCCGAATGCAAGCAGTTTATGTTTCTGGAGTGGATCTTTCTGGAATATTCTTAGATCATATACAAAGCATTTAGCTGAATATCAGGTTAGTATTCATGTAGTTAGCACTCCGTGGCTTTGGTATACTCAGCTACACCCTGCTACTTCAGTACTCTTTTTAAGGTAAAAGGTTTACCTCCAAGGCTTTTCCTTATTATTTGGATGCCACTTCAGTAGACTTCTCAGAATAACAGGGCAGTTACTATCACTGTCTTGTTTATGTTGTGGAATTATTATAAATACTGCTTTATTTTGGCTGATGCCTACATTTACAGGGACAAAATGATATTTAGCAATATATCTTGCACCCTGGCACATTTAATTAGTATGTCAAACTTGTGCTTGTACTTCTATTTCTATTTCTAAAGCAGAAGCACTTTGCTCATAGTTTGGTGTCAGAATGCATGAAACCTCCTTGGCATAATGTGAATTAGAACCAGCAGCAAAATGAATGAATGATTAGCATTGGGCATGGATCCAGTGTTTGACATTCCACTCATTAGAAAGTCTACTCTAATTAACGTAATTGGAATCTACTGGGTGTGCCATTGATGGATTTGCTTGTCACCACAATTTTGTTTTATGTTCCATCATATTCATTGGTGAAAACATGATGTATGCTGAGATTACCTTGTAAAGACCCAGTTCTTCCGAGGGATCTGCAAATTACAGCCTCTCGCTCCCACACGGGGACTTAATGAAGCCAACGGGAGGCAGGGTGCATGCTAGCAAACCCCTTTGCATGATAATTGTTTTCTCATAGTCCATATGAGTTATACACAACAGACATATAACTTTGCATTTACCTAGTACCTGGGGATTTCAAATGATCTCCTAAACACTGAGAAGCAATTGAGCCACTTTTCCTAATGCTAATAGCACCTTTCCTACAAGGGGTCACTGAAAGTACTCAATAAACTCATTGGGGGTACTCAATACATTGTCAGAATCTGGCTGTAATTAAGTAAGCCTGGTAAAAAACACTGTTATAAATAAAATTATATACATTTTCTGACTGGTGTACAGGGAATGTGATATTTCCAAACTCATACAGTAAATGATTAACAAAACCAGAATGAAACCAAGGACTCTGTTGAATGAAAACCAGTTCTGCAAGTTGCCACTTGAATCATCAGAACTACTAACTCACTTGAAGGTTTTTATCCTTTTATCTATAATCCTGACACAACCATTTCAGCTGCAGCCAGACATTTTACAAAGAACTTTTGCTTTTCAACTTGAAGGCGTACACCTGTGCTGACTTTCCATCTTCTTTATATGCATATACATATTTCATTAGATCAGGGCTCTCATAATGGTGGGCAAATAACGTATTCTTGGTCTGGAAAAGAGCATTGATGATATTAAATGGAAATGGGAGGTTTAATTTCCATTAAACTCCTCTTATCTAAGGCATAGAATTCTGTAAACAGAATGAAAGAAGACATAATTTAAGCTTTGAAAGCATGGAATGGTTAAATGGATACCAGTGGAAGGAAAATTTACGTGGTGGAGAAGATATATAGACAAAGTTAAGTCCCTTTTATTAATATAAAGTCTGTGGTCATACTTGGAATCAAACTCCTATCCCCAGAGAAGTTTAAAGAATACATGCAGCAAGAAAAATACCATTGTTACTTTATGAATAATGGGCTTGCATAGATATCATGACAATAAGTATATTCTAGGAAACGGTATTGTTTATAGTAGTCTGTTGAAAGATTAAAAGCACTTAACATTTTATTTACATTGTCTATTTTTTCTTATAGCTTTCTACAAACAGGTATGTAGACTGTGCTGCATTTTTACAGAAATTTCATGAGAGCAGAAATGCTCTCGTCATCAGTTGTTGTGGTTATTAGTATGGGACTGTGGAAAATTTCCTCTTACCTAAACTGAGTTCTGTGAAAGTAATTTACGTTTATTTAAAATCTGGTGAAGACTTACAGATGTAATGAGTGAGAAAAGTTAGAGTGGTGTCTGAAGATGCTGCTAGAGAGGTAGGAGTATCTGGTGACCTTTGTGATTTATAAGCCATCCTGAGATTGTCTGAACTAAAAATAAGAAGACTTGCAACAATCGTTGCAAAATAAAAATGGCCTCTCTTTTAATCTTGGTACAAATATATTTAAAAGAAAACTATGCAAGTATTTATATAGTGCCTGCCTCTAGAATCCCTAAAGGATATCAGTTTAAATGAATGTAAAAATGTCTTCTCAGTAAAAAACTTACTAATCCTTTGCTCATACTAAAGTGTGTGCACATCTAAGGCAGTTTGTGGTAGCAAGTGCACCACATAGCCAACTGCAATGTTGGAGAATGCCCAATTTGATTAGAATTATAAACTGGTTCTGCTGGAAAGTTAAGGTTTTGGTAGACTACGGTGAGAAATTCAAAACTAAATAGAAGAAAAGAAGCCAAAGCATTTTCCAATAGGTAGATGAATAGGCAATAACGCTCAAATTGATGAGGAAATGAGTTATACTGTTGTGACAAATATATTTTTAATAACTTGGTGGTTTGGTGCCTCAGTAAAAAGGTGGTATCTTCTTAATAGCTTTCATTTATCGAATAAAATTCAACCTTTTAAGCTTCAGGAAAAGTGAAGGTAGCTGAACTTAAGCTTTCGGATGCATCTTGCATCTTCCAGTGGTGACTCCCAAACCTTTTAGTTCACTGGGCATCTACGACATAATGCATTATTTCAGGCAATTGAGAAACTAGACAAAAAAAGGACATAACCCATACATTGGCCTGGAAATGCAAATCCAGAAAATTTTAATAAGTATAGAAGCACTGTGTTCTAAAAAATCATTTTCCAAGTCTATGCTAGAAGACTAAATAGAAAAAAAATCACAAAAAGAAACACAAGTTGATCTTAAAAAAAAGGAGCCAATTAAGTTAATTATCCCAAAAAAGTACTTTTACTTTGCAAGTCTTTATCTGCATGTCTCTCTGAAAGTCTGCATCTTCTGAAATTAAATGTGTTTTGCAATCTGTTTATATGTTTTATGTTTATTTATTTATTTATTTATTTATTTGGAGCATATTTGTAAAGAGTGTAAAGTTGCTTTTCCTCTTTAATTTCTTGTCATACACAGCTTGTTTTTGAATAATGTGGGAATTACAAAAGAATCCTAGATATGGATCAACATAGATCCATTGCAGTGGTTTGCTTCATGACCTTTTGAGGGGCTCCCATATTTTTCAAAGTTTCTGAAGACCAGTCTGAGGAAAGAGTCTTCATGTTTCTAGTAGGGTGAGGCTCATGTTCCCTCTGCCGTGAAGAAGGGGATATCCATTTTTCTTGGACTACTGAACCAACTCAGTCACCCACTGTGGGGAGACAGTTCCATCTCTTTCTCAGGAAAGATACATCAGTCTTTCAATGTCAGAAGGGATTTGCTCTGTAGTTTTACTTTGGCCCCCATCAATACTGTATATTTTGAGGACACCTCTGGGTGTTTTAATATGCAGTTATTAAACAGGTTGTGTAGCACAGAAGAGCAGGGTGTTGCTTTTTTTTTTTTTTTTTAATTATTCTATGAACATATTAAACTCAGAAATTGTCCTGAATCTTATTAAAAGTACATTAAAAGTAGTATCTTAGATTTTTATACTGAGACTGTGGATAGTTTAGATTTTTTTCAGCTAATGTCACTGATAATAGAGACTGTTGAAATGGGCTACAGTTTTGGGACAGCAAAAATCTAGACAATGGCATTCATCACCCCAGCACCAAGGTTGGTAGAGCTTATCTGTGCTTTGGCCAAAAGAAATTTAGAACATTTGTTAAGTTTCAAGTTTTCCACATAATATCAGCAGAGCTGGGAATCTCAGTGCTTTAAAATGTACGAAAGCAACCAATCATGCTGATTAGGGAATGACTAGCTATAGTCTGGGAGTACAGTAAGGGTCTGTGCTCTTTCTTGGTAGTTCTTCCTAGATTACTTCTTCCTATTTGTACTAAGAAACACAAAGAAAAATAACAGAACCTCATCTGGAAATTTATATCATGTATAAATATATACATCATCTATAAATCTTAGCCTGGCAGTTCATATAATATATATATTAAAAAGATTTCTTTTACATGGTTATAGTCTTAGGAAAGACATCTTGTTCCCTCTCTTAAAGTCCCCTATGGATGTCATGATTCATACACAGTGATACAAGATTACCCGTAAAGAAAATTTCTTTTAAAATTAACCTTCTATTAACTTGATAAAACATAATGATTAAACAGCAATTAAGAATTTGTAACCAGGATTAATTAAACTCATACTTGTAATCCAATTGTGGAGTCTAATTTCTCTTGCTTGTCAGCAAGACACATTGGGTAAAATTTAGCTTGACATTTTATGTATGTATAAATAACGATAAATGTATGTAACTTAGTCTTTTTTTTTTAAACAGTATTTCACAGCCTTTTTCTTTTCTCTTTTTCCTAACACCCCCCAAAACCCCAGAAACAAAAGACTTATTCACAGTTTCATAGAAAACAGATACCAAAGTCACATGGCTCAGAATTCAGAAGTTAGCCTTGAGCAGGGACTGGGGTTTAAATAAGTTGGTATATTGCATCACTGAAAAATGCAGTTTCACAGCACCAGCACCTCATTCCAATCTCAGAAATTCTGGCTTCACAACACTGTAATTCTAGATTTATACTAGACCCATAAGATCTGTTTACATTCTGAATGCATGTCCATTTTAAGCCTGTTTTGTAACCAAACTGCCACACAAATGGGACCATTTCTTTTCCCAAGTATCATAAATTCAATTCCTGCTGCTTTAGACAGCCTTTTTTTGAAGAACAGGACCAGCAACCATTTTCATATTTTTTCAATCTTTGCCTAGTATGTTTTAAGTTAATGCGTTCCAATTTAATTTACTTTTGATAGTAAACTCTGTAATAATACATTTATAATGTGTTACATTTTGCACAGTTAATCACAACTTAATAAACTTTTAACCTCTTAGTTAAAACAGGTATTGTACAGTAGCAATCCTTTTTGTGCCATTGTCTGGGAGACTGGCTGTGTGGCTTACCGGGGAATGGTAAGCACTCGCTGGGTGAGGTGAATTGCCCTTGCTCTGCAACAGGGGAAACAGATGTCTCAGAGTGACCTCGAACAGGTCTACTGTTGTGTTTTATCCATTTCCACCAGTTTCAGGAAAAAGCAAAGCAAAGTACACTTGGCTGGGATGGGCATCTTAAAGAGTATATGAGTGACACTACATTGATTTGTGGTTCCTAACATGTGAAACCAGCCTGCATTTTCTCAACGTCTCCAGTCAGTGTGTGCTATGTGGACTAAAAGCTAAAAAAAGGGTAGACAGTAAAGTGAAATTATACTTGTAAGATTACACCCAAAAATAGTATTAGCAGGTTTTTTTCCAATCTATTTTATAAGGCAATTTCTGCCAGGTTCAAACAGCTGAATAAATAGCTGCTGGCTTGTTGATATAGCAGGGAAAAAAAGCTCTAATTTATCACAGTTTATCACATGCATTTATCCTTACTTTTTTTTTTTCTTCTTTTTTTTCCCAGTATATCAGATTGCGCATGTGAATTTGTGCCTGTTTGTATGAAAATTGGATGAAAAATTGGGTCAAAGTACTATTCTTAACCACAGATGAAATGCTACTGACTGGTTGAAAATCCATTCTCATCTGTATGTCTTTGCCCATCAGATTTTGAACTTTGGTCCTGAGCAGTTTAATGTAAATTGCTTTCCCTGAAAGAACACTTCTTATTAAAGCTTTCTGTACCGCTTGTACAGCAGAAGTTGCATTATGTGCAGCATATAAAGAATTCTTGTGGAGAGGTCTGTTTATCTCATCAGAGTGAAATTATATCTGTGTAGACATAATGTATAGTAGATATATAGATATATATATGTAGTATCATGTTGCATGTTATAATGCACTTTACAAATTGCCCAGAATTTTAAAAATAATTTTCGGTATGTCATACTGCCAATAAAAACATGGCACTATAGCTTAAGACTTGGTATTATATTGTTATTTCAGTTTTTTCTTCTCTTAATAATGAGAAAAACAATATTGATTTTGGATGTAACCATGAAAGAATGATGATTAAGAATTACAGAAATCTTTTGTCCCTGCAAGGTCCTTATAGCTCTCATGAAATTTTGAACCAGTGTACTTTGTTACCTCACAAATCATTAATATAGGCCAACAGTAAATTGTGGGTTGGCACACTGCCCAGCATAGCACCAAGATCAAGCCTCTGCTTTCTAGTAAACTAGAACCCAGCTTTTTATATCAGAGGTACACACATTTATGGAGGCATTAGATGTGAAATAATCTTTCATTTGCCATTTGCTTTTCTACACGGCCAGCTTTAAACTAGGTCATGTAAAGGAAGTTATTTGTGGAATGAGGAAAAAATACACCAAATAGACCTGCAAGGTGCACTCAGCAGCGAGGAAGATTTGCTGAGATGCATCTGAACAAACATTTGAAAATGACCTTAACTCTTAATTGGGCGATTACAACATGTGTGAATCACTATATGTAGGCTCACAGGACCATGCATTGCATGTGCATGATCACAGAACACAGGACAGGGATCCTGCTGAAGAAGTGGGGCTAGCTCTCTTGGTAGCATGGCATATTAATGAAATTAAAGCACTGGAATGAAACAGGGAAAAATCACACCTTTTAATATTGTTGGAAACACTTTAATCCATTACTTCTTGTATCCTAGTGATTACCAGCAATTTCTTAATCACAGTTTGTGTAATTACTTGCCATTTGCTTGTATTTAAAAAGAATTAGCTCAGATTGTTTCTAGCAAGTCATCAACATTACTTGAAAAAAGTAGTTAGACAGACAGACTTACTGTTGGTTGATAAATTGTCTTTTGTGATCAGTAGACATGAAGATATTTCATAGCAGCCTGTTCACTTCAGGTAGTTATGCAACAAAAAGCAACAATTCCCCAAAATCGTTCTTTTCCTTTGAACTCTGCTGTGTTTTAGTGGCCTTTTGGATGTAGCTTTCTCCTCGGTATTGTTGCTTTAGCGTATGCCTCTTAGGGGCATGAAGATGAGGCACTGAGAGAAAGCAAGCGATAATACGGGTCCTGTTAAAGCCCATTTGTAACTAGTAATGATCTAGGAAAGGTAGTCCTGGAAAACTGGACTCCAAGGGAGCTTAACAGGTTTCCAGTCATCTGTGTACTCTTCCTTTTAAATTAGTTACGTACATTCTGCAAGCCTGTCCTGTTTGTTGGGTGTAGGCAATTACTGACAACCGCCCTAACCTGCAGACGTAATTCCCTAAGAAACATCTTTGCTTCTTAACAAAAGAGTAACCTTTGATACATTTGATGCCTCAACCTGTCAGTTGCTTCCACTTCACTCTCACTTTGTAAAAGCAGTATGCTCCTAATGACTGATACTTACCCTCAGAACAAATGTATTAATTAGGAGTGAAAATTTCCTTCCCGATTTAGCCTGTATTACACAGTATCTCAGGTACCTCTAAATTCCTGGAGCTGCAGAGGGAAGGCCTGGGGACAGGTTTCGGAGACTCTGTGCTTTATTCTCTCTCATTTATTATGCTCTATTCAGAGCAGCTCATCCGTGCTGCACCAGTTGCTGCTGTCCCCAGCAGAACGAGCCGCCGTGGGGTGGCGAGGGTCAGGGTTTGTGTGCTGTACACCGTCGGGCTCAGGCAGACACTGCACAAAGCTTCATTTTCCGAAAGAACGAAACAGGCTTCCATGTTGGTACCAGTATTATTACATCTTGAAAGTCAGTGTAATAAGCCCACAAGTGGTTAAGTGGATACAAATACAGTCAATGGCGCTACACCTGCTTATACCACCTTTGAGTGTGGCAGAGTATAATTACTCCAAATATTATTATAAAACCACTCTTTCATGCGTAGGCCCAAAGATGGATGTATACAGATATAGGCTCGTTGGGTGGCTGATAGAAGGGGCCTTCTTTAAGTGCTACAGGCATTTCATATACAAATATTTTCTATGGTTTCCCTCCTCAGACAGAATAATATTGCTGCAGCCAACGTAAACATGTGAACTCACCAATAGGTGGAAAATGGGAACTGAGATGTGAAAAAAGCCCTTTAAAAATGTTGACCCCAGGAATGAAATACTGAAATTTTTGCCTCAGATAAGACAAAAACCAGTTCTGAAAACAGCCCATTGCACATAAAACCTAGGAAGACTGAACTTTTTACTGACTTCTAGAAAGGTTTTTATGCCACCTCATAACCATTATGAGGCAAAAATCAGAGAGGGAGACGGCAGCTACAGGTGGCACAGCAAAGTCTGGAGTTCAGGTTGCTTCTCAGAGCTTTCCTTCCCCCATATTCCTGAAACCTGGGCTTCTCTCTTTGCAGGCGGCTTCTGGTCTTCAGGCCCAGAAAACGGCAGCAGTGCCTGCGGGAGCTGAGGCTTCAGGCAGTTTTGCACCCTTTTGGCATCCTCCACCTGCTCCTCTTCTGCCACAGCTCTGGCGGCATCAAGCCGCAGCATGTAATCCAAACACTCCCCGTGTATCCCACCTTCCTGAGGGAACAGCAAAGCACCCACTTGTTCCGGTTTGCTCTCTTAGCTCAACATTTCAAGTGTGAATTGCTCTTTCTCCACATACCTTGCTAGATAGGAAGGGAAGCAACAGGAATATTTTATAAGCAGGAATGCCAGTAGTTTGATTATAATGTAGATGACCAGGTCCAGCACCAGTGCAGACAGCTAACATTTCGTTGCTCTGGTTTGGCTTGAATTCAAAACTGTTTATCAGAAAAGGCCTTTAATAGATTAAAAAAAAGGTATAGGTGATGACATGAAGGTGTTATGAACGGAGTGCACTGTACATAAAATGAAGAATACCTAATTAGTCAGGCAGAGCCCACCTCTGCATTTTAGTACATTCACACATGAAAATCTCAAAGAGTGGTAAAACATCTTTAAAATGCACTTTGTTAAAAATGATGTTTGGACAAGGACAACACATTGGGAGCATCATCTCAAGTGTGGATTTACATCTGTTTCAATGAATTGGGGATATGATGGCATTTAAACTAAGGAAAGTGGAAGCAAATAAATAAGAGCTCAAAAGAAATGGGTTATCAAAAGAAAGAATACAATCAAATGTAAGTTTATTTTATGTATTGTGTTGCTGAAAGTGAATTCAAAACTCTTGGCAAGGAAAGTACGAAATGTGAAGCTAAGAAAGGAGTAAATGGGGTGCTGCAAACATTTAGAAGATTTGGGGGACCACTTAGAAAACCGGTAAAGTAAAATTTACATATTTTTACAAGGCTGGAATATATGACTGATTTAATTTTCTTGGAGACCATGGCTAAAGATATACTGCTGGTTATACCAAATATGTAAGCCTATGACTACTAAAAGTACACACATGATGGAAAAAACAGAACTAAGCAATGACTTTTGAGGGATTGCTTACCATTATCATAGAGTGATGAATGAGAGTTCGTAATCATAAAACCTATTTGTTCTGTGCACTATACTAGTATTCTGGATGTGAAAAAGCAACAATAACAAGAATATGAAGAGTGAATAATCTACTCTGAAGGACTAATCGAAATTTTTGCAGAAACAAAAAAAAAAAGTCATTTAGACAACGTCTGTTCATCTGAAAGAGAGGCAAGGTGACAAGGGTGCTCGAAGAGCTTAGAGGAACAGTTTGGCAGGTCAGAGTAGAATAGTTCAAGCAGATAAAATTATTAAGAACTAAGACTGCAAAAGAGTTTAGCAAGGTAGAACATGTATCTGGTCTAGAGTTTGTGATGAATATTAGTATTCAGCAGTGCTGGGCTATATGAGATGGTGATAAATCAGGCAAGATTTGGAAAAGCCTCTGAAATGTGTATGTGGATCTCTGAGAATATAAAGCAGTGCGGGTCTCGCAAGGAGGGACAAATGCTGAGAGAGAGAGTATGCTACAGTACGTGAGGAAAAGGCATACATTGAACTCTTAGAAATCTAGTTGTACATATTTTATTTAAAGCAAATGACACAGTTTTCAGAAAGCTAATCATATAAGAAGGCAGGCATGAGAAACTTTCTTCTTATCATTTGTGTATAAGTGAAAGAGAGAAAATAAAAGCTAGGTCCATACGAATAACTATTCTCTTTAGTAAGCCTTTGTACTGCAGCAGCCTTGCCTTGTCTGGCAAAGCCTGCACCGACTCGTGATGCTCAGGGAGTTTTCCTGGCTTTACCTGACTTCCTTTCAATACAGGTCAGCCACTCTGAAAGAAACTGTAATTCTGGATTTGACTATTAATGTCACTAAAAATTGGCTCAAGTTTGCACCCTGAAGAACAATATCCCCAGTCAGACATACTTGTCCTCTTCCCAGCATCCTGCCACCAGCTGAAGAAGAGCTGGGGCTTCCCTGATGCCAGCCTGAGTTTTCCCTGAGTCCTTCAGGCAGCAGGAGAAGCTGAGGGCCCTGCTTGCTACATGTGCACTGCTTTCTCCACTTGTGTCCAGGCAGTAGGATAATTTATTAGTGACATTGCCGAATTAAGTATTTTAAGAAGTGTTAACCTCAAGCTGAAAGTCTCAATACCTATGACATTTAATGTAGATTTTATTCACGGTGTGATAAATAGCAAATTAAATATCTGATTAAGGATTAAGTTTCAAGGAGGTAGAATCAACCATATTACTGTAATATCTGAGATGGAGGAGATAATTTGAAGAGGATATTTGAAGAGGATAGACTACTTCTCTTGTGAGAGTAACTATGGGCACTACAATAAAAAAACTTTATTTTCATTATTCACTGTAATCGAATATCAGATTAGTGTCTGATATGTTATATTATTAGCATTTCTGCATTATTTGATGTTATGGCAGAGAAATAAATGTATGTTTTCCTCTCACCTCTATTGTGCAGTCAGTAAAATCCTTCTGCCAACCAATGGGGTAAAACCTGGGCATATTCCAGTTTCAAATAGAGTATCATTGCACACTGATGGTACTTTGAAATATATTTTCAAGATGGGGGAGATTGGAGAGAAAATATTGGATACAAATAAGGGACCTGGATATCTTTCTTGGCAATTTATTAGCTGTTCCAAATGGAATATTTCCTCTCACTAAGTCTGCAAATGAA
Source organism: Ibycter americanus (assembly GCA_035590275.1). Lineage (NCBI taxonomy): Eukaryota > Metazoa > Chordata > Aves > Falconiformes > Falconidae > Ibycter > Ibycter americanus. The sequence continues at coordinate 20,984,955 of JAVJGI010000032.1, forward strand.
AGCATCCCAATTACAGAATGTCAGTTAGATATTAGGGATAAAAGTGCATAGTAATGAGCATGACAGAAAGAGAATTTATTAGCTGTATTTTTTTTTTTTTAAACTTCTGGAATGACAAGTAGAATTTTGTATCAAATAAACAGTTTCACTAATCAGTAGTATAATTTAATAAATTTTATCTAACATTCTATGTCTTATTTAAAAGGTATTTTGTTTCACATCACCTATTCAAACAAACAAAACCTCCCTGAAAGCCATGACAAGTGCACTGTATTTCCCTGAGCAGAGAGCAAAATATGCACATTCATTTCAGTCTTGTGGTTGCACTAAGAAGCTCAACTCATGGAACCCACTGTGCCAGGGATGTAAAGTGACACTTACTTGAGATTAAAGAAGAGAAGAATTATGAAAAACAAAAGCAAAGTTTTCAGCAGAAAGGAGAACATGTGCATGCTTCTCTGTTAAAATTTTTCTAAGCAAGCAAGTGGTCATTATAAGGTGAAGACCAATAGACAATATATATTTTCATAGTTGTGATCTAACCAGGACCAAATAGAGATAGAAAAGAATATAGAATTAGTTTTAAAAAAATCTCAACCTTACTTTCTAGTGCAGAGGGTGTTTTTCTGAACCTAGGGTAGGTACTATTTCTCTTTGGACCAGCCACGTGCAGCCTGCTGTATTACCAACAAAGTGACAACGTAGATTAGGAACAGCTTGGTTAAAACAAGAAGTGATCTGAGCCTTTGGCCATCCTTCAAACCAAATTGAACTCAAACCTTTGACATTTCAGTTACATTGTCTACCGCCTCATCCTACATTTCTCATGGTATAGTGGCATGCTGAAATGCCCAGAGGTCTGATATTCAAAAAGGGCAGCGATAGGCACCTTGCCGCTTCCTGCTGGACCAGGGATTTGTCAGAGAGAGAACATTAGGGCTGTGGGGAGGGAGCATTTTCTCCTTCAAGGCAAATATTGTTGGTAGGGAGAGGGCAGGCCCTTTCACCATGATGCATGATAACCTCCAAGGAGAGCATTGATGATGGATGACTGCCAAACTTCCCTGAAAGAATGTTTCTATGCCCTAAAGAAAGAACAATACCACACTCACCCCAAATTCAGAGAGTTCACTTAGTTTGGATACGATAGACTTAATAAAGATTCCAGTAATAAAAATACCAGTATATTTTCTGTATTCAATTAGATCTAACTGGAAGAAAATCAGAAAAATGTTACATAATAATTTCTCCCTGGATTTAAAAAAAATCAGTCATTAAATTTGCTTTCCCGAATAAACCCAAGACATTTTCAGTTGGATCTAACAAAATGGAATTCTATCTGTAGCTTGCAGTAATGTATCTTTTTAAGCTCATGAGAAGTATTGACTGGAAGGATACCAGGTATTCTGTGATTAAAAGTGTATTAATCATTTACTGAAGACTACTGAATGACTCAGGATGAATTGTCTGTTTATATCATTGATGCCAGTATGATTAATCCAGATCTCCTGCTAGGTTTAAGAGGACAGAATTAGAGATATATCCACAAGAACCCTCTTGATCCACAGTTAGTATGCCAATAGCTGTTGCATCCTTTAACTAAATGAGTGGGGAAATGTACAGAAAATTAAAGTATTTCAGTAATTTCTGAGTTCTTTTCCCCACAATAATGGGTTTTATATAAATTGTTAAAGATGTGCCAGATGGGAGGGCTGTAATGTTTGTGTTATACACACTCACCATTTTTCTGAGTAGAAGGATTCTCCATACTGGCAGTGAAATACTACAGGTCTTACTCAGATGCTATTACAAAATCGTTTGGCTGCTTGTGAATGGAAAGGGAATGCTTTACCTGTATGAGTAAGAGCTACGTATTTAGACACTAACAGCCAGCAGTTGATCTTAAAGCTAAGAGAACGTCAGCACACACCCACAGAGGTTCAGCTAGAAACTGAAGGTGGATCTGTGAGAAGCAGCCATACCTATGCATTAATTAAGTTCAGATTCAAAAGCTTTTTTTCATACCTCCTGAAGCAAATTTTAGATCAGACTGGTGGCTAAAGTATGTCACAAAGTCTGAGTTCTGCTTCTATCTGTCTTCAATATTCCTGTGCAACTTAAAGCAAACAGTTTAACAATTAGTGTGTCTTTTCTGTAACCCCTAACACAAAGATTGTAAAGTACTAGATGCATAAAAGTAGCGTAAACTAAATTGCTGATACTTGCAAATGATTTGGAAACTTCAGCAAGGAGCTCTTATAGAAATACAAAGTATTGGTACCTACGTGGCAAATTAATGAGAAGGTCACCTTTTTTGGGCAGTGGCAGAATTGCTGATGATTAAATGATGGTTTGGGGTTTTTTTTTGGTGGGGTTTAAACTCATTAGAAGAACAAATTACAAGTTTATTATAAAAAACATTATACTTACAAACTTTACATTTTACATAAATTGGAAAAAAAAAATCAACATTCTTACAGAAGAACAAAATCAAAATTCAGTGAAGCACATGATCAACTGTTGAAAGTGTTGTCCTATATGTCATGTTACTATCACTGCTTCTCCGCATTCTTTTGAGGGTTGCATTTGTACATAATATTTCTTTTAAATACAGCTATTAATAATTTTCATTTATTGTCAAAATGACTATTGATTTACTCCTGAAATTTAGTTTATTTCACATTTACTGCTAGACTCAAACAAGATAACAGGATGCTATTGGCATTGCTGAAAGCCAAATGTAGGATCATGCCTGTTTATTATCTTGAGCAGCCATGCGAGCTAAGCTTCAATGAGTCCTACACAGGGAGTAATATTCATATATTAAATCCAATGTGAAGTCCAGATACTACAGAAAAAAAGTCCCTTCATCCTGATTTCCCAAAGAGCAGTGGTTCATGTGATCACACTGTCTTTCTGCCTGTACTTTTCTGTCTTCCACCCAAAAACTTTTGACCTGTTTGGCAAATTACCAAAGGCGTTCAGTATCAGGGGACCACGAAAAAGTGGGGGAGCACTTCTGAATGTGCCTTAGGACTGCCCCAGCTGGGAGAACTTTGTGGGATCCTTGCTGACATAAACTCATGTGTTGAAAAGATAGATGATGGCTTGTAGGCTTTCTGCTTTGTTTCCACACTCCAATAGTCACCATCATCATTGGCAAAAACTGTGCTGCAGTTACTAGCATGGAGATTTCTCTTTCCTCTATCAGTCTCAGAGAGCAAGGAACCACTAGTGCATTATGTGTTGCAAAATATAATATAAGAAAATTAATTTTCTCTGTGGAACTATAACCCCAAAAATCTACTTAGTACAAAGTTAAGATCAATATTTTGAAACAAGAGCAAATTGATTCCCAGTGCCAGTTCAATATTTTAATGATTGTAATGTAAAAGATAAATAACAGAGTTGTTTCAAGTTGTTTATTTCTGTGTGCTCTGATTTCAGTGAAAATACATTACTCTACCATTCACTGCTGATACAAAACCTGCAGCGCGATGTACAACGGACAGGGTCAACTTAAACAAGCTAAAAAAAATAGGACATGTGACAAGTACTCTGTTTCAACCAGTGTTTTGAGAGGGATGAAGCTCTCTTACACTAAGCCCTGATTTTGAATGGAAGGCAGAAACTCCTGTTAGTATGCAGCACTCTGGTATTTTTTCTGTTCTGCTAACATTCTTCTGCAGCATTTTATAGTGACGGGAATGTATCACAGGGGTCAGCACTGTGGTTATCTTGAGCTCATTCAAATGACTCCTGGGTATATGTATATTAGAACAGAGCTTTCCAAAAGGTTCTCTTGAAATTATTTTAAAAGGGATACAATTTTACTATTTCATCATATTAAACACAGGAAAATGTCATATAAAATTTATTATCAATATGTGCAATAAATTTTCTCATATTCTCTTAATCATTTGTATATTTTAGAAAATTAATTTAATCAAATGTTCATCAGCAGTAATAATTAATTACTGCAAAGTTCATCAGACAACATATACGTGTTGCCAAATGATCACCATGATGTTCTTTTGACAGAATTGTTACAGCACAAATGTTCACACATTTTTAAGCAGTGATTTCACCAGCGCATAACATGCTGGTTATAAATCTGCATTTACAGCTCTATAAATTACAGATGTACTAAATATGATTGAAATATACCTGAATTTCATTAATTGTATAGTTTTGGATTATAAATGCATATTCAAATACTGTATAGATTATGTCTGCAGTAAAAAACTGGTTATTTTTAATGCTAGTTATTTCTAAAAATGTCCTACAAATCGTCCACAGGAGTCATGTGTTTACTAATCTATCAGTAAATTGAAAATCACTCCTTTTCAGGAAGTCTGCATATTTTATCAGGAGTGGCGTGACTGGAAATTCTTGCTACCTGGGAAAGCAGGATAGCTTTGTAGTTAGGGCATATGGCTTGGGGGAAGCATATTCAGTCACTTTGCCACAGATTTCCTGTGACTTTGGGTAACTCATCTTGTCTGTCTATGGGTCATTCTTTTATTTATAAAATAGAGATAAGAGCTTCCTGTCTGAAATATTGTTTGCTCTATCCATTTCCATTTTGGCATGGGAAGGGGGGAACATCGCTATGTTTTTCTCCAAGGCTTAACAAAATGAGGCCGTATTCTTAGTCGAGGCTTTTAGATACTGCCATGCTATATAGTAATAATATAATTATTATTGCTCTGACAAAACCATTAATTTAATTGCTCTTTCTGATTCTTGAAAGCACTGCTGGCTCCTGAGCATTCCATGCTCCAATCAGGCAGATGAAAACAGAACAGAAAGTTCAAAATAAATCCCTGCTAAAAATGCGAGGAGTTTCTCTGCTTCCCTTTCCACAATGCTTAGTATGCTTCCATATGTTTCTGGGTGAAAAAGTCTCACGTGCAGACAAAGCCTTGGTTTTCTTTGAGCTATTCAAGAATATTTCTTGATGTTATATTAAAATTTGTCAATGATGTTGGAGGATAGTGACAGTGTGCAATTAATGCAGCTGCCAAAAGTGTGTATGAGTAATTAGTGGCAGCTAATAACCTGGGAGACAGCAGAACTATTTTGTTGGACCTTTTTCAAAAGTTAATGAATGATGAACATCCCTGAGAGATCATAAAAAAGTTACAGAAAGACAGGTATATCCACCTCAGGTTGTCTGTATCAAAAATTACCAGAAGACTGAAAGACATAAGCTTGGGCTCATAACTGAAGGGATTGGCCTTAGTTGGGTTGATCTGCTTTTTTTTGAGTCAAATCTCTGTATAGACTTGGACCTGGGAAACCCCATGTAGCAAATTTGCCTGCAGTATTTGTTGAAAGCCAGCCAAAGAAAGCCAAGTACATTTGGCTTAAACCTGTACTGCTCCTTCACAGTATAGTGACAGGTTCATCTGTACTTAAGTTCTGGCACTGTTAGAACTGGAAATTTAATATATGAGTTTCCCTTAGCTCAGCCCCCGGAGGCAAAGATACATCACGGCTCTTCAGTGAACATTTTGTTGTGCTAGAAAACCTTGCAATACCCAGACACAACATGGAAAAATCAGACTAGGGAGAGTTCTCTGGCTCTATGTTTTCTTGCTTTTGTTGGTGTGACTCAGAACCGTTAATTGAGTGTAGTTTTCTTTTTGAGATATTTTACAGTCTTGCAATGTTGTTTTTCATTGTGAAGTCAGTGTACTGGAGCACCAGCCAAGAATAACAATTAACTACTTAACCTGTCCAGTTTTTACTTGAACTGCAGTGTTAGATCAGCCTTTCAAACAATGGTGACAACATCTCTTTTAAGGTTGGGGACCAGTTCAGTAAAAAAGGTCACAGGCATCTGCGTCAAACTGTCTCGCTAAGTCTTTCTGTTTTTATTACACTGCTGTATCATCCCATTGTCAACATGGAGCAAACCGGCAGGTTTCAGGTGTGTTCTTGGGAAACCTGCCCGCTTCCACCTGCCACAGCGATAGCATATGAGGATGAATCTGTCTGGTTTTTTTTAAAGAGCCTAGATGAAAATTCATGACCAGGGTTTTATGAAAATGTCAGGCATTCTTTCAAAACTAATTCAGGGAAAAGACCTACAGTTTCAGAGCTCTCAAAAGAGTGGATAATGCTCACAAATTGGATATTGTTCTCAGTTATCAGACAGGAATTTATGCTTTCACTTTGGTGAAGGGATTTAACATTGATAATTCTTGTTAATTGCTATCATCTTTCATTAGGATTTTTCTGTCAGCATGTGTTGTGCAGCAACTGTATAGACCAACTGTGTTTCTAGGCTGAAACAGTAAAATGATACAAAAGCTAATTCTTTTCAAAGGATTCCATTTTTTACTTAGAAGTTTGGGAGGAGAGAGAGGAAAAACAAGTGACCAGGTAGGAAAATGAAAAGATTAGATCTGCAGTCTCCTAAATGACAATACCAGGGACATATGTTTGCATAATGCAGAGTCCAAGACCTTCCTTTTATGTTATTCTACAGAACAGGATATGGAAGCATGCTGTGCAATAGTTGAGATCCAACTATCTCAGCTTCAGACTGAGCCTAGTTAATTCAGCTTTAAAAAAAAATAATGCAAGGCCAAAAGCAAAATGATCACTTGGTTTATCGAGCCATGTTCTGCCTGACAAGTAAAAGTTCGTAAATTTTGCAGAGTGAAAACAGAGTTAAACGTACTCGTACATCACTTTCTTCTGGCTGAAGACAACCTACTCTACTGCCCCTGAGCAGGGAGCCCTGTGCTACTGAGTAGCTCTTTTGATGTATTTCAAGAGCATCTGCTTGCCAGTTACTGGCTGAAGATAATGATCAGTTACATTTTCACCTGTTCCTCTTCCACATCCCTGAAGTTTCTAGTTTGTCCAATTAGGAGGCTTTGCCCTGTCCCCCATAGGCAGAGGATAAAGCAGCAGCCCTTCCACTGGGGAATTAACACTTAAGTCACCGGTTTTTCCGGCTGCACCTTGGCTGGATGTAGGTTATTAGAAAGGAACATTTCCTTCCACCTTTGTTCTGATGATAGAAATCTCATGTTTGATCACCAAGCATCCTAGTGGGGAAAACCTTGTGGTCTTACAAAAGAGGGCAGGGAAAGCAAAATAGGGGTGAGATATAAAGAAATAAAAAATACTGTAGAAGGAGGTGTTATTCAACCAGTAAACATAACTGTGCCTCAAATCTGTAATACTGTATACACGTTCCCAAAATTTCCTCCCATGTTTTGTTTTTGTTTTCTTTTTTTTTTTTTTTTTTAAGATTCCTTCATGTAGTTTTGAAGGTAAAGGAAAGTTCTTTTAATAGGAAGCTGTGATTTGTGGAAGGAAACAACAGCAAGTATGGATAAGAAATAATGCAAAGTTCAACATGCTATTATACTGCCAGCTTATTTACGGACTGAACTGAGAACTTCTGGCACAGGCTTCTTTCACTTAAATTGAGTATGTCATGATAAAATTCAATGTCCTAACCCATGTTTTCACATGTGATGTAAGGAGCATTGATGTCAGCAGGTACTAAGCACTATTTGTGCTAACAGTACACAAAAACAACTAGGTGCCTGGCACCTTTTGGAAACCACCCCTACCCCCATTAGTGGTCTTTTCTACGAATATTGCCCCACTAGAAACCATGGGTTATATGTTTCTGGAAGTGTCTCATAACTATCTGTGAGCTGGAGCTTTTAGAGCGTAATTCCATACTCTTTGTTTCGTACAGTGACAGAAATTGTAAACAGCTCTCTGCTTCTAATAAACGACTTAAACTCTTAATGAGTATTGCAGTAATGAATCCATAGAGGACATATCTTATTTATATTGTTACCAAATTAAGAGCACCATCAAAAAAAGTAAGGTACATAAAACCTACAATTATTATCATCAATCACTTCCATAAGATGGCAAATATAGAGAGCATGGAGAAAACCTCATATGCCCTAGAGACAAGCTTCACAAAGACAGGTGCTGATGAAGAAAGGCGTGCCAAGATTATTTTTCAGGGAAAACAGGATAGGAATTTCTGTGAGAAAACTTTTATGAGGGGATTAGAAGGTGCTAAAAGGCGGGTGTGGGGAGAACTTGGTTTGTTGTAGCCTCAAGAAGGGGCAGTAGAGAATGTAATAAAGAATGCGGTAACAAATAGGAATGAAGGAAAAACAAAAACAAAAACAAATAGAAAATCCAGCAATTCTACTGAAGAGACAGCTCTGTTGTGTGATTTATAATGAAGTTTTGTGGGACTTCAAACAGGAAATGATCTTGAATTTGATGTTAAAAAAAAATGAAAAGGAAATTGGAAAAAAAGATTCAAGAAGGGATTTGATATGATTGAAGTAGAATAACTGAAGATAATTTTATCAGTGGTGTTTTATACAGACAGTCCCAGGAATAGGGAAATGAAAGAACAGAGAAGGCTGGTTAAGAAGGTTTTATTAAGTTATATGAGTCAAGTTGAGAAAACACAGGATGAGAGAACCACATTTTTAGCAGCTGGCATTCTGAGATGAGAATGAGGGTTGCTGATGCTGGACGAGACAAAATGCCAAAATTATTCCAGCCAGATATATTGCAGCTTCCACAAGAGCTAAGCTTTTTCTTTGTTCACTATCTCATCTGAGGACAAGGGTTCATTAAATATGTTCACCAATATCTGTGTAGGTAATGAAAATGGCGTGTTTCTTAGAAAGGCTTTGTGGAAATGTACATAACATCAGATCATTCCCTCCCTTGAGAAGGGAGGATTTAGTGAATAGCACAGAGGCAAATCTTGTATAGCAGGCTTAATCTTCCAGGTTTTCTTTCTTTCTGTCTTTGGCTGCTGTTTTTTTTTTTTTTTTTTTTTTTTTCTTTTTCTTTTTTTTTATTATTCCCTGCCTCGCTCCCTCCAGGGAGTAGGAACGAAAATAAATGTATACTCAGTTGAGTCAGGGACGTCAGGTTTTGAGCCAAGGTTTCCAACCTTCGTATTCATTTGAGCTACTTATGCTCACAAGGAGACTGGATATAATGGTCATGGATTCAGTGAAGAGAGAACTTCATACCACATTATTTTATAATGCATATTTTCTTTCATAATCACAGTGAAATATAGGAAATAAAAAAGGTTGAGCTAGGTCTTATGAGTCATAACCACAGTGCAGAGCAGCCTACACATGTGCAGGGCTTGTAGTTTTAAAAGTTATGACTTCACCTCTAATTTTGAGGTCATATAGATTATTTTCCCTTTTCTTTGTTGAAAATGTGCACTTGTGTAATGCAGAGGCATATCTGGTGCTTCTGAAAAGTGCCAGAATGACAGCTCTACAGGGCAAAAGTAGGTCAGTTCTGTGCAGCAAGAACAACTTGGGAAGCAGCATAAAATCTTCCCCTGCTCTGCCAGTATGTTCCAGTTAAAGGTGGACCTAGCCTAATGGCTCCAAGGACAACCTGTAGAAGCTAGAAGGAAATTTGCAGGGGCGCACCTGGCCTCCCTGCTGGGGCTGAGAGTGGTAGCACCAGGCGCAGCTGCAGTGCACCTCCTGTGCACCGCCTGTGCCGCAGCCTGCAAATGTTACCAGCTTGCTGCCCTTTCGGCAGAAGCCACCAAGCATCCTTACTGTTCTGAGGTATTCAACATTTGTTTCACTGAAATCTGAAAAGGAAATGAAAGCAGGAAGAATACTGCAAGGACATGCAAGAAACCAAAACATTTTTGTGACCCTTTTTTTTTCCCCTCCAGTAACTTTTTTTTGTTTTGTTAATGCCAAACACGGTGACATTATGTTCACATCAAGCATGTGTTGTAAAATTGCACTTGTCAAGCATTTTGTTTGGCAGAAATGCAGAGGAGGAGATGCTGAGCCAAGAAATGTTTCTTCCTTTCTCCCTCATAAAATGGAGAGCTCAAGAGCAAGTGGGAGTCTGTTCTGTTATATTAGCATGTGAGGGAATGACAATTTTTCTAGTACATACCTTCATCTTCAGATGGTTTTAAGTTAGCAGTGGACATTTGTTAGGGGCTGAAATCAGGCATTAAGAAAAGACACTGAGCATACAATACAGATTATAATAGCACATTGCTTTATGGAGCAACTCAGTGTCTTCCTGATGCCTTGACCAGTGTGAGACTACAAGTTTTTGGAAGCAAGGAGAATCTCTTCACTGTGTTGGAGCACACAGCCCATCCTAATCCATGGCTAGAACCAGAGAGACATAGGTAACAGTAAGCTGAGAAGCTGTATAACACATCACTTGTCAAGCCATGTAATATTCATGCGTATCAGAGATGCCTCCTTTCTGCTGCTGCCATTTGCAAACACGCAAGGAAAATTATATATGCCTATGTGAATGGGAAGGTTGTTTCATCCAGTGGTAGTTTTTCTGTAAAAAAAGGCACAGCATGTGTTAACCCATGGCTGGAGAGGACAAGGAGAGCAGTGCTCAAATCGTCTCATATTCCTGCAGGAGAAGGCACCGTACCTGCCTCCAGGAGACCCTCCTTGCTGTGGCCCACCAGGCATCTCCAGGCTGGACAAATCAACAAATGCTGACAATGGAAACCCCCTGAGAAGCTCAAATAAATATAATTTTCTTGGTGTTGTGCCTGACAATACCAGCAAACTACAACTCTGAGATAGCTGTGTGCTCTGTGGACAAGTGTGAGGTGAAATTTTCATTGCAGTTAGCTAGACCAAGATTTTTCATAGAGCTGCATTTCACTCATGTTATTTATATTACATATATTTATGTGTAATATATATTACAGTATTATTTTACTTTAGGGACCAACTGTCTTCTCTACTGGTTTGTCTTACAGGCTTAACAATGTTTAAGTTTAGCCCCCTGGGTATTCCATTTAAACACATTCATAGTTCTCCAAATATTTTACAGAGCAGATTATAGTACCTGAGTAATAAAATCACAATAACAGTTTCTAGCTGGGTGAGAAGAATTTAAAACATATTTATCTTGAAAGAGTGTGAGGAAAGCACACATTACTGCTAAAAAGTAATAATTAAACTGCCTCCGTTCTATCTGGAAGCACAGACTCATTATAAATAAAGATAAACAAGTGCAATATAAACCCCCCAAACATTTATTCTTTTTTAATGGACTTTTAAGTCAGTTTCTCTAGTCGTTGATGAATGTAATAAAATTAAATTAAATTAAAAGAAATGTCAAGAAGAAAACAAATTTAAAATTAACAAAGCCCACCATAAATTTGCAATTACTTGTCCATTAAAGGTCTCGAAGAAAGTTCATTTCAGCAAGGATGGAATTGACACTATTGGAGCTTTAGCAGGAACAATTATTATCATTGCAAATTACTTAAACTATTAAACTGAGAATAATTCAGAAATATCATTAGCAGTCAAATTACTTAAAAAAACTTGTTTTCTTTCTCCTTTGTTTAATTTAAACTTAATGTCTGCTTATTCTCACACAAGCAGAAAATGCTGATAAATAATTCCAGAGCATGCCTAAACATCTCCCTTCACAGCTAGCTTCTAATTTGATCTCAGGAGACCCTTCTTGGTAGCTGAATAAAATATTTTCATTTATTCTAGGAGAGCCTACATCACCATACGTTTCTAATCTCATGTTGCTTGGTAATGCCGCTAGATGAGGTCCTCAGCAAATCATTAAACTTGTTCAATAACAACGTTACAAAACACAAGAGATTTGCCCTTAGTGAAACAAAGAAGTTTTTCAAACATGGGGCAGAAAAACCCAAAAACTTTAATAAGCTAACTTGAGTTTCTGGGGCAGTTTCAGAGATTAATTAACATTTTAAACTTCCTGGTGTGCACAGTGCAGGAATGAGGAGACCTCAATGCAGTGTCAGGGTGATTTGAAAAAGCCATACTTTCACATTACAGAAAATACAAGTGATATTGCTTTTCTGATAGGATCAAATGTTTTGTCGTGGTCAGCTCACTGTGCCCATTACATGTTCCCTGCATTTGAACAAAATACAGTCTTTTGAAATTTAAGGATTTAAGCTCCCAATCTTATATTTCTAACAACTAACTATATTTCCTGATGATATGATAATGTAAATGACTTTGCTATGGAATTCATGAATCATCAAGATACGATTTGAAGAGAGGAAATTAAACACTTGATTCAATTAATCTTTCTTATTAGGCTAGAAATTCATGATTTGCACTCCTAATAAATATGATGTGAGATTTCATATGCATTAATCATATGAGATTAATATCCATTATTATTCTTTGTGTTAAATAACACTGGATTCAAGTGACCCAGACACCAGCTCCCTGATCAGGAAGGGATGGAGAGTACTGTGGAAGTGGTACACTCTCCCAGTGGAGAAAAGACTCTCATTGCTTGACAGGTCATCCATCTTCTTTCTTGGCTTTATTGTATTTCTTCCATATTGATGGAATGGCTTTCTCTCTGGGAAAAGTTTGTTGGGTCAAGTGCTGAAAATCAAACCTAAGTTCCCTCATGCAACAGTAGGGAATAAAGGTGCAGTGGAGCAAAGAAGTACAGCTAGGAGGCTGGATTAATCGAGGTCTGTGAAGCATCTAATCACCTGAGATCATGGAGATTTTTAGGTTAAGTATGTCTTTTTAGTATTATTATTTGCACTACTTTTGTAGACATTATTTTGTTTAAGGCTTTTGCTTTCGGTTGAAGATAGATGACTTTCGATTCTTCTATTTTTTCCTTAAGAAGGCAATTCAGTACACATAGAAATGAACATTGTGTGGTACCTACCCATCTATTCATGAACCCACCCACTCACCTATCCATCCATTCCTCTGGCCACTTATTCATAGACTACATAAAAATATAAATTGTTTGGTCAATTGCTTTCCACCTCTGAATAATGAAATGAGTAGTACAGAACTATTGTTACGAATGTAGCTAAATAATATGTACATGTGCAAATGTAAACACATTTAGAGAATTACTAGGGAGTAGGTAGATAACTATATCTAAACATTTATCAGCCTCCAGATTTAGAAAACAGCTGGCGTACCCTGATAGTGCAAAGTGAGGCACTGTTATCATAGATGCTGCCCCTGTGGGTCACAGCTAATAGCACCTACGTTGTCTGGTTGTCACGGTAAGACTGTAGAAATCCCTTGGGAAAGTACCCTCCTTCCCTGGTAGCCATGAAAGAGCCCAGGTCTTCATTTGCTTACCTTGTCACAACTGCATACGGCTAACTTTGAGTAAGGTTAACAAAGGACGTTCTTATCAGTTACAACCTTGAATATAGCTAATTTTACCTTCATTAGGATAAAGCGTATCTTTAAGTGAACTATCTAAACTTTATGAGCCTTCTGAATTGCCCTTGAAGTAAAAGTCTGCTGAAAAAGACAAAATGATTTTTGCTGATATATTTTAAGAAACTGTTTTTTTAAACATACGATTTCAGAGGTTTATTATCATTGTGAAGTTACTGATATTTTTAAAATCATCAAACATTTAACAATCTTGCTAAAGTGATTTTTGGCAATGGTAAGAGTTGTGCTACACTTTGAATCTTGAGAAATAAAACCCAAACAAACATACTAATAGAATGAAATAGAAAAGTGAAAACAATTACTTCCAATTCTTGCAAAACACTTTTATGCAGTATGTTGGTGTATTCCATAAGCAAGAGCATGTCCAGTAAGAGACTCTTTAGTGAACAGCAGAATATCCTCTGTGGTGGTGAACTCTTTTCTTCTCTTTTGCATAATCCCATTTTCCTTGATGATTCAACCTCAACTCATTTCTAATTTCTTAAAAATATCTCTGTGTAGGGAAAAATCAGTATTCTAGTATACCCATGTAATCTCATTTTCACCGTGATTATTTCTTGGGTTTGGTTTTTTTTTCTCATTTTCCAAACAATAGCAAAATTGCCGTATATGATGGAACACAAATTGTCTTTTGATAATATGTTGGGAAGACATACAGAGTCTCCACAGCTTTGTCAGAACAGTTCATTTATTAAAAAAAAAAAAAAAAAAGCCTGATAAAGACATCTGCATAAGATATTGTTTCCTGAAATAGAATTTTCCTTTGAAGTATCTGCACATGTTTGAACTTTTGACGCCTTTATTTCTGCCCACAGTCTCTGCCAGATGAGTATATTCCTTTGGTGCCTTTTTGCTTTGTCTTATTAGGGAAGGAACATAGCTGATGCTGGCGGGTGTGCACAGGCAGTCACTGGGTGAGGAAGTGCAGCTTTCTGCTTGTTTCTGTAGTTTCTGAGTTAGTAGTAGCATCTCTGTGTGGCTTAATAATAGTGGCTATCACACATAAAAATGCCAGTCACAGACTACGATACCATTGTGTAGCCACTATACAGTCATTATAAAAAGGTAGCGTCTTCCTGCTCTTACAGGTAGATTACAGTTAAAGTGGAGAACAAGCAGTGATCTTTATACTACTCCCATTTTTGTCTTTTCTGTGCGATATTTTGTATATACCTTTTTCCAAGGAAATTTTTAGGACTCATCAGAATTTTTCCATTGAAGAAAAGAGTTTTGAATGTAATTGTGAGAAGGGATATTAAATGATGGACTAATAGTACACATGATATCACTATATTTAGAATCTCTTGCTAATTATTGTATTTCTTGCATTTTGTTTGATATGGTATGTCAAAAGGTCTGCGTGAAAGTTATTTCAGTGAATGTTTATTGAGCAACTAACATGCCTCTGTCTTTGCAAACTAATTAGCTTTGTTCTTTCTGGTTTGTTTTTTATGTAAAGTGTAATAATCTGAAACTGTTTTACAGCAGTTCTGTCCTTCACAGAGCCATTACTTGGCACTACTTAAAATAAAACTGGCTAGTTAAGCTTTAGCTCATATGCACATCTCTTTCAATTTCTATTTTAATTTAAAGTGAATTCTGCAAGGTAAAAGTGATGAGGGCATCATAGATGGAGATTCCCTGTAGTCTAAACTGGCAGTTTTGCTGAGCTCTAGGTACAAGTCACCTTGGAGCAATTTGGAGGGGGGTTTTGTTTTTACGTTGCCTGTAACACTGCCTGCCAAAGAGTAGCTTGAGACAAGAGGGTGGGGGCACTTGGCAGCTTTTATCTTGGAGGTGACAATGCAGAAGCTGCTAATTAGTGAATGTTGTTTGTATCAACTTGTAGAGTTCCAGTCTTGCATGTGAAAAGTGCACAAATTTTCTTTGAGCCAAATTGGCCTCCATGTGAGGATTGGGTGGATCCAATTAATGTCAAACAGCCCTGTGTACTGTGTTTGTATAAACCAGAGTGTGATATGCTTCCATGTGGCATCCTTTCCAGACGATGTGCTCAACTACGAGTAGGGATGAGTTAATGAACACAGAGCATATTTCTTTCATCTGAACTAGACAGAAGATTGAATTTTTTTCTGAACTAGATCACAAACTACGACAGCCACCTTTTCACTTTCTTCTTTGTCTGCCACAAGGTCTCAGCCAGCTACGGTCCCCCTATCCTGTTTGTGTTGGTCAGTTATCCAGTGGATTTCTTAATACACCTCACTTGAAAATGAGATGTGTTTGCCTCATTTCTGGAAATCGGGGTTATTATTGAAAGTGTGACAGTTAACTTCTTACTCAAAAGCTCTGACAAGCACCCACTTTCTTGATGTTTGCCAGAAAGAAAGTATAGCGCCAACGGTTGTATTGCTTATTTGTCACAATCCTAGTAGAAGAAAAGGAGTTTTGTCTTGTTTTGTTTTGCACTGGAGAAAAAGAGCTGGGCAAGAAGAATGTGATGCTGAGATCGTCATTCAGTGTGAACCAAGACAAATAGTACCAGGACATGTATGGGCTCAAATTGTAAAGAAAAGATGACAGAACAAGCACAGCAAGTTTGAGATGGAAGCTGGACAGCAATATAGATTAATGTGAACCAATCTAATCACCCCTAGAGGCTGAGGTGAAGCTTTAGATAGTTAGTAATTGTTTAAGGAATGCCATGAATGCTGAGAGATTTACGATGACAAAGAGAAAGCAGCATGTCAGGTCAAGAGGATCTTTTGATTAAGAATTAGGCTGTGAGCTCCACATTTAAGGAGTACTGAGAAACAAGTGGGAAATTCCTTCTGCATGGGATCATACTATACATGGCTCTAGATCCTGGGTTTGAGCAAACAACATGATGCCCTCTGCCTGTTACTCTGTTCTGCATGATTGGATTTGGATACTTTCCTGTGAAATCTCCCTATTAATATAGATTGCTTTTTACATTGGCTTACAACTGGTGAACTGATCTTTTTAACTCCAGCATCTTTCACGTGTTGTTCATTATGAGTAGTATTTTATGGGAGCCTTGTGCCATATGCATTGTATTCAGCCTCTCAGTGAAGCATTACTCCCATTTAGGGCAAAAAACCTTAACTTTGGTTTCAGTAAGACCTGGGTCAGGCTTCGTGCCTGCATTTGTAGGACCATCTACAGAATAAGGACTAAATGACACCGGTGTTCCTAACAGCTGATTCATTCCCTGTTCAGAAAACAATACCAATGTATCATGGAAGTGCAATACATTACAGCCAGGCTTCTATGTAATGCAGGACTCGCCAGCTCAAACACAGCCTTTCAGGAGACACCAGAGCATGTTGTAGCATGAAGATGCGGAGAAGAATTCACAGGAAGACAGAAAAAGTTGGAAGTCCATTGATTTTCAAAGCTGAGCTGTTACAGTAAAGTGGAAGATATCCAGTACCTGGTCTGTGACCTAGGGTCAGGAGTCTTTGCAATGGAGGATATTTAAGGGAGAAATGCCTGATGAATGTCTGAGTGCCAGAATCGGAAAAAATTCACTTTCAATGTGCCATGCATGTGGGCCAGTAAGACCCAACCAGAGACCAAAGCTATTTCTGAAATGTGGTTGCTTTCTCAAAGTTATAGTAAGCTGCAAAACACTGGCTTGTTAATGTAGGTTGGGGCAGGCTGGTGTCAGTTCCTTTGCACCATACTTCATTGCGCAGAGGAGGCATGCCCTACATCTGCAAGGGAAAGTGATGGGGTTAATGCAAGCAGAATTCTCTTGCAGATGAATATATTTCCAATAAATCAATAATTAAAGCAGATACATGATATTTATAACCTCACATTAGTTTTGTTTTTAGCATTTATACATATATTCTAAGTTGCTAAAAGCTCTATTCAAATTCATAGGAAAAAAATTAGCTAAATAGACCAAGTCTGTTTCTGTTGATCATGATTTATCTATCTTTGAGTAAGCCCTTTGGTAGAGCTGGGGATAATCCATTACCTCTACACTTTTCTGAACATCTGAAGTCCTGAAGTGACTGAATTTTGAAAAATGAACAAGGGGAAAATGTGTGACTTACATCCTGTATGAACCTTTAAAACCATTATACATGCCAGTACATAAAATGAAGGTACTTACCTCCAGTGCTATGTTCACTTTTGGTTATCCCATCTTAAAAATGGATATAGCAAGAAAAGTACTAGAGGAGGACAGCTAAAAGAAAAAATTTCTTATAAGAAAAGATTAGAACAATTGTACCTATTTAGTTGAAAAAGGAGATCGAGAAGAGGAGACATCGTGGAGAGATATGAAATAATGAAGTACAATAAAATTGTGCTAATATTACAAATTGACTTCTTGTCCTTTTTCTTCAATTTTGCTTTTAAAAAGCAACACTCTTAATGCTATTATTGCAAAATGATAGCCATTTTCTCTCTCCAGAAGGACCTAGATGTTAGCAGTGAGGGAATTCATCCGTATATATGTATGTAGCAGGTCATTGTCCTGGTTTCAGCTGGGATAGAGTTAATTTTATTCTCAGTAGCTGGTGCAGTGTTGTGTTTTGGATTTAGTATGAGAACAATGTTGATAACACACTGATGTTTTTAGTTGTTGCTAAGTAATGCTTATACTAAGTCAAGGACTTCTTGGTTTCTCAGGCCCTGCCAGCTAGAAGGCTTGGAGGGGCACAAGAACTGGGGAGGGGGCACAGCCAGGACAGCTGACCCGAACTAGCCAGAGGGATATTCCATACCATATGACATCATGCTGAGTATATAAAGCTGGGGGAAGAAGCAGGAAGGGGGGAGAGTATATAAGCGTGGGGGAAAAGGGAAGGGGAGGATGTTCAGAGTGATGGCATTTGTCTTCCCAAGTAACCGTTACGCGTGATGGAGCCCTGCTTTCCTGGCGATGGCTGAGCACCTGCCTGCCCATGGGAAGTAGTGAATGACTTTTGCTTTACCTCTTCAACTGTCTTTATCTCAAGCCACAAATTTTCTCACTTTTACCCTTCCCATTCTCTCCCCCATCCCACCGGAGGGAGAGTGAGCGAGGGGCTGTGTGGGGCTTAGTTGCCTCCGGTTAAACCACAGCATGCAATATTTCTAATGCAGTGTGAGAATGTACCATTTCATTTTTATTCATAAAATAAAGGTCTCTTTGCATTTTAAAGGACTTGGTGTCTCAGCTGGGGAACTGTAACACAAACCCGATAGTATACATGCAAATTCTGCTAAACACAGAGCTTGCAAAATATTCTGTAATACTTCCATGTTCACTGCATGTTTGCAAGTTTTTACACTTCCTATACACTATTTTTGGGTGGAGATATAGGTTAAAATCCTACCTAGGTCAAAACAAGAAATCTGAGGAGGTTTATACCCTGCCAGTTTAACATGCAGTGCAGTCACACTTCAGAACTGACTAAGACAATATACTTAAGATCCTTATGGGAATAACAGCAACAGCAATGCTAGGGAGTTTTCATACAATGCCAACATTTAGCAGTGAACCCGATGGCTAAAATGGGTTTCAAAAGAAGGCAAGCAAATGAAACTTCTTTTCTGGAAAGGGCATCATGGACAGATGCATGCATATGAGGGATCTGATGGGATCTGCAAAGACAATGACTTCTGAAAAATGCATCGTCCGCATCAGAGAGTGACCTGGGGTATCCTTCCCTGTGCCTCACAAAAAGCCTTGCTTCTTCATGTAACTGACCAACAGATGCTGTATTTCTGTTTTAGACAGTCAATATTCATTATCACTGTTTACGTATGTCAATAATTACTTCAGTCTTTATTTCACAGCTGATTTAGCCTATTCTGATGAGAATCAGTTAAATCTGATGAGAATCAGAGATAAACAGCAATACTGGGTCTTTTCGCCCCAGACTAGGGCAAAAGCCACAAGGAAACCTAGTTGATTATGGTTACTCAGAAAATTGTGAAAAGCCTGGTAGTGAGAGCAAAATGCTTTTCTGACAAACTTGTGATGCCAGGAAAAAGTTCTTTTACAAATAAATATGAATGTTTCTCTGAATGGAAATAGCTAGATTATAAATGGATATGAGAGATGACTTGCACAAAAAGCAGCTGAACTGTGAGAGTTAATTAAACCAAGTGCTTGCTCACTTGATCTCATGACTTTTGTTTATTTTCTGTCCTTCAGGCTTTGAGAGGAACCTATCGGGACAGAATGGCTCTCAGCATTTGTGCAGATTTGAGAACTCTGAAGAGCTTAGCATCCTTGTATATGGGCCAAAGTAATTGTTTAAAAAATTATTCATTGTGTTCGTTTTTGAAAATAAATTGCAGCATGCAGATGAACAGCACCAACAAGAATGAAAAAAATCCCTTGAAGCTGTATCCATGTTTGTGTGAGAAATCATCTGCATGTTCCTTTCTCAAAAACGGTCAGAACATTTTCCAGAAAGAATACATGTTCTGCATTAAGATTCTTGAATGTTCAAGTCTTTGTGTTTTTTCTTTACACCTGGAAAACCACCAAATAAATTAAACAACTCTTTCTTGGGAGAATTTCTGTAGTTTTGGGAAAGCTTTTTCTTCTCTAGCTTTGTTATAAATAGTCTGGCTAGAATGGCCACTGTGTGGTCAATAATTTCAAAAGAAATATATGTAGTTGAATTCAGTACCTTAAACTAACTCAAATAAGTTAGAGCAAAATATTACATGTGGTAATCTTACATCATAGATCTTTGTTTGGAGAGTATCCAGACATGTTGCTAGTATTATCTTAAGTATGTTCTTGATAAGTACTAATATTGATATCTATGCCTCTCGAAAGAGAGATATATAGATGCGAACCGGTTTTTCCAGTATGTTTCTCAATTGAAGAAGACTTAACAACCCTTTTTTATCTGACCTTTTAAAGTAGCATAGTGGGCAATAACCATTAACTGATCAAATATGAGAAATGTCAGGTGTGGAATAAGCACTGACAAGGAAATATTTCATCTCTTTAAGCTCATGAACAATCACTGAAAAACCTTGGCTCCTATTAAGGGTTTTTTTTTCTTTCCCCCTGAATATTCAGTAATGGTATGATGGGTTGCCTCATGAAACATTACTCTACAAAGCTAAAATTAAGCTAAAAAGAGATCAAACAGGCTAAAGTATGGTATAATTCTGAGAAATTCATCACTGTTGCTTACCCAGATACTCTCATTTTCATCACACAGTGCCAGGTCTCATTTAGTAATACATTTACTAATTCTAACAGCCCACTTACTTACTTATCTACTTTTCTTTAACATGTACTGTATAATCACTCTCAGATCATCATCTGTCACTGTAGATCCATTTCCCTTCGGTTAATCCAAATAATTCAAGTTAATAATGAATTTAAAAAAAATAAAAATAGAGTGCTTTGTACTTAAAGTCTCATACATGCTACAAATCTTTGATTGAACAGACATGGTATTTATTTCATAAGAATTTGCTAGCAAAGAGAAACACGATGTGGGGTCAAGATCAGAAGTCAGTGTGTAGGCTGGGGGAGTGATTCCTCTTTGCCAGTATTACTTTGTAGTGTTTTACACTGGCAAAGTCCACTGATGTCGGTGCACTTACTCTTTATGACAGACTCCAAAAAGTTCTGATGATGAGATGCATCATACCGCTCGCTCCCCAGGGCAGTCCTGCCTGTCCCCCAAATCTTCGCAGTGTTCTGGATAAATATGAGTTCTACTGCTCCTAAACACAGCCAGTGTGCTGGTTATGCTATAAAAATAGAAACAATCTCTATACTACTCTGGAATACATGTCCATGTGTAGCTCAGAGGATTTGACTGTATTCTGGCTTTAATATCTGTTTATAATATTTTAAAAGTTTATATTGTGTAGGAAAAGCTAATAAAATTAAGGCCTTCTTCATAGACTCTGACTCCAGCTGTTTTCTTTAAAGCAGCTGGTAAACTTCCATAAATAGTCCACCAAAGATTAACCCTGAGAAACACAGACTTTTGGGGCAGGAGGCATCATTCCAGCGTACAAAGTTCAGCGTAAACAATTAACCTGCTAACTGAGAGCAGGATGATGGCAGGATCCTGCGGGGAGGCGGCACTGAGGCATGAGGGACACAGACCCCAGGCCCTGTGGTATTTTGCTGCCTCTGCACTTTTGGAGCAGGCTCGGGGCTGCGGTAGGTTCTGCAGCGGTTGTTTCAACAGTCAGTATCAGGAGTGCAAAACCAGGCTGTAGGGAGCTTGGATTTTCTTGCTCTGTGTATTTAAAAGGTAGAGGAATGTGACACAAAAGGAATCTACAGGCAGGAAAACTTTGTAACTGCTCTGCAAAAATTAAAACAGACTCCAGAGAAAGGACTTCAAAAGAATAAACCCCCCGGCTTCTCTGTCATATATAATGAAGGTTGCCCATTGACTTTCTGTCACTTTTTTCATTACCTGCAAGTGTAAAGTTGGCACCGGTGTGGACGAAGATCACTGTGCACTTAAAGCATGATAGTGTAAATTCCAATTGATTCTGCATTCTGCACGGAGGGAAGGGGCCTGGCCAGAAGCAATATAAACTAAAGGTCTTTGGGGTACCAGTTGAGGTTCAGGTTTGGCACCAGAAAGACCAGAGAAGTGGGTAGTAAAAATGAACGTTAACTCGAGAATATTTTATTAACAGCTGCTCTGTTTTCTTTCTTAGTGCACTTCTATTTTATTTGCACTTTTGTAGTTTCATCTTGATGACATGGCTATTATTTTATAGCAGTTTCAAGCAGTTAATTAATGAACTGCACACATGTGACATGACACCACCTTGCCCAATTATCTCTGGCATCCATTTTTATGGTACAAAGCACTGCTGCTTTGTGAATTATTTTAGATTGTAAATTGGCTCTGGAAGCTGTTATTTTAATAGCCAAAACAATACAAGAACAGTGCTTGATGGATGACATGCAGCAATGACAAATTGCCATGCATGATCTCATGAAATCCACCAAAGGACTTGGAGACGTTTGATAATGCTTCTCTGTTCTTTAGATGTAAATATCTCTCTTGTTAAATCCACAACACCTTATGAAGTCCTTTTAAAACAGATTGCCATATTGCTGACAACCTGTAAATGACCAAGCAGTACAGAATTAGGAAGAGAATGTATAACACAATTTTTGACTGATTTTTCACAGGATCTTTTTGCTGGTAATAGCAGAACAAAAATATTGTTGTGTACCTACCAGAAATTAAACACAAAGTAAAGACAAACGTTGTAAAGCCAAGTTGTTTCTGGCACTTTATGTTCAACCTAAAGGCAAATGCACAACACCTAGGGGGAACTTCAGCAGAAATCATCTCCTGATGTCTCTCATCCCCACTCCTCAAGGGAGAACTGGAGACGCAAGGGAAGTGTAGGTAAATCCCTCTCTCTTCCCTTCTCAATTACATCAGAGATGTGCTATGACTGGCAGGTGTGGTGTACTCTCTTCTAAAAATCAGGTATCTCAGAAGATTTTCATATGAATCATTGTGTTTTGGGCATCATAGATGACTACACTGCTCTGTGAGGCTCATATATAACCCCAATCCTTGCTCCTTCTGTGGGACCTGAATTTGTTCTGAATTTCACCCTATATCTTACAGAAACACTGTTTTCTCCAGGTTTCTTCTTTCAGGATTGCACAACTTACAGCCAAAACCCTTCCTCCAAAATAAAGCTGTAGCAGAAACTTTGATCTGCTTTGGTGAAAGCCTGCATGAAAAAATTTCCAAGGGTTTTGGACATCTGGCCAAAGGAAAACACTATCAACCTGTTGCATACTTGTTTCACCAGAATGAACCCTCACTTTCACCCTGCTTATGATATCAATGAAGCGCATCACCTAAATTTTATTATTTTTATATGCTACATTATAAACACATTAGTTACTTATTGTGAATATCCATAGACAAGTTCCTTCATCTAAACTTGATGAAAATATTTGCCCAAAATTTAATACATTTTAGTTTTGATATAGAAGTGCAAATTCTGTTCCTGCAACTTTACTCTACAAGCTGAGATGCATGCTTTAAAAATTAATTTCAAATATGTGCACAAATTGCCAATTATGTCTAAGACTGGAAATACATTATAGCTGAAGAATGAAATTTCCTCTTTGCACAAAATGCAGAGGAAATGTGCTGTCTCCCACAAATGTCTCTTTCATGCACAAATATACACATTTATTAGAATACATTCACGTCCAGAAGATTCTGAGATAGGAAAAAATGAAAATAATAATATTTTCAGTTTAGAATGTGATCCTTTAATAGGAATTTCTCATTGTAATATGATTCTATACTTGAATATGTTGATGTAGAATAAAAAGCAATATTATAGATGCAAACATCTATTCACTAAAACTAGCAATAGGTAGAGAAAACCTTCTGTAGTTTGGGAGTGGTTTGGGACTCATTTTGGATAAGAAGCCAGAAGTTCAGATGCATTCCCTAATCTTTTAAATTTTTTCCCATATCACAGGGGCTTCTTTAATTCATATCCATTAGCCTATCCAGACCATTTTCCCAGGTCCATGGCAGTCCCTCACTGCCTTTTTCCATTTCACCAGATTTTCATGATCTACTCTTATAATTTTCTTTCTATTTTAGGCTTTTTTTTTACAGCTCCCATTACTGTAGTATCTGAACAGTTCATATTCCCCACTGTACTCATTGTTACGATACACCAGTGTAACTGCATGAGAAGCAAGGGAAGCACTATCATCCCCATTTTATAGCTCAATAATTGAAAAAAAGAGAGACTCAGACCCATATCTGCAATGGTATTTAGGTACCTAATTCCCTTTGAAATCAGAGTTAGACACCTAAGTGGATCTGTGACTGCAATGGAGGGAGAGCTGGAACCAGACTTTCAGCTAATGACCTGCTCATTATAATGTCCTTTCTTATATCATTAATTCTTCGAACCATACACATTTTGCCCTCTTTTTATATCTGCCCATCACTCGTAAACAAATTATGTGAAGGTGTTTCTCATATACCTACCTTATATATATGTGAATACCTTCTGAACTATAATTGTTTCTTTTCAATGTTTTGTGTGCCTTGGAATGCAACAGAATTTGGGATGCATAAAGTGATAAACTAAACTAAAACAGTACGGAAAGCAGTTATGGAAACTCCAGAGTCCCACCAAAGAGATACTGCTACGTTTAATTACTCTTTGCAGGGAGGAGATCTTAAAAGTCTAGAAGCAAGGGAGCAATGGCTCCTGAAACTGGGAGAAAACCAACACTGGAATGGAAATCATGTAGATATTTGCAAAACTGAGTGGAAGAGAAATCACTATGAAGAACACTGCAGTATAATTCACAGTACTCCATATAGTTCCTCTCTCTAGCAATGACTTGATTTTGATAAGTTGTTAAATTAATGCTTTGTGAAGTTTACTTCATGCCAAATGAGGAGGAAGACAAACGAGAGGTGTGCATACTGACCAGAACAAAATGAAAGTGAAGCTTTTGAATAGAGCATCTTCAAATTATTCTATATTCCTAAACAATGGGTTATGCAGACAATATTTCAGTACAAGGCTAATTATGGTATTCTTCAGAGAGTCTTTTGAGAAGAAATAAACACATGCATGACTGGAAGCATTTAGGTTAAAAAAAAAAAAAAATCAAACTATTTTCATAGTTGTGTTTATAATGAAACTGTTTTAAAATAGCAGAAATAATACACAGTACAGATGCAACACATCTGCTCAGACATCTCTGCTATTCAGCATGTTAAAGCAATTCAGATGCTCTAAATTATGACCTACTGTTGTGCTTGGAGTTGTTTGAACAGGCCCCCTGGTATCTAAAAGTAGGAAGTCTGTTTCAGCATTAGAGATTTTGGGTTTAGCTCCGTATTATAGTTAGCCTCACCACAGAGAGTTTTTTATATTTTATTTCTCTCCTTTGAAGACACTTAGAATACTTTGCTGTTATTTTCTTTACAATAATACATAATACATGTATTACAATAATACATGCTAATGCCAGAGAAGTTGGATGGACAACTTAGGGATAGTGGTAGCAAGGGCAGAAATGTCTAATACAAAAAACTGGTTAAAGCAGTGCTGTCTTTTTTCTCTCCCACACAATTTCAGTATCGAGGAATAATGTACAGAGTCTAGTTTAGCTAAGGACTCATGTATTTCCATGCTTAAATCATTTTTATCCAACTAACAACCAAATGCAGCAATGATGGAAATGAGTTTTCCTATATTTGCTTAAACAACTTCGCAACAATTCAGACCAAGTAAGCCAACTTCAGAGCTAAAGAAAAAGTTCCCAATAGGCATGAATTAAACAGGTGGAATTATGAGAGACTCTCAGTAAAGATTTGGAGTGATTTTACTCTAGACAGATGAGCCCACTGTTACTTGCAAGTTGAAAATGAGGAACTGATGATGGAGGGCTAGGAAAAATGAAGAGAGCAAGCGATGCAGAATTAGACAAAGTTGCCAGCTAGTGTCTTACTTTGAATGAAGAAGGAGAAAGTAAGCAGTGAAGAGAAAAAAGAAAACCAAAACAACGCTCTTTAAGTCTTTGGAAAATGTTAGAAGTCATTGATTCAAGATTATTCAAGTTCATAAACAGAAGAGCTTAGATAAGATCAACCGGATAAAAACTGTGATATTTGTCATTTCTAATTCCAGTAATTAAGTGCTGTTCTAATTCTACTTGAGAAGGCCTCAGTGGGATTATAATAATGGCATAATGATGGAAACAAAGACAAAGAAAGGATCAGAACTACTACTACAAAAAAGAGGATATTGAAAAATTCATGACACACAGGCAATGACTGTCCTTAAAAGGTTAACCTTTGCTGGCAGTTGCTGTAACAAAGGCACGCAAGACACCTTGTTACATATGTATTTTCCAAAAAAATAAGAGGAAAAGACAGAAATAATTGTGATATATAACAGTGTTATTTCCTGTAGTTGCTACTGATTACATTCTTCGTAAGGATCACAATTATTTTTAGATGGTTGATTTAAGACAATTTTTTTTTTTTCTGTCAAAATGTAACAATTTACTGAGAATGAACCCACCAGCTTTGAAAAGCAGTGGAAGAGGGAGACAGAAAGACAGAGAGGGAAAAAGATAAAAGTTAACTACCTCACAATTAACAAATGATTAGGACAAGCATCAGAGTTGTAGGATCTAAGATTCAAGTCAGAATTTCACAAAGCAAGGAGTTAGACCTTGGTGACCTGCTCCATGAATGACCCTGCCTGTTGTTTTAGACTCTTTTTCAGTGACCCTGAAATGTGTGGAATATATCTAAGACTGACTAACTTCAATAGGAAAGTGCTAAACCCCCAAATTACTGGTACCCCTGAGATTTAGCTATTCACTGAAGGGGGTGAATGTAACTCAGTGGAAGGGTGGCATTCATGTCCTTATTGCAAGGAGAGTGTTTTAACTTCTCCGCGTTGCTTCATTCCAACTGGTCTAGGTTCATCTCAGGGAGGAATGGGGAATTTTAGAAATCCCAGAGACTTTGGCAAGCAGGAAAATAATTTTCCCTGCCAAGCCTGGCGTAAAAAGGAATCAGACTTTTGTTTGCCTCCAAGGACTTCTGGAATGGAACTCCCCTCCCTTCAGACCTTGAAAGTCATATTGCTTCCCACCATCACATTGCTGGGAAACTATTATATGTAAATTTCCACCATTCTTATTCCACTTCTCTTCCTTTCATTCCATCCAACTTATTTTGCCATCTCTACATTGAACCATTATTCAATGTCCCATAGAGGGTATAATGCACAGTCCTTATTAAGATACACATGTTCATGGAATAACCCAAAGCTCATTAAAAAGATAAACTTATATTAGAGTATTTGGTGCTATTCTCAGAGCATGCACAAAATATGGAGCAAATATTGTACTTATAATTGCATTTTAATTGAGCTGTATCTGGTATAAAAAGATAGTTGCATATGGACTGTCAACTTGAATAATATTTTAAGGTACATCTTTTAATTTTACTGCTTTTATTGTTACTATTACAGTTTGAGAAAATTTCCCCACAGCTGTTTTTATTTTCTGAAAATCATTCATCCCAGGAGCATGACTGTAGCTGTGTGCAGTATACATAAATCCTTATGATCATTAAACACGTGTAGTTAAGGACTGTTGTGTATCCATACATGTTTCATTTTCTTGCTTTGCATTTAATTTTTCAGTGATTCTCCTTATTATTTCTATATATCAGCTGTAGCACAAAAGGGAGATCTACAATTAGAAAATAGCTTAATGACTTTCTGTTTGCTGACCCTGCTATTGTTTAAAGCTTTTTTGAATTATTTTTTTATAGACTTACCAGTGATTTTGGTTCAAAACCTAGATGTGTTACTTCTTCCTCATCACTTTCCCCAGGTATCTCGTCCCTAGTGGCAATAGTCCTGTCCCACTATCCAGCTGGTGCACCACTCACACAAACTCTCTGACAGGTCTCTGGTTCCTAAGTGCAAGTTGCCTTTGCTTCCTGCACACTGCCTCTGGTACTGTCACCTTTTCCTTCCTTCCACAGAATCCTTAATATTTTTCTCTTTCCTCCTGCTGCTCCACTGACTAACTTCTCCCAGCTCTCCTGGCTTTTGTTCCAGTTCCTCTGCTCACATAAACACCCTGGGCTTCCTTCCTGCACTGCTTCTTTACCCTGAACAATCCAGGTTATTCAGCACTTCTTCCCAGGCTCTCACTTACTTGTCTCTCCTTCCTAGAATTCCTAACTGTTATTTGACAATCCTCAGGCTGAAAATGATTTTGACATACAAAGAATCGTGTTTTCTAAGCAACAGCCGAGTCAGAGGAGCTAAAGTTTACTGCGTTTCACGTGAAACCCAGGTGAAACAGCAAATTTTTTTTTCTGATTTCAGTGCAGAGCTACAAAGCACTCCTAAAATTTTCCGAAAAATGAGAGTAATGAAAAGAAGCAAACCTTTCTGTGAATGCAGCCTGAATTGATACTGAACGCAGGTAATTTTGTGTTCTTTCAGGTTTTGCAGAAAGTATTTTACAGAGCTCTCCTTGATTATTTTTTTTTTGCGAACATAGTCATTCCAGCCTGAAGAATCCGCCTCCATTTGGCTTAGGCTTCACTAATTTAGCAATTAACATTTAACAGCCAGATTGTTTTCCCGAGCCCAAGGGCACTAGTGCAAGAAAATATCTTCTGATCTATAACCTCATTGCAATCTCAGAGCTCCTAAAACCTAACTTTTTTATTCTAATCATTTTTGCTGATGCAGGAGCCAGTCATAACTATACTGTGAGCAGCAAATGCTACACAATACTCTCTAGTCAGACAGCATTTATTGTGCTGTAATTTGTTCTAAGACAATAGGGGAGATGCAAATTCTAGGGAGGCATATTAATCTGTAGGTCAAACAATAACAAAATATTGAAAAACTGTCTTAATGATTTTTTACATTGTGGTGGAAAAGCATGTAATTCCATAGAGGGGTGCTGGCGATCTCATAAACCAGGAGAGTAAAGCTGAGAGGTTTATTAATGCCACCAAGGCACTGAAATAGAATTTGTTTTATATCATGTACAACTGTATAGGTGTTTATTATTTATTACACATTCTTCTTTTTTAAAGGTCTCCATTCTAAGCTGTCTTCTGATGCTCCATATCTTGCTTTTCCCCGTTGGATTTAAACAGCAATTGTATTCCAGATGCAGCTTTAAATGGTGCTGCGTTAGCTGCTACCTTTCTCTTTTTATTACTAAATGTAGTCTATTATACCAGCAGTATTTTTCATTGAAAAGTTAAAGTTAAAAACTGCTGACTTGTTAGGGGATGTGTGGAAAGAGGTTGCTCCGTGTGTGCCATATGGTGCTCAGCACCTTGTAGGATCAGGCCCTAAGTGCTAGTAAATCGCGATTTACTGACAGTGCGTAATGCACGGGCAGAAGCAACGCGCTGCTGCTGCTCGGCCCCGGCGGTGAGCCTCCTCTCTGGTTTGAAGCAATCGGTACTGACACCATAAGCACCAAACCAGCTGTCACTGCCGTTCTTGGCAGTCAACATTGCACGGGGCCATGCTGTAAAACGCTCAGTGGGGTAGGTGGGTTCCCAGCGCTTGTGTGGGGAGAGCCCAGCACTCCTTAGAGTGCAGAGCCTGTCTCCCTTTCTTCTAAAAATCCAGCACTAAAAAAGAAAGCGGTACAGAAGGGCCAGTGATGAGGTGTTGGGGACAGCCTGCACTCACAGCAAAGCGATGGTACACCCATGAGAAACAACCCACTCCAGCCTAACAGCTTGTTACTGCTGTTAGTCCCTCTCACATACAGGGCAGCTGCCCGAAGCCTGGGTCACGCAGGAGTATCTCCAGCAGGACCTCCGACACCTCCATCTCATCCTGTCCACAGCAGAACTGCTAATGACAGAGTGAGAGCCAGCCACCACCAGGGACAAGGGGCAGTCCCTATCTGCCGAGGTTACCACTGTCAGCGTGACCCCACACATCCCACACTCTTTTTTGCAGCTGGTTTGGTGCTCACAGGGTCAGTTTGAGTGACCATTTCCTCTGCCATCCCTGCTAAACTAATTAGCTACTGCACAATAACCTGCCATTATAGGAGACTAGATAAAGTGACCCTGACAGCACAGTACTCCTGCACCCTGCGGCTGCACTGCTCCTGCAACAGCTCCCTCACTACCCGCGCTCAAGCCACTGGAGGTCTAACACCTAAACCAGCCTCTGGCAGCTGACCGATGTGCTTTAGAGCCTAATATCGTGGTGTGGACAAGCTGAGCAGGCTGCAGCTTCCCTGCAGGGCCAAGGACCAGCCATGGGAGTCAGCCGGGAGCAGCAGCCTGCAGCCACCAGCCCTGCAGGGAGGTTGTTGCTCACAGCCTGGAGAGTTGGCACACACCTGGGCAGGGGACAGAGCTTTCTTCTGTAGTGAGGGTTGACTAGATAATATTCTGCTTATATAGAAAACAAGGGTGCTAATTACTTGTGGTAGTGCTTGTGCTTGCTACGAACACCTCTCCACAGGGCTGTCAGGGCCAGGTGGCTGCAGACTGGAGCTGGATGTGGGAGAATGAAGGGCTCCATATAGAGCCATCTAGTAATCCCACAATCTTTGCAATCCTTTTGAGATTAGAAATTTGTTAGCCTTTTAAAAATGTACTGTTAGGCTTACTAGGCTTGCTAATAAAGTGTTGATATTTTTAAATCATTTGCAGCACTAACATATTTTCTCATAATTGTTTCAGCACCAGTATTAAGTAATGAGAGTTTTTTAGAAATAAAAGTGTTTGCAAAACATTTTCTCTACCATTTTGTGCCATAAGTACAGAACACTATGATAGCTAGATCCTGTTTGGTTTAATGTATAACAACTGCTATGTTCCTAGTTTTATTTTCTCACTACTTTCCAGCATAATCTTGTCGGTGTGTGGGGGTGTGTGTGTGGTACTGATGTGTAGTGAAAAATAACTGTAACGAATCTGTATGTACACATAGTAGTAATAATAAAATCAGTCTGTCTTAATAGAAGCAGGAACAACTTCAGATCTTCACTGTGATCTGAAGCATCCATGCTCAGTATTTCTGTGGTAATTACCAAGGAAAGACAGTGCTGATCATCAGTTATTGTCTTCGTATTCCTTTGTCTGTAGAGTATATCAACACTTAATGAAAAATAAAAAGTAGACTTTTTTTTTTTCCCCTAGGAAAGTTAATGCCTTTCTGCGTCTCAGTCTACACCTTAAATTGCCAATTCAGTTGACATCTAGAGATAGATACAACTAAAGCACCAAATCGCCCCTTCATTGCTTAGTAAAGACAGATCTTCCGTGGAAAATGTAAGGAAGGATTAGCTAAGACAGCCAGTAGACAACAGTAAAGCTTCCCAAAAAAGACTGCTCGAGCTGACTAACAGTAGATTTTTCTGTATTTCTATTGGCCCTAGATCTGCTGGGGGGAAGCAGTAATAGCTGTGCATACCTGCAGGGTTTTCAGACACCCCCGTACAATGAGTCTTTGAACTGTATTTCATACTGTTCCCCATCTCTGCAATGTCTCCTTTTCTCCTACTATCCTTTCCCTACCTTTTCCAGACAGCTCATTTGTTATGCATCATGCTGCTGCAAGCTGGCCCTTTGCACTCTTGGAGTTAGGACAGGATTTGTCCCAGTTTCTGCTAGCATACCAGCAGTGTTAATGTTTAGTCTAAAAGTTTTAAATGCCAATGGATTCCTTTTTTTTTTCTTTTTACTTAACACTGTTGTCTGCTTATAAGAAATGTTAGCAAGGGAAAAAAAAAAAAAAAAAGTATGTGACCTATTAAAATGAAAGATTGCCCATTCTTGTAATTACAAGTAACAGGAAGCCTGGTAGGACCTTGTTTGTTAAATTCCTCTGACCTCTTCCAAAAAAAATTGTACAAAAAGTCACAGTTATTAGTACATCTAGAGCTAAGGTCCTGCTCTATGCACATGTGTTAGTCATTTACTAGATTTTTTTCTCCCTTCTTGCTAGAGCTGCAGTGAATTGATAGCTAGATATTCAAACACTGGTGGACAATCCCCTTTAGGCTGCCTTGGAAGAACTTGCTAATAACTAACTGCCGTCCTTCTCTGGCTCAGGTTCCCAGTTGCTGTAAGCTTATAAGGGGGCCCATTTTAACCTGGTTTGATAAAAAGGACCTGTGAAGGAGTCCCAAAGACGCAGAGTCCTGGGGCAACAGCAGCTTTAGGTCTAACTGTGGAAAGGCAGAAGGAGACTTAAACCTCCCTGTGGTTTTCCGGGTGGACTCCCTTGTGAAGGTTTAATGTGAAAACACTGGATTTCCAGGGCTTTTTCAGGCCACGATGGAAAAGGCTAAGCCTGCACGCTGCTCAGTCCCCAGGCTTTTGTCAGGGTCTGTCAGGTGTGAAGATTTAGCTCCTATTACAGGGAGTAAAGGGATCAGCTGCAAATAAAATATATGCTGTGGATTAGACAAAAGCCTTGTTCCTTTGCTATACACGCATCTATGCCAAAAGTTAAGTACCTCAGAGGACACCCCTCAGTGCTACTCTGTGACTACAGGGCTGTTCGTGAGCCCCATTTTGGAGTCTTGTCCAGTAATTTGCTTTGCACACTCCGGACAGCTGAAGCAGTTATCTAACGCGGACTTTCAAATTTGAAAGACTGATCACATGAAAATGGAAATCGCCATCATTTGACTCCAATTCATAGAAGCAAATGTAGTCATTACACTAGAGCTGTGCATCTGAAATATTAGGTATTTGCAATCTGGGATTCCCCCCCACCCCCTTCCCCCTTATAAATAAACTGTCAGACTTCTCTGCATATTTACAGTACACCTTTTCACAACAAGTTTTTAGGTTCTGGTTCTGAACACGTCTTACACGTTAGGAATGCTTATCTGTAAAATCACAA
>JAVJGI010000032.1:21017624-21105673 GCA_035590275.1 Ibycter americanus
TTGGGGGGTGGAGAAACTGATTTTGAACTGACAAATGTAATTTGTTATGGTTATAAAACTAACTGAAATCGGGAAACAAAAATGGGAAATGGAAATCAACAAAGTTATTTAACATGTATGCATAGAGCATAAATGAACAAATAAGCCAGTGTTATATACATCCTTTATTGATAATGTGACTGCTTTCTGATACATGTAGATAAGCACATTTAAAGCTAGCTTTTAAAACAAAGAACATGAAAACTGCTTGGTCCTAAATGAAGGTCCCTCAAGAGAGTTATTAGGACTGTTTGCTTATGCAAGTGACCTATATCTGTGTTAGTGAACTTCAATACCATGAAAAGTAATTCATGTACGTATAGGCACAGGGAATCAATGATCTTTATGTATGGTGAAACTTTTGATTTCTTATGCTTCCGCTGTAAGTAATAACATTATCATATCTGGAAACTTCACTGATGTTTTTTTTTTTCTCTTTCCCCAGGAGAACTATACTTTCATTTCTCAGATAACCTGCACCAATTCAACTGACTGTTCATTGAAAATAAATCCTTGGATAACCCGAACTGTCAGACAACTGTGTAAAATTTCATTAGAGAGGCAAATATAGTGAAAAGGATCATAGGTGGAACAGCTACTAGAGAGGAGAAAAAATGTAGAGGAACTGCTGGTAAAGCGAAGTCTCTGAGGAAAACTTTCCCTTATACACTTATAACCAGCAGTGCTATTGAATCACTGCTAATAGCTAACGCAAAGGTTCTGTATGTGAAAATAGAGTAATAAATAATACAAAGATGATTGGCTGGCACCGCTTGCCTCGTTGGTTTGAAACACCACTTGAACTGGGAATTGGGGAGGGGACTCAGGTTGAATATTTGTGCCACCGCTTCGGTGTGTCTCTGGGAAATTGCCATTCATATCACAAACAATCTTTTCTTTAAGTCAGTCACTGCATCCTCATGGGTGCTTGTTGCTAATGGAGACAGAAATACTATTCTAGTCTGGATTTAATACATTTCACACATAGATTCATTGTGCACTACTTTTTTCGGCTAAAGTGGAATTTCAACATTTTTGTGACTTTTGACACTTCATCACTCATAATGGGGTCTTACTTACAGGGAATAACGAACATATTCTTGTGCCAATTTTGAGGATGTCTAGTTCTCAAACACTATTTGTATTTTTCATACCACAAAATCAAATGGCTTCATGCAAGGGGATGATTATGAATAGTCCTGTCATTTCTCTAGCTTCTAACAGTCCTACTAATAACCTTCAAACCACTTCACTAGTCCTGTTCCCTCTGTGGCCACTGAAGTCACATTTAAATATGCATCTAAATATTTTAGGACAAAGATGACAGCATTAAAGGAGAATATATTGGTGACAAATTTTCTGACTTGGGCCTTCATGTAGGCACAAATGAATGGCCTGACAGCAAGAGGTAATAAGCACTACCTTAAGCCTAATTTCACATCGTGGTTTCAATGACAGGTGCTCTGTGTTCCTTATTCTGACCTCAAATATGTGTTTATACATAGGCACAAATGTGTATGTGTGAATGCACATGCATACATACTAGAAGACATATCTCTGCCCAGTGAATATGCCCACTGAGAAATTTAAATTGACCTAGTAGTATTTTTAAATCAATTCAGGGCCAAACTGTTATATCTCAAATTTCTTGTGGAAAGTTCATTTTGCATGACAAAAACTAGGCACCAATGTGTAGTTTTCTTGGAATGAAGGAGGACACAGGCAACATTCCCTACAGATGGAAAAGGGAACACTCATGGGAAGTTGAATATAAAACCTGCAGCACAGATGAGCCCAAGGAATTTCTCCTCATTGATAAACAGGGACAGATCCTTAGTGGGTGTAAGTGGGAACAGCTGAGTTGGGGAGAGGTTGAACTGGGGATTAATTAGAGCCAAGCAGATTTAGAGCAGCGTGGGAACTACGCTCACTGACACAGGCTGGATATTGGGTCTGTAGGTTTACAAAGCCTGAAGAGCCTTCTAGGACATGCAGGTCTGCAGCTTCCTCTGCTTTGGTGAGCACTGATGAGCAGCCCTGTGGTGGCACCAAGGTACTGTTTATGTACGATCTCATGAGTGAGGATGAAATTTGCACTTCTAGCCCCAGGAATTTTTGGAAATATGTTTTTGTTTTCCAGCAGGCTTCTGAACATCTGGAAGTGTTGGCACTGTACTGTCTTAGTATAAATCATAGATGACTGGAAGTGATTTTTTTCCCCCTAAAATGGTGCTTTTAAGCATTACTGTACCACAAAAAGATGAAATGAACTCCTTTCCCTTTGCTGCAGAGGAGAAGGAACACCTGGTCTCTGGGGAGATCCCTTCCATTTCTTTTTCCTAACTTCTGCCCATCAGATGAGAGGGAGATAAAGAGAATTTCTTGGGCTGGTACAAATAAAGGCCAATTTTTGGGTCTGTTCTGGTCAGGTAAAATTGCTTCTGCTGCTGTTACCACTTCCATTCTTAATAACCATTCTGTGACCTTCACTCCCCATCAATCTATCCCTGAATAGTTATTCTATTTGCAACTTTTCCTCTGGCTCCCTTGTTCCTTGAAAGACAGCTGTGCAGTTTTCAAGCACTGTCACTGCTTCCACTGCTTGGCTGATCTTCCCAGAGATGCTGGGGGCTGCTTAACCTCCTGAGGCGGCTCACTGGGCTGCTGTGCCTGGGACAGGTTCTCACACCTGAAGAATTGTGCTGGGCCTGGATGCTACTGTCAGTGCCACCGAAGACTGCTACTATGCTGAGTCAAATTCTCTTTTGGTAAATCTCTTTTCATTGTTTATCTTAACAGACTGTGATAATCGTGTATTACCCTGAGAAAAGAAAGGAGTGACAGAGTACCTGAGGAGACAGTCTCAGGCTGGAAATGAATGGTAAGTATTTGCAATTGTACGCTACACTACTATAAGATGATGACTCAATCTCTCTTTCTCTCACCCTTTTAAGCACTTGCTATTCTGTTCTACCTAGAGAATCTAACTGAATATTAAAATCACCTTCAGCCACTTAAAAACAGAGAAGGATCTGAATCAGATCCGTGGATTGGAAGACCCCTGAGCTTTGGAGCAATTCCCACCCCAGATTCTGCACCAAGTGCTGCAGTTAGCCTTATCTCTCACTCACTGCTGCCTAACATTTGCTGAAGTACCCTTCTAAATGTCTCGATCCTTCCATTTATGCTGATTTGTAAATGATGCCAAAACTGATTTTTTTATATCAGGCACCTAGCAGCTCCTGTATTTGCAAATCTTAAAAAATGTGGAAAGTTGCCTTCCTGCCTCTCACAGGAGACCTCAGCTTCCAAAAAAAACCCCATAACTCAAAAGACAACTAAGAAATATACCACTGATATACTAAGACAACTAATTGGTATTAGTGTATAGTTACATGCTGACAATGATTAAACTAATTACAAGGCATACTGTGTTAAATTGCTAGCTCTTTGTGTACTTCTAGTGTAGCTCAGAACCAGAGAGGATCCGGTTCAAAGTCTGAGTGTGTTAAAAAGGTTCTTGTTAAGATCACTTGCAGAGCTGTGGATGTGTATGCACACACACAGAGCACAGGGCTGCAAGTATGTGTGAGAGATCTGTATTCAGAAAGCTATGAATACAAAATTCATTCTTCCAGACAGAGAGAACGGATAGTGTTGTGCTCTGTTAAACAGTTGCTGTGTTTCAGTCAAGATTGCTTCAGAGCGAAGCAAAGTGATCCGTATATGTTTGCCCAGAGCATGTTCTCTACAGTCTCGAACTAAGGACTATGTAGAACCAGGCAAGCTTATTTAGAAAAGTAGGGAACATTTCTGCCTACCAAGAAATAACATCACCCATGTGGTCCAGATATGAAGAAAGATAATAATTTTCATTACAATGAATAATTTAGCTTGTTTAGCACACATTTTATTTTTGGGTCGCCTCCAATAGCTAGACAGGAGAGAAGATGTTGCTTTGGCAATGTCCTTTTAGGTGCAGTTTGATGCTGGAGGCCACTATCTGGAGCAGGTTTTGTATACTACAAATACCAGCAAGGGCCTTTTTCCATCTCTTTCCTCTTCTGAGCCTGGCAGAAGTCATCAATAAAGTTACACAGAAAAATATCAACGATGTAGTGAAAGCAAAGAGGTTTCTTTGCAAGGACTAGAAGTAAAACTTGCACCAAAATGAGTCCTTCTTAATTTTACGTATTAACTTTTTTTTGCCACACAGGTTATTACATCTGTGGGTTTTATGTTTGTTGAATATCTTATTTGTCTTCTGTTATATGCTGTATTACGTGTTAAATGTGTGATTTGTGTCTGGAGTATTTTCGGACAGTACAATATTTACATTTACCGTATTTAATAATTACTGGGATATACTTAATACATTCTTAATATCTCAAGTACATTAATATGCAAACATTAAAGCTAGCTAAAACTGGGGAGCTATTGTTACTCAAATAATGCTAATAAAACCCATAGAGAACCTTTTAAAAACTGTTGAACAAGGTAAGTTGCGTTCATCCACAACTCTTTATAGAAGTAAAGAGGACGTCTTCCAGGTTCATTCCACATCAAAGACAGGAATTATGTCCCAGGGAAGGGGATTACTGTCAGACTGAAGACAATCAGCTGGCACGGGAGGAAGGCTTAAAAGAGTGTACACATGTGCTGAGATCTGAACTTATTCTGTGTGCTGTGCAAAGAGTAGAAAGCATGAATTCCTCTGTTAGGCTCTGTGCTCAAGGCACAGTGAGTTGCAAAAGCACAGCTGTAGGAAGATGAACTAGTGTCCATGAGAATGAATGCCACGCAGTGCTAGCAGATCAGGACTCTGCTCTCTACCTTTACTGCAAAATTTCAGATGTCTGCTGCAGTTTTGACTTAGTAAAAGAAATTTCTTACAAAACTGTGATTCTTATCCTAGTCCTCCCTGGACTCAGGAAATTAAGAAGTGGCCATGAGGTGACAGAAGTAACAACACTTGAAAATTTAAATATCTGCTTACTTCAAGAAGTATAGTGGTTCTTGTTTCATTTAAACCTTGTTCAATCCACTTCAGCTAGAGCAGAAGGAAACTTCGGTAAAGCTCAGATTAGTCATCTCTTATCCTCTGTATTCAACATAAGGTCTGGCAATGCTCTAGTAAGGCAGGCCAAGTTGTCCTCTGCATCAGGTTAATTGTAATAATTGAGCCTACTAGCATGTGCCAGCCTTCATCACCACACCGAACTGCTGTTCTTCCTCTCACTGAGCGCAGTGCATTCAGTTTGATTTCTGTTTGTTAGACAAGTGTAACGTATGGGTATGAAAATTACCCCTTTTCAGCTGAACTCCAGATTGTACATTCCCACAGAGTACTTAACAGCGTGGGAGGCCAAAATCAACAAATGGTCAGACATTTACAAGCTGATTCAAATCTTCAAACTTAAAAACCCCCAAATGAGGACTTTGCAAATGTAATAAAAATGTAATTTAATTTGAATATTCATTATTTTTCTATTAGTAAAACTGCAACATATCGTGTCTTATGGCGAATTTAGAAAGTGTCAGCATGCAGAAATAAAAATCAGAACAAACTGGTTGAGTAATCAAATTAGGAATTAATCTCATCCTTGAGAAGCTACAAAGCAAAGAGCTTGTAAGAATGATTATGCGTATCACAATTCTTAGAACATGAATGGATTGAATTCCTCCAATAAGCTGTGTTTGTGGTTCTGTGCATGTTATATTCCAGAGTTAGAGGAAGCCCACTGCGAGTCCCATGCCAGCACCACGCAGACCTTTGAGAAACGGCTCCCCTTGCTGATGCTGCAAAGGCAATTTAGCTGCAAGTCTTGTCTTTTGATTCAGTTGTTGTAGCTCATCTCAGGTGATGTAGCTGAACGTAATGAAAGAAGGGGGTCCAGTAGGTAGGTAGGATGAATTTTATTAGTGGATATGATCACCTGAATCAGTCCCATTAGTGAACAGGTTATGGTAACTGGGCAATGTGCCCTCTTCTCCAAGTGGCAGTTGGCATCTAAGCGCTTCTGAAAAGAAGGCTTTCAAAATTGGCTTGGAGAGGAGGTCACTCAACCACTCTAGTTTGCAAGGTGATATGAACAAAATCATAACTTCTCTCATTGACAAAGGGCAAAAGTAATTGTTGTACATGAAATATGTCATGTCTTTTCTTAACTAATAACATGACCTCAAACTTGGAGCTGCACTCAGTTTACCTTTTCCTAGGGGATTCCCTTCTCCTAAGTGCTTTCCCAAAAGCAGTGTCCTGATGGAAACAGAACAGATAGCAGCTTATGGCAAAAACACACTAAAGCAATTTACTGACACATGCATGAGAAAACTCAGATAGGCAGGACACCAGCAACCAAACTGCATGATCCAGCAGTATCACATCTGCAAGGACGGGGAATGCAAGTGGTGAGAATTTATCAGTCATTGTTTTTCACCACTGACTCACTAATTGTGTTTTAATGATATTTTCTCAACAAAATCACCAAAAATAGATCAGTTTTAGAATGGTAGATTCTGAACATCTGTGTTTTGCCAACAAAATCTGACCATTAGGGAACTACAGTTTCTTCGTTGTTGCTGAGATAATAATGACAACTCAAGCCAAGAATCAATTAAACTGAAGAGATTGTTCCATATCCTTTTTTTATGGGAAGAGAACAGGTGTTTAATAATTTACATAAATTATACAAAATCTAAGCATTTACAGTAACCAAGCACTTAGCAAGAGACATGAATGAAGAGGTAAGTTAGCTGTTAACATTTTGTATTCCAACCAGTGCCTCTTTAGCACTTCTGTAGTTATAGGTCTGTGAGGGTTTCTGTTATACATCCTATTTTCATGGATTCATAACTCAATCCTAAAAAAAATCTGATTTGCGTTTGGCAGGTAAAGATTTTAAAATGAGACTGGATATTTTTTTTATTAGGTTATGGGAAAAAAGTCAGTTTAATTGTCTCTAAGTTATGCAAGTATAAAAATGGAATGCATTGGTTTCAGACGCTATTTTATGCTGCTACAACTCAAAACTACTTTGTTTTTTTAAGGGGAAACTTTACAAGCCGTTAGTCTGAATTCTGGATTAGTGCATTTGGGAAACCTGGAAAATGAAATATAAAAATGCTTGATTTCTTACTTCTTTATAATGTTGTTTGATCTCTAGGTACACTCCATTCCTTCAGCCAAACTTCTTTCAAGGTGCATGCCTTGCTCTGCCATCACTTATGTAAGACAGTTCTCAGTTTCATACATTTTACATGATTCAGGTGAATGGTTTGAATCTGTTATACAATTTACATGGAATTCACTGTCTACATTTCCACATTCTTAAAGATCTTGGCAGGTATGAGAGTACTGAAGGGAACGGTTAAAGTTATCAAGAAAAAACCCTGCAGGTTGCACAATATACATTATATATTAAAGGTTAGATTCACCCTAAAAGAAAAGCAGTTGGTAGGTGATCAGAAAATGTTGACTTCTTTATTCTGGATTTTTCCTATGATCTTTTGAAGTGACAGGTTTTGGCACTGTCCTTCACCTCATGATAAACTTGCAGTATTCATGGAAGACCTAGGTTGTGCCATGGAATTCTCCAAGATTATGCCAAGTGCTTTTTGTGTGTTTTGGTTTATTCCTGATGAGAGGCATGCTTCCTAAAGCAGCCAGAACAGCCAGATCCGAGTTGTGCTGCTGCTCCAAAATTCTCTCAGAGCAGAATGTCCCTGTATGCTGTGGTGTTACGTACAACAATACTCCATAAGATAGAAACATGTTATGTAACTATTTCTAGTAGATTAATTGAAATAACTATGTGGAAAAAGAATGTTCATATACATTGAATACCAAGTTTGATGTCAGGAAGCTTCCTCCCACAGGAGATTCCTCCGACAGAAGGGATTTCTAGCCGCTGTAGTTCATTCCTTAAAAGTTTAGTAGTTTATTCTACAAAACTCTTTGGATGAATTAAAAAAAGAATTGAGGTCTCAGGTCAGTCAGTACTCGCACCAGGTTCAGTTAACCAAACCTTTTTTGATTACATGGGAACTTCCACCTGTGCAGATGTGAGATGTACATAGAATGCATATGCACGTGTGGTTTTGCATGCATGTTGCCACACATGGACTTCACACTGCCTATTGGTGTTGCCAGAATTTCCAACTGAGTAAAAAATTACATAACACATTTTGCAAATTTATTTTACAAGTTAATGAAAACCTCCTTTTATACTTTATGGCAGCAATTTCAATCTTTCCTATTGGTTCCTAGACCTTAATGTGAACTAAAACCAAGTACAGATTACAATTACCAAGAATATCACTCAATAAATGATCGAGCTCTGTTCTTTTCCTCTGGTTCTATTGCTCCCTTAATACCTCTGTATAAACGTTCACACAACAATCACGTGGAGATTAAAAGAACCAGCTGTTTATGAACAAACATTTCTATTTGAAGGTCAGAGAGCAAGCCAGGCAAATCTAGCATGAGCGTTAATGTTGATTTGGCTGTTCACTGGCAATGTGAAAAATTTGCTATGTTATTAAATGTTTGTTTCAGCAGTTCTGTGTGAACTGTGCTCAACCCACCCTTGCCAAAGGCTCAACATGCCAATAGGGAAGGCTGCCAGACCCATCAGATGACTGCCCAGTTTGGGCCACCTTAGGTAGGATGATTGAAGGGTATTTATGCTGATCTAAACAAAGCTATTAGAACTTGTAATAATATTCATTAAGGAAGAATGTTTCTGCAAAAATATGGGAATTTTCTGGAGTATAATGGAGTGCATGTGGAACAAGAGGGCTAAGAAATGCAGAGCTTTTCGGCAGGTCCTAATGGCATTCTAATGGAGATTTCCTTGATTCCCTGGCAGCATACAGCTGACTTAGCAAATCCCTAATTGCAGGCCCTGAAGGCAAACTGTACTTTTCAGCTCTCTGTTCTGGATATATATGTGCATATGTAATTCAGTGATTCCCCCAGGATTTTAAAAAAGGGTAAGAGTAAATGTCATCTGAATACCAAAGGCAATAAAGGAATAGCTACTTGGGTCCAGTGGCATCCCGTTCTCCCCATGCTCCCAACCTTCCGTTTCATATTTTTAAGTGGAGCTGGACGTTAATTCTTACTGCATCCTGAAATGTATTGTGAAAATGTCGTGTTATTGCATAGGACTCTGAAGGCTACTGGGAAATGATTTTATTGTTCATCTCTAAAACTCCAGAAGCAAGGATATTTTCTCTGCCAGGAACACCATTGTTATCCTTCCCTTATCTACTTTCCTGTAGTTTTCCGCGTAGCCTTAATTTTCTGGGTTCTGTCCTTCTGTAAGTTCTTTCTAGTGTTCTTTGAGTTTTCCTCTTTTCATGTTTGCTTCTCTATGTCCATCTTCCGTTTGTACTAGTGCCACACACTATCCCTGACAGTCTGTCTTTGATGTCAACAGTAAAATCTTCATGGATCCCTGTAAAATATTTCCCCTGTATCTTTTGCAAAATAAGGATAACTTTTTTTCATCGTTCGTGTTTGCCTGAAATGATTTCAGTGGGAATTAAAGTTTAAATGCAGATATGTTATGTCCCAAAGTGTATTTAGATATTAAATGTTTTAAGTAAACATTTACCAAATATTGTAGATGAGGAATATGGAAGAATCTAGGAAGTTTTGTCTCTGTGGTGGAGGAGCTGTGCACATTTGTGTAGCTTGCCCCAAACATGTATTTGTAAAAGCCTTTACAGCAACATGCCACTATATATTCCAGATACAGCACTTCCAATCTGGAAAAA
This sequence comes from Ibycter americanus, assembly GCA_035590275.1. NCBI lineage: Eukaryota > Metazoa > Chordata > Aves > Falconiformes > Falconidae > Ibycter > Ibycter americanus. Next base: position 21,027,447 of record JAVJGI010000032.1, read on the forward strand.
AAAAAGTTTTTAAATTAATTATGTAGATTTTTATTTTTGCAGAGGCTTATTTTTCATTTCCCCTTGCTTGGGAGGCCAGGTGCCTGAGTTACAATGAGCCCACCAGGGCAGGGCTCAGAGGAAGCTGTAAAAAATGACATGTTAATCCGTACTTCTCTGGGCATAAACTTGTCACGGTTTTAAAGCCTGTTATTTTGGGACATTCCAGAGCTGAAAGTCAGTGCTGGAAATTAACTTTTTTTCAGGAATACAAGGTGTCATTTGAAAAACTGAGGCTCATGAAATTATGGGCTTTGAGGTCATGTGGAAAAATCTTTGACTAGGGTACTCATGGTTAGAAACCACAGGTGCATCCAGAGTGGAGGATAAAATATTAATATTACTCTTGGGTAGCAAAGAAAGACGTGGCATCCTAAAAGGATGATTTTTTTTGAAAAGCAGCAGCTGTCTAAAAGTATTCCTGAGACTGGAAAATTACAACAGGTCTTATGAAGATGATCAGAGACTCATTTGATAACTATGGGACACATTCCCAATACTAATGGCTTTAAAATAGAAAAGAAAGAGTGAGAGGTAGTTCAGCAGTTAGCACTCATCAGTCCTGCCTTGGACAAAGATCTACAACAAGATCTAGGAACAATCACTTCACCTTTTTGCCTCTCTGAGTCATTCCTTATGTTTTCACTGTTGATATAATTTTCTAGAGGATATTTTGTTTCTTCATGTGCTGCTTCATATTTTTATACATGTTTTTGTTTATGTATTAAAATATAATGGCACTGTAGAAGGGTGCAGGGACCTGCATTTGTAAGATCTCATTTGTCCTGTGTTTGGGCTGTTCACTAACTCTGTAAATATATAAGAATTGACTGTTCCTGGACAGTAGGATACCATACTTGTCTATTCACTAGAAACTTTGGTGAAAATCAGTGTCTGGAGCCTATTTAACATACCAGATAGTCTGAGGAATAAAAAATAAAAGAAAGTACCTTAAAATGCCTTTTGTGTTCTGCACATGGAGATACAATCACTTAAGTCTGAAAACACTCTTTGCCACAACTGAAATAATGATAATATAGACAGTCAGTCTTTAGTGATCAGGGTTACTAAGTCTACAAATGTTCATGTGATTACTCATATTATGTATAATGGGTGTTAAGAAGCGTAAGAAAGAAGCGTAAGACTTATTTGGGCTCAGAAATTAACTGTGCCTTAGTTGCTGGTGGTTCAGCTTTTCAATATCTTCCTTATGAGGGTACCTATCTTAATTAATCAGTGATACCTCTTGGAATGTCTCATGTGCAGTTGCTCATGTACTGTGTACCCCTCAGTGGGTAACAAGCAACTACACAAACACTTAAACAAAAGAATTAGCAAGAATTGTCTTGCTGCTCTGAACTCCTACAAAGCTACTCCAGCAATTCTTCTCTATGGTTCATTTTGACTGGGGTGAGTGTATGTTGATGTTCACATCATTTCCCTAGGTTTAGATAATTTTAAAGCCTTTTCATGACAGAGGAAAAATAAGGTATAAAAATTAAATGTGTCCTCAAAGGGTCTATATTCGGGTTAGAAACTAAAGTTATGACATCTTGAGATCTTTGTTAGGTCTTACAACTATATAAGTATTATGATACCATACTGAGCAGTGAATTCTATTTTATTGTTTCACTTTATGAAAGATGGTTTGTACGATTGGAGTAAAATAGGAATATAGGTACTCATCCAAGCACTATGTCATCCAGAATACAGCAGTGACCAAGAGCAGAAACAGAGTAAAGTTAGGGTTAGAAAATCTGTCTTAGGCTAATTTGCCTCCCCATATAGATCTCTGGATTTCTAATAATTATTTTCTATTTCACAAAGTTTATTCATTAATTCTAACAATTGTATATAGTCTTCACATTTGTGTTGCTATTTAGCTGCTCTGTCTGTTTGACATCTCACCGCACAGGTACATTATCTTACATCCCAGACATTTACCTCAAATCTGTGGTCATGCTCCTGGACTACAGCTGGATTTCTTTGATTATTTTTTTTCTCCCCCAGTTCATGTCTGTGTGAAGTCATGCAGAAACTACACAAACAGGAATTTTCATTCCCTTAAAATCCTTAAATTTCATACACCTTCATAGTATTTCATTATGAGAAATATTTGTGAAGAAAACTCACTTTTAATGTAACTTAAAAAGACTTACATGAGTCAAACTCAATGTTTTTCCTCAGAAATGGCGATGTGTGTTTCCAAATGTTTATCTTTATTAGTTTGGAAACCCTCCTTTCTGATAGTATTTACAGCGTGTGAGAAAAATACATATTGGTTTTGGTACCAGTGCACACTCTACAAAGTCCATACTGCTACTGCAAGACAGTCAGGTCAAAACCTATGGGGCTTTGGAAGCTCAAGGTTGCTATTTCTCAGCAGATATGTAAGCAAGTGGAGGCAGCATGTGGGAACAAACAAGATTAGTCACCCAATCTACTCCTCCACATAGAGTATTAGTAAATAGACCTGTGTGAATAATTGATTTTTTCAATTTGCTGGCTGGACTGAACATTTAAAACAAAATGTTTTTCCAGATTTCTCCCTGAAAAAAGCAGAGAAAATGGCTTGAATATAACATCTTCTTTAATTTGCATCATTTATTAAAAAATTTATCTTATAAAATACTGCTTTGAAAAAAACATATTTTTCACTAATTACTATTTTTTAGTTGAAACTATTAACTGACTTTGACATAAATTTCTTAAATAGTTTGGGCTAGGATAAATGTACATTAGTCAATGAGTAAAACCATTGATCAAATACTCCCCGTTCTAACATAAAATCCCAAGCTTTCTAATTGCTTTCTTCCTTCAGATACACGCAGTGAAAAAGAGTGTTAATGAAGATGTTTGATATGGTGGAAGCATAAACTTCATCACATTAATGTGCTGTATTTTACTTTTACAATTCACTGTTGTTGCTAGGCAGATGTAATTTGCCAATATGAAGCAGCTATTACTAACGTTGTATTACGAACCTGTCCTCTCTTTGACCTTGTGTACATATAGTCAGTTCTTCACACCTGTAGGAACACATCTTTCTTTATGAAATTTACTGGTTGAGCTCCATAAAAGGTTAGATTTACATAAAATGACCATCAATTCTTTACGCAACTCTTACCAGACCACATTCCCTATGAACTTTGTGCAATTGTACATACAATGTTGTATCTCTATTTTTTCCTCGAATAAATGTTTCCTATCGAATTTTATTTCAGCTGGGGAGATGATGAGAGCAAATGGTTGTGACTGCCCACTGCAGTACAGATATAGGATAAAGGTATAAAAGTATATGCATCAGATGATGTGCAATAATACTGTTAAAAACAATGTTAGTTACAGCTGGGTGTCAAAACCACTTTATAATCATTTTATATATCCTACCCTAGATTTCAGATTGATTGTCAATGTAGCTATTATTTTTGTTGCTGCTGTTGTTATTGTTATTCTATGAGGCCCTAAAGGCAACATATAATCATTTTGAGCTAGTTTCTGTCTAGTTTCTGTTTGAGGAAGTCTCTGTCTCAAGAGCTCACAGTCTGAAGAATCTCAGGGTGATTTAAAATACTATAAGGTTTAAAAAACTACATTGGACACGGAATTTAAAATGCCACTGTAGGTGCATAGTTTTTTTCTAAGGGGTAATATGTTTCTTCGGTAAAGATCTTACATTTATTTTTGGCTAAACTGGTGTTTTTTCCTAAATTTTAGGAACAGTAAATAAATCCAGTACAATCTCATTGCCCAAAAGCAAATGTTCACTTCTTGCATAACATTGAGCCCTTCCACTCTGGTAATGATTCTCACTAAGATACTTCAGGACTTTCTTTGGTTCATGAACATTATTTAAAGCTAGAAGTGAAATCTAATCAACATTTTAATGTAGATATGCTTTAGGAATTCCTGTTCATTTTTAAAACCTATTGCATTATTGCAGCTAGTCAGGGTTTAGTCTTTTGATTTTTGATTTTTGCAACTTCTATTGAAATCTGTGATTAACATAGGTTCTCAGTATCTCCAGAATGTGATCCTTTCATTGCTTGTAGATATTTTTGTAAGTATAAAGCAACTACTTAGTTACTGTACAAAAAGAGGTATTTTCAAAGGGGTTTCCATCCTGGTTAAGATTTTTGTAAAATGTCAAAGCAATCTATGCCTTTGTCCAGATGAGGAAATTTGACATTTATATTACTGAAGAGTGGAATTATTCATGAAGGTCCATCATCCCTTGAACCAATATAGAGAACGGGGGTGCCACAATCCCATGTGATGCCTGGACAGCTGATCAGTGGATTTGGTGCTCAGGGGCAACCCATCCCTCAGCTGCAACATTGCTCCACAATCCATCCCTGGCATTTGAACCCACGTACAACAGGTGACAACCTCTAGGCTAGGGCCACACCAATATAGTGCTTATTACTTGAAAATCAGGAAGACTTTAAAAAACTATCTCATTTTAAGTACCAAGAAAACAAATGGGACATTTAAAGCCTACCTAGTATGGAAATTCCACTTCTGTACCTCTTAGAGTAAGATGATGGCAAGAGTGAAGGAGAAAAGTTAACAGAGCAGAAAGAGGTTGTTTTTAGCCTTTACAGAACAGAACATACACAGATTAATAAAAGGCAATAAATGTGCGTTCTATGCAAAACCAAAGCAAGGTAAGGCAACCTTAATGCTGGAGAACAAACCGGGGCAAATTCAGAAAAGAAATCCCACCATGTCGTTCTGCTTACAAGTGATCTTGTGCGAACAGTACAATCTAGCTGGCTAACTCACTAACTGGTCATCTTTTGTATGCAAATTCTTGAAACTGTTTAAAATGTGGAGAAACTTAGTCATTTTAGGGAGAGTTTAAGGAGACCAGGTCTGCAAAGCATTGAGAAGCTTGTCTGTTGGGATTCTGGGTGATATCATTTCATCATTTTGGCTTTCCACATTAGCAAGTGTTTATCTGACTAAATCACTAAGTCATCTAAAACAATATAAAATTGACTTAATTTCACCACGTTGATTTGAAAGCCTGGACTAAAATGGGACAGGAAATATTTATTAGGAGTACTACAGCTGAGTGCTTGGAAAAAATCTTAGGTATATTTTGTGATATGATTTTCAGACAGACTTATTTAAAATGGATGTATGTTGGTTTATGCAAGGCAAGATGCTGGATTCTTGTCTTTCATCTGTCTTTTTAGAGACCCCTTAAGAAACAAATAAAAAAAGAAACAATTAGATGTTTTCTCATTATAGCATTGTGCTACCATTATAACAGTTATGGTCGACAAGGCACTTCCATTATTGGTTTCTATTTGCAGCTGCCACTAACTTTTTGAAACGATTATTCTTTCAGCTGAAATTTCTCATGTTTGTTCTTAATCCCAGAGGTGGATTGTTTTGTAAAATTTATAAAACTATTTTTGGCTGGTTTTCTGAAATATCTAAGCATGAAAAATTGGTATGTTTCACCAGTTACTGTATTTGTTGTTTATATCATAAGTTCTGGGGACAGGGATTTGGTTTTACGTTTCATATATTTTATTGCAATAAAATCTAGACTGCAGTTATGATACTATATAACAAGCTTAATTTTTCACAAGCTTTCTTTAATGATTTGGTAAGTCAAGCATATTTCTGTTTTAAACTTCAGAGGTTGTGGATTCTGAAAAGTGTTAGGTTTTTTACAAAATGCTATGCTATATGCAATTAAGAATAATGGCTCGGATTCTCACCTCAAAAATGCTTCATGAAACAGTGTGGAAGAAGAGTCACTCTGCACTTAGGAACCTGTTATATTTATTCTCCCTGGGTTAAGGCTGTTCTCATGCATTCAGCCACTTGTCTTTCTAGGTGGCAACTGGATTCATAGTGTGAATGAACACCTTTGCAAGCAGTGCTGTTGGAACTTCACTATGAGCTGGCCTAAAATATGTGTTTGAACTTTCCCAGATTTATAGCAGCTGAAAATCTTGTCTTGTGCACGACTATCAATTCTCACTCAGAAATCTCACACATCCCTTCCATTCATTTCCATTCAGCACTGGGATAGTTTTTGTTAGTCAGAAACTCTCCATGCTCCTAAACTTGTCTTCCTGAAGCACTTGACTTTCTCCAGCCATAGTTTTAGCCGAACAGTATTTGCTCACTTCCTTTCTGTGATCTCCATCACAATCAATTTTCCGTCACTCTCACGTTTTTCTTCTCTTCCAAGCCTATTCCTTCCTCATCCTCATTCTGTTTGTCTCTTCCCTTCTGAACCTGTTTTTCTAAGAGTTTCTTCATTAATGCAGTTTATTTTTCTTGTGGTTCTTCCAGTTGAATCCCGTTGCTACTACTAGCAGGCTGTTACCTAATTTTTGTGATGCCTAGAAACATTTTCAGTTTAATTTAAGTATGGACAGTTGAAACACATTTATTCTTCTGCCAAGGTTATCTTCTTCTCATTCGAGATGAGATCCATTTCTATTCTAGAGAACTATCATTAGTCTCCTAACAACTGCTTGCTCTTTGCTGCAAAAGGGAATGTCAAAATCTGTAGATAGAGAGGTAGATTGTGTTCCTCCATTGAGTACATCCATACATTGTATGCCTTCTTTATTTTTACTTTGCTCTTATTTTCTTTTCTTATGTATCCACAATCACTTCATGTGTATGTCTACATATATTCCCTTACTATTTTAATTGCTAGCCAATTTCAAGCACGTTATGAAGAGAAATGAGACTTAAAAATTAAATCCTTACAACTTCTATGAAAGCAAATAAACCAAGAGGGGATAAGGGCTCTGTAGTACTTTGAATGAGTGGAAAGGTTGCAGTATGATCCCACAGTGGAAGATACATGCAGAAAGAAATCTCTGGAAAAGTCTGCTGTGGAGGAAAAGCTTAAATGGGAGCACTCTCTTTGACATCATTGTCATTCAACCTTGAAAAGATTCAAATACTAGTAAACATTGAGTCCCATACCTATAGATCTTCCTGGATTTTGCCAAATCTATTTGAAACGTATCAAAATAAGATTACTGTTTTCCTGCAAGTTTAGCAACAACTGGAATTGCATGGGTACAACCGGAGCGGGATAACGCTGTGTTTGTAGAGGGACAGACACATTGATTACAGCTCAGACTGAGGCTGAAATTTTCCAGCTCCAGATGACATCAAAGAGAACCCGGAGCATGGAAGTCATAAAGAAGTTCATCACATGGAGCCATTATACTGTATTCTACTTGAATGCTTTGAATGCAACAGAACGTTAAAAAGAGCTCATCATTAGGTTATGGATGTGCATGTAAGTTTCCCTGGGAGAGTATTCTTCATAATATGAGATTGCTTGGGATGCAATTACTTTAATGCCTATTATGCTCACTTTTCATGCAAAACATCTGCTAATAACACAGCAACAGTATCACTCTCAAGGACACTGTTGTATTGAGGGTGAAGAATCTAGGAATATTTATGAGATGTAGACCACTTGTCATGTGATAGTGTTCCACCAGGGCTATATTCATCTTTATTATCTCGGAAGGCTAATTCAGTAGCAATTTTTTACAGCATTAGGACTACTTCAGAGGAACCAGCAGTAGATACTTTTAAGACACAGATTTTCAAAACCATTTATGCACCTGTGTGGCCGCAAGCATCATTCAAAAACACTGTCAAACCACCCTTTTTTCATAATCAATTCATTTCTGAATGCATTTAATGCAATGTTGTGATGTTGTCAGGCTGCATTGCTGGTGAATACCACTTCTGCTAATATCCCTTATTACAGAAGCACGGATCAGACTTCTGAGGGCTTACAAATGTGAGGAAAAGTACGGTATGGCTAGTGTGGATAAGCTATTCAGCAAAGGATATTCTTCTTTATCTTTTGTGTAGATTTTAGAAGTGGATTACCCTAATCTGCAAAAAAGGCACCTTTGCTTTTGAATAATAAGTTCCAAATAAGGCATTATTGGTATCACACCCTAAATTTATACTGTGGTAATGTCATGTTAACTTCCCTAGTATCCTCATGTATGCAAGCCCTGTATGAGAACATGATGGTGGTAACATGACTTTCTCACTTTTTATAGATAACTGTGAAACTGTGATTTGGGAAGATGAATTTAAATTAAAAGTATTTGAAAGTATGTTTCAAAAGTACAGATAAATAAATGTTAAATAATATGCTTTAAAGTTACCATTTCTAAAATATAAGCAATAGTTCACCATTAGTATTATAATAATTAAAGCTAATATTACTTCAGATAAGCAAAGGGAGGGAAAAATCACTTTTTTTAAAAGTGCTCTGTGACTAATGAGTGTTGGAAAGCATCAGTGTTTGTGTAGCAGGATTTCTGAAATAAATTTCCAGTTGGAATCTGTAATTTAGGCTCTTGTTTCTGCTTTATGCCTTTTCTTTCAGTCCCCCGCACCTAAATTGCTGCCCTTCCTTCCACTGCTTATTTGCTATGACTTGGATTTTAATATCAACAGAACTATGACTGCACTGTTTTCAGGTTACCTGAAACTGAGATCATGTCTAGTACCTAATAAATCCTCTCTCTCATTGCTAATATTGTGTGGCCAAATGGTGGCTTAGAACATCTTAGTCAAAATGTATAAAGGGTAAAAAAGTACAGATCTTTTCAGCAAGGTTCACTACAAAGGCGGCCTTTGGCTACTCACTGTTTTCTGAGTCTGCAAGCTCTTTGGCTTTCCTGTTCTTGAGGAACGTACCCAGAACAGGGAAGGAACATGCAGGAAGCAGCAGGAATCAAACCAATGGTCTGAAGCAGAGCTGGAGGGTCAGATGCTGAAGGGCAAATAAACAGAGACAGTAAAGGGCAGTACGACAAAATGGGACATTGGAACTTAAATAAACTAAATCATCACATCAGTGGGATTTCCTATTTTTTGACCTTTCTGAATGGAGGGACTTTTCCCAAATACACGTAAACAGCGTTTGAGAGATGTGCACTATCATTAAAAACCTGATAAAATGTTTATGGCTAAGGTGGGCATACGGGGATGAAGTTCACATATTTGTCAGACAGGTGTGAAGACATGCCTACGCAAAACTTTTCCTTAACATTTCACCAGTAGATTCTGCACAGAATGTTGCACACAGATGTGCCTGTGTCTCTTGAAATACTAACCAACAAGTCCCCACTAGACACGCTGAGGCAGGAATGACACATTTCCCTGCTTGCTAGTGTTATAATTGTTTTCAGATGTTTTCATGTTATTACTTTATGTTCCCATTGTGTTTTCATATTTTGAATGTATGCTTCTATGTTCTGTGTATTTTTTGGTGAATATGATGTACATTGAACTTCTTTTATGTGCTTTCATGAGGTAGGGCCCATTAACACATAGTTTTATAACTCAATCCTAATAGCACATAAAATATATCAAGGCAAAAAGCCCTCTTTTTTGTGTGCAGTCTCTCAAGCTGTTCGACACTGGTGTGTATTTGTATATATAGGGGAGTAAGTTGGGTCTCCTTCTTTCTGTTTAGTCTGGAGTAAACAAATTTCCTGCATCACATTTTGTAAATACTACCAATTTACATCATTCATGGTTAAGCAATTGGGTACATGTGTATCTACATTACATTCTGCATATATTGCAAGCATTAGGGAAATATTTTAGCACAAAATAGAACAGATTAAGAATGTTTTTTCATTAAAATCTCAAGAGTGGGAATTTAGACATAATTATGTTTTGTACGATCAGTAGCACATAACCATATCATTTTACTACAGACTAAATTTTGAAGTGAAGACAAATCAGAGCTATCATAATTTATGATTGGAATATGAAGTCAGCAAATCCATATAATTACACATTGTTAAGGAGTATAGCTACTTTTTATACATGAGTAAAGAGAGAAAAGTATTGCTATACTCCCAAATCAATTAGTTTACTCCAAAATTATTAGTTTGAATAAAGACTCTGCACATTTCTGTAATTACAGGATATAGACACACAATTGAATTAATTTTCAGTCCTTATTAGAAGTGACAAATACTACATACATTCTACATTTTAAACACAATCATCTTGCTAATAATGAAATAACAGTCTTGAAACATGACATGCAGGTGTTTATAAAAAGTGTTTGACGTAGGTAAAAGAACTACAATCGTGCAGAGGAAAATCTGTCATACTCAGTAATCTGAGACTCTGTTTTCTAGCTACAAATGCAGTAGAGAGATTACCCTTCTGCTGCCTGAACTGAACAAGCTAGAACTGATTTCCTAAGACACACAGTAGGAGAGAGTGATCCAGTCAGTCTCCTCCCAGTAATCCTGTCCAAAAATCTTGACTGTACAGTCAAAACTTGGCAAGAGGTGTACAGGACCACATGCAATGGAAAACCACCCAAGAGCATCATGACATTTATTGTACTTAAGAGAATACACAAACTCTATCTGAACCCCACTGAAGGGGAACAAATACTCTTCGCAATAATATGAACCAAGTTTCCCAAACATCAGCGTATATGGAGATACAACCAAAGCCAACAAAACATCACATGAAAAAGTGCATTTAATATTTCAGTTCAAGCCCCTTTTCCCATTTCTATTCTGATTTTACAATAGGAGGAGTAAACGCCAATAGCTGTAGGAGTGAGCAAAGTCATTTATTAAATGTACATGCATCTCTGATGTTTGCATAGGAATAGGATATCTTATCCAGTAAAGGAAATCGAACACCACTAGGAATTTATCACAGAAGTGGTTATTGTGCCTCTTTCTGAAGGCTTAAAAAATTATATTTTGTTTATAACTTTGTAAAGGTGCCTGGAGCTTTTCATGTCATGTAAGCATCACGTATATGTGTAAGTCAAAGTTTCTTTTACCATCACCAAAACAGCGTTGAGTGCAAGTTACTGGTAGCCTATGTACTACATTACCTTCATTTCAGTAGCATATGATCAAATAGTGCAGTCAGAGAAAAACCTGTTGTGGCCTTCGAGTCCTGTTCTACTGAAACATCCTTCTTTTGGTAGTTCCCATGTGCCCATCCTGCTAACCCTGCCCATGGCAATCCTGTGGTCATGGCTTGCAGGATGGGGTCATGTATTTACCTCGTGGCTTAGGCAAGTAAAGGGATTTGTTCACTGTTATCTGCCTTTAATGTGAAAGAAATATTGTGAGATTCTGTGGTCAATACGTCCAGCATTACTCTTCTAATTCAAATGGTTATAGACTACTACGTCTGCTCAGTGAATGCAATCATGAGTCTTGATGATGTGCTGTTACCATTCATCTGTTAGATCAACATGCATTGAAAAGTAGCTACTTGACATAGGCAGGTCTTTCATTTAGAGGGAAAATATTCTGCTCCTTTTATATTTTTTTAAAATTTTTTTACTAATTGGAGACAGAACCAGCTCTTCCCATTAACAGATAAATTTTGTGTAACTGTGTTACTGAAGGCCTTTGAAACAGTGCCTTCAGATGATCATCCTTCTATCTATCCTAACTGTCCCATGCCTTGAGGAAAGTATTCTGAAGAATTACCAAACTCGCAGAGATTGCCACATAGTGGAGAAGTTGATTGCAAAACTGCGGTTCAAGACAAATTAAAGTACAGTTATTATAAATTCCTAAATTATGAGTTTTATAATGGATGGAAAGAGGAACTGACCTTCAGTTCTGACACTACAAATCTGTAGTGCTAAGAAACATGTAATATTCATTCTTTATCTTTACTGTCTCACAAGATAGTATGAAAATGTATCATTTGCTAACACCACATATACAGACTTGAGCTGGCATTGTCCTACAGCTTTAGGAAGCCTCTTCTTCAGTACCTAATCTTTCTTCTGTGAATTAAAAAAAAATTTTAAAAATTCACATTTTCTAATACAGTCACATGCAACATACCAAAACCCCTCCTTTATTTAAGGAAAATTTAGGAATAAAGGTAGCTTAAAGATTAGATAAGTCTTCATCTGAAGGATCACATCTTAGTGTCAAAAAAGACCTCAGCGAGCAAACAGGGTTGCAGGACCATAGCAGTTCCACGCTGTAAATATATTAGCTCATCCAAATGATACATTTTTGCACTATCCTGTAGTGCAGTCTTTTTTTGGTCTGTATTCTGTAACATGTCCTGTGATATTAATATTTGCCTTGGAACTAGGTTTGATAGCTTATGGATAGCACCAGTGTTTAAGTTTTACTATACATACTGGGGTTTTGCTATACTAGACAACTCTATGTCTTACTCCTGTTTCTCTGATTTTTTTTATTTTTATGCTAACATCAATAAATGCCTTGTATTATTAATTTTCTCTAATGTTTTACACAGGTAAATTACTGAAATCAAAATATCAGAAACATTATGGAAGAATATTAAAAACCTCCATGATTTACAAGTCTGTGTATAAAAATATGGAGGGTATTTTTGTGCTATGTCAAAAAGATAGGATTACCTTTAGAGGAAATAATTCTCCTAATCGCTTATACAAAAGTTACTCTTTTTTGGAAAGTGCAAGCACTTCAGGAGATTCAGAAGCAAAATAACTGAGCTGAAATCCGGGAGACGCTATAGTTGACTTCTGGGATTTTCCAGGATGGGAAATGTGTAACTGGCTTAAAATATTTATTACCTCATTGAAAAAAAACCACTATTCTGAATGGACAGAAATACAAACACAAATAAAATGTTAATGGTAATTTGATTACTAATGAGACTGGATGCTCTTATCATCTGTCAGTTCTGGGACCATTCGGGTGGTCTTCAGCTCAGCCTTGGTGTTAGAGCTCCAAGATATTTAAAAACTCATTATCATAACAGAGTGAAGTCCTTTGATGACAAAGAATCTAGACTGAATGATTAGAGATTTGTATTATGTTAGCTAGTGATTAATGAGAAGTCAGTGTCTGAGCTTATAACTAAGACAAGTCCTTAATTAAACAACAGGTTAGCTAACAAACATCAGAGGAAAGAGGCTGTGTGAGAGAGTGAAGCCATGTTTTCACTAAGGCTGATTAACACATATCCAGCTGATTGGCAAAGTGTTTGTCAGAAGGCTTCAGGGGTATCTCTATTTCAGCCAAAGCCTTAAAGGGACAGGTATCCTTAAAAGGATGATTGGAGGAAAGTTGGCGTTTGACTGTAGAAGCTCTTTCTATACTATTCAAGTATTTTCTGAATATCTAATTTGCTTAACATAAATGAAAATATCATACATGCATAGCTGTAAACTCTTAGCATTTCAGAAATTAATTTATTTACTGATTTTTCATTTTTCTTTTGCTCTGTCCAGCTTTGCTTGTGCCAGTTTATAAAAATCAGTTTTCCCTTATTTTTCAGCAACAACAAAGTCATTAGCAAGGCTTATAATATGAACTTGTTTTCTGTTGCTGTCATTATTGGTGATGAGGTATGAAACATTTCCAATGAACCTAAAATGCCAAAAGCAGCAAACAGCTCAGTTGGAATTTTTTTTCAAGCTAGACTACTGTAATTCTCTCTCAACTGCTGGTCTCCCCATGGGCAAATACAACACCTACTAGTTGTGCAAAATTCTGCCTTTTTTTTTTCTCACAGAGAGTCACACTAGAAATTATCACTTGTACATTTAATCTGCTGTGTTTTTTTCAAAGTCCGTAATTTGTAAACAAATTTTTACTAGCATATGCCTGAGGTCTGTTCCCAGAAATAGATAGCTGACCCTGTATTGTGAATATTCCGTTTGATCCTCAAATCCTCACATAGTCATTCCCTTTTCTTCTTCCGTTTGACCTCTCCAGGTTTTCTCTTTTCAACTGATGAAAGATATAAAATAGATTAAAAAGCATTAGAAGATAATGCCCAAGTTTTAGATGAAAGAATTGTTCTCCAGTCTTAGAAACATGCAACAGTAGATTAACAGTCATCATAACTATAGTTGGGGATGCTTTTAAAGTCTAATTAATGCCCTTCTAGGAGCTTCCCCCTGCTCCAAAGGAGAAGGCAAATACCATATCATTGTTGTTTATTGAGCTAGGGATACAAACGAAGATCTTTGTATCTGAATTAATTGCAAATATTATATGCCTGTTTAATTTTAAACATGTGCATAAGCAAGAGGAATTTTTTATTGAATATTTGCATAATGCAGCCATGGCAGAGGGTGCTGGTTGCATGTTATATCTGAAGAAGTTAAATTGGTTATCTTGGGAACTGCCAGCAAGGTACTTCTGCTAAGCTTAGCTCAGGCTAATGGTGTGAGCCTGTTTTCAGCTCTTGGAGGGCTGGGAAGAAGAGGCTGTGGCCTAGTCTGAGTTCTGGACTGATGGTAATTGACCGCTGGGTACCAGCTGGTTTAAAACCATCTCTGGCATGCCTACATGAATTCTGCCTAGAGAAAGTATGGTAGTTGAGACCCATCCTTGCTTTAGTACCAGCCAGGTTAAGTAGAAGTTTTAAGCATGATCTGAATACTAATTCATGAAAGAAAACAGGTCTGGTTGTCTTGCTCAAACGGCTTTGTTTGTCTTGCTCAATCATATGGAAATGTTATTGAGAACATCATCCAAGTAGAAAACTGGACTGGTGAATGATCTAAAAAACATATTTTGTGTACAGATTAAAAACTTTAAATGTTGATCAGTTGTTTGGATATCTATGGCTGTATCCATGGATCCAAGACATCATCTGTCAGGCTCCTGTAAGAATGCAAATTTTTCTGGGGTCATACAGTTTAAATTTGCAACCTTTTTCTCCTTTTAAATCAGAGGGAGAAGTACTTTCATTACTCCCAGAGGGTAAAAATCTCTGTAAGATTTGCAAACCTAAAGTAAATTTCAAGCATATGTTTTCTGAACTCATTACACTGTTCTCTGGTAACTGAGCTCTTAGCACAATTCTTTTTCAAACCAGACAAGTGGGACTCCATTTATAAATATTTTGTTTGAGAGTGTAAATCTTGAAGATTAAAAAAAAAAAACCCAAACAAAAAAAACCCCCGTCAATGGAAGTGTACAGACCAGTGTTGTCCCAGCTGAACTATAAAAAGCACTCCTTCAAATGTTTGGCTCTGAAAATATGCATGTTTCTGTAAATCTCCCTTTCCTTCTCCCCTTTGCTTTCCTTGCCCCTTCCTCTCTGCTAGCTTATTTAAAATCTACAAGCCAGACACTCAATTTACACAATGAGCTTCATACGCAAAAAGTAAGAATTTGCCCTTTAAGATATATAATCGATAAAAAAGTACCTGAAAATTATTATTGGGGACAAAATTAATATGCTGCCTGCTTTCTGTTTACTATTGGCACTTTGCGCCCTTTTCATTTTCACTGTGTGTCCATTTTGTCATTTATGACACAAAGAGATTTTTTTTTAACTCTGAAAAAAAACCCCACCATTGGAAGAGAGCTCATTTTGAAGTAATTGGTTAAAATGTAGTAATGAAAACAGGGAAATGGTTTTGATTTTCATTATGTTTAGGGTCATTCCCAGGTCACATTTGACACAGATTCAATGTTCATATAAATTTAATAAAATCTGTAAAGGAAATTCAAGTAACAGCTGTGAAAAGAATGTGATCAATAGGAGCCAAAATAAGTGTCACTTTGAAATTTGCCAACTGCTGATGGATAGTTAAATGAATAAAACTATAATGTCTCTACCAACTTTTAAGAGCAGAAAGCCCTGGGAAATCAGTCACTTAAGTGACAGAAACTTTGCATGCGAGCAAAGCTGTAATAGTTATTCTGTTCATTTTATATCAGATTTCTTACTCAAGGTTTAAATCATACTGTGAGTTATTTCATCACACTCCTGGTCTTTTGATAACGGAATAGTGATAAAGTTATGTTAAATAGCTCTTTTACCACAGTAACTGATTCTTCACAAATCCTTCAAATACACTCCTTAACCTATGGACTCGAGTGAGGTATTCATCTTCTTGTAACACTACTCAACCTTCATCTTAAAATAAATCCCTTAAGCATGTTTTCTACATTTCCAGGTGTTACTGTGTGGTGGTGTGGTGGCACCCAGGAACCAGAGGCAGGGACTTTGTCATAGCTGAATCCCCAGCCTGGATGGCAGTAAGGATCAGAGAGGCACAGGGGACAACGTGGTCTGCCACCACTGCAGGCACAATCATGTTGGCATAAAGGTATTTAATATCAACCTGATTTATATGAGAAGGTAAATAACTGTATCAGTATAATCTTTCACACAATACAACTGCATTTACATCCTGGTATAATTCTACCCTTTAAAAAATGTTATATCAGCATATTCATAGTAGCAAGACGAGGTCTCCTCATCAGTTTTAAAGCTCTTCAGCTGTGGTTTAAATGTAGTAAAATATTGTAAGTCATTCAAAGCCTAGAGAAGTTAAAAGAAATCTCAATTATTTCAGTGGATTTTGACTGAGGAGGTAAAGGTCTAGTGCTGTGGTCCCTATATAAATCCTCTGCAGATACATTGTTTAAAAATATATTAAATTGGTTGTAGGTGAATAGAAAAGCAGAAGCAAAAAGCGATGGCAAGTGGTTGAGGATGTTGCTGCTGTAATAAAAATAGCATGCATAGTAGTAAAAACTTTTTGAATTTAATTTCCTTGTGTTTCATTTTTTATTACTTTTGTGTTTATCAGTTATAAGCTGCTAGATACTACTTGGAAGTTTGTTACTTGTGATTGACACTTGTCAAGATATAAAAAGGCATTCAGCTGCAGATGAACTATCTTAAATTCCAATAATGTAAATGTACATGTATGCAAGCTATAGTGACCCCAGCATGCTTTTCTCAAAGAATCAGTAATGTTACCAGAAGTACCCTCAGGGCCCCAACATGTGGTTATAATATGCATACTTCTAGCTAAAATCAGCATCCGAATTACTGGAATACATTGCATTATATCCTCAGATAATGTAAATCAGCATAACTCCACTAAAGTCAACCTAGGGAAGCTGATTTACAGCAGCAGAAGACCCAGCTTGCTGTAGGTATCCTGTTGCTTTCTGCTTATTAACCCATTGGTGTATCATGTTTTGTCTTCTTTAGCTTCAGGAGTATTTTTTTCATGGGCTAAACGGACTTGTACCCATGAAAAGGAAAATCAGAAAGCTTATAGAGCAATTGACTGACTTCTCCTTCATGGGAGGATCAAGAGAGGTTAGCAAGGCTCTATGAGTAGTAGCAGGTAGTGCAGCCCAGCAAGAGTGGGCTGGAGATCAATACTCCTAGATGTCTTTCAGGAAACTGTTTACGACTAGGTCTAGTCTGATCTTGTGAACCAAATGAGTACATGGCCACATGCGCTGCAGTCTTAGATTGTTTCTTCCAGTCGAGTTTCCCCTGAAAGAGATCCAGCTGCGCACCGTGAGACCACTGCGAAGTGGACAAAAAGCGCAGTGGCTGGGGCTGAGGGAGACGTGTGCTTCCTGAGCTCTCTCGTGAGTCAAACCAAAATGGCAGTGCAGACTCTAAGCCCCCGGTCACTGGGGTTTTTTCATTTTCTTTTACTCTCCCCTTCCCTTTGTCTTATTATCATGATTTAATAAACCACAATTGTACTATATTTAGAATGACAGCTGACTCCATCAGGGACTTGGCCCTTTTCTCTTGGAATTGCATTATCCACCATGAAGTGAGTGGAAGGTGATGTGAATGAAAGGGACCTAGTATTACACAGAGGGACTATCTGCTGCAGGAGCTCATGTCAGTATGCCTGTAGCTTGAAAGAGTCTGTTTTTGTTACCTTCTAGAGATACTAACTGTCTTTGCTGTACCATTTAAAAATGTGTTAACTGTAGCTTACCTCAGATATGATGAATTTATGGATGAACGGACTGGAATGTATGAAATCATTCAATGCAAGTGCACTCAACCTGACAGAAAAAGCATTTAATAATTGGACATAATAAATAGTCATGTCCTTACAGGCCTTTAATTTGTGTTTCTGGTCCTTGCAAAAAATGTCTGATGCTTGGTTAAAAAGCTTTCTTTTTCTGCAAAGTAGGTACTGCATGCACGCAGGGTGTTCCTCAGAGCTACTACCACCTTTCAGAAGAGAATCAGGATCTTAGCAGTGGAATATATTGGTATGATTAAACTGTACTAACAGTGCTGGCTAGGGACTGTATACATATATTTGCAGTGCCTTTAAAGACACTAGTCTGGAGAAGAACGATGATACAAGTATTCTTTTGGGCAAACCATCTGGGCATTTACCCAGCTGCTTCAGTGAGTTTGAGAGTTCGTAACAGGCTTGACAGTGCTGTGACCAATAGTACTAGCACTACTAGCAGCAACATTATTTGTAATAGCTTAATTAGTGTGATTACAGATAGGTCAGGCTTTCCAAGATGGCCTGCCCCATCTGGCCTGTGTCTGTATGGTTTGGAGTGGCCACCATGAGCTACAATTTATTCTCTGTCCAAGTCTTGCCTCAGCATCTTACCTAAACGTTTACGCTGCTAACAGCATAGAGACAGCCTTGTCCTTGGGCTCAGGAGACCTATCACCATGTCTGAGCCTGTGGCTGAAGCTATTTTACTCTTGAAAACTGACTGCAGTGTATCCATAACCTGAGTCTGTTTGATTGTAGAAGAGAAAAGAGGAAATCAACCGCACTTTTTATGTCATTTTACATTTTCCACCCATTACTATTAAACGATGTCTCATTACTAGTTTTGCTTTTTAAAACCCAGTGTGCTTGTCAACCACTCATTTAATGTTCTCTGGAGACCGACAAGGTAAACACCACTTGTGGCTTCTGTTGTGCTGTACTCTTCAGAAATTTTGCTACTGCAGAACTTCTTAAAAGTTTCAGAAGTGTGCAATATATGAGCTAAGTGACTGCACACTAGTTGATTCTAAGATAAAATACACTCTGTTTTTACCTACCTATGGAAAGTGCACTCAAATTTATTAGGAGAAACATCAGAGATGGACTGAATTAATTTTTACATATCAATAGGTATCAGACAATAGCATTTTTCTCCAACCTATTTTCCTATTGAATTCAATGTCAATGGGATCAGGATTTGGCTGAATTTCCCTCTTCAACCTATTAATTGCAAATCATACAGATGACAAAGGAATTTGCATGTCCATACACAGTTTTCCATGTTATAGTAGGAGACTGAATGTTGGGTATTGGTTAGATGCATTATCTGTGCAAGACCATGCCAAACACAAAGTGAAAGTATAACTGAAAACATTGTGAATAGGATTTTTAAACACCTAGCTCACAGTGTGGCTTCATCTTCCAAGGTCAACTGTGTGGTGGTTTGGGATGTCATAGACAAATATTAAATGCAGTTAAATTAAAATATTTAGCAGTTTACACAGAAATAAATATACATTTTATAAAGCTAATCATTTTTTGTCCTCTTTGGTCTTCTGACAATTATCCTGGAAGGTTCTGAGAATTTCCTATGAAGAAGCGCTTCTCATAGGCCCTGACACCACAAAGAGTTCGAGTCTTCTGCTGAACCGAAGCTTTCAGAGGAAATTTGAGACTATTGGGATTGTGGTCAGAGTGGTGAAAACAAGAAAGATTTTTCATTTTGTAACCTGGATACAAAAACTGCAGTGCAAGAACTTACACCTATATATAGGTATTTGAAGTTCATAAAAGGGATGATCCAAAGACCCATGAAATATGTGGACAAATGTCCGTGTGGTCTTGCCTAGGCGATGGCAGGCTGCACGAGGTTTGTGAATCTAGTTATAGCTTAAGTAGCTACTGTGAGCTGATATTGCAGTCAGCATGTTTTACAATACAAGCATTTGTAAATAATAAATGTTTTAGGTCTTATCAGGTTTAGATTTATCACCAGTCCCACTGTCTGCAGGGCAGGCTGTTGAGGCAATTGGTAGACCTCTATTATTAGTGATGCTACATATTGAGGGCACTTCCAACGTCTCCTTTTATCACACTTTAAAAATCGTTCCCTAATTTAACAAAGATACTGCCAGTGCTCTTTTATTCTGTTCAATTATGTGGAGCACACTAACTTTTTTTTTTCCTCCTTTTTTTTCCAAGGGGGTTAATCTTCAGGGATGAAACAGATTACCAGCTTTTGAACCAATTTAAGTAGAATCTCCAGAAACAAAGCCAGGACAAATAATTATTGGCAGTTCACAGAAGGTATTCTGTGCCCACAGCTCTGCAGGATACTGTTAAAGTCAGTTCACTTGTCTTAATGGGAAACACCTGTGGTCTGGAACATAAGAGGAAAAATCAAACTAAGCATGCCAGAGACATTACAAATAAATTCTGAAAATAAAACCTTCCCTCATGTCCCTCCCTTCTTCCTTCTTTCATCTGCACCCTCCAGTCCCCAGACTATCACTGGTATCCCTCTTTTCTTTTAAAACAGATATGAAAGCCTGTCTTCAAAATTATATTCAATCACACACACTGAAGGATATCAAGCAATTTCAGTTGCAATATTAGATCAGAAGAAATCTTACTAAAAACAAAAACATGCTTAATAAAGGCTCAGTTGGAGACCTTCTTTTAACTAGCTAGTAAAATGAATGCAAACAATCTGAAAATGTTTACTGTAAATAATGGCTTAAAACATTAAAAATATATTAATCTCTAAAATTCTAAGATTTTTTTTGCTTTCTGTTGCTTTCACAAAATATGCTGGAGACAATGCATTTCTCTAGCTGTTTTAACAGGTTACTGACATTCTAATAGAGAAAGAAATATGTCCTGGATATTCACACACAACACAAATTTATGCAACTTTCATAATTTCATTTGGAAAATCCAACTACATAACAATCATATTTAAGTGTAAATGTAAAGTCTCATCACTGGATTGAAAAGTAATTCACTATCTGAAGTGGTCTGCAGCTTTGCTAGCACTGCGGGTCAGACAAAGTCATAATTTGAATTAGAAATGCTAGCGGAAATTCAGTAACAAATTTTAATCAAGGTAGTCCGTGGTGGAAAATGAACATGCAGGATTTTTGCCTCCATTTATTAATGTGTACATGCACAGTTTTGGTCTTTTCCTTCTCTCCATTACTTTTTATTTTGTCTTTTCAATGGAAATATCAGGAAGAAGAAATCAGAGAGAATAAAATTTGTTTTGAAACATTTGCAGTTCCAGAGAAGAGGCCATGACATGACAAGATGTTGAAAGAAGGCAATTCCTGAACCCAAAATTTTTAGAGGTCTGAAAATATACCAGACTGTGAGAACTAACACCTACATTTGCAATGTTGTACAAATTTAAAAATGTCACAGCGCATGAAAATACATCTTTTCTCCCTTTAAAACTGGTAGTTGTTGTGCTAGCTTCAGAGTCAAGCTACTGTGGCAAACTAGTTTGAATATGCATTCATGGTATAGAAATAATATGAAAAATCGCTTTCATCTGACTTTTCATGCATCCAGGAAACAGATTTATTCAACTTTTTTAAATACTGAAAGGAAATGGCTCTGACTTCAGAAATACTTTTAATCAATCTTTCCATATCCAAGGTGACCATGACATCGTATGGTGACGATAGCTTACAAAAAACCTGAACTAACAAACAAAAAAACCCCACAAAATAAACCCAACCAACCAAAAAAACCACAAAAAACCACCCCACAAAACCCAAAGGTGACATGAACAGGAAAACTAAATACATAAACCTACCCAATTTCCAAATATAATGATCTTTGAACATATCCTATGCAGCCTGAATGCCTGTAGTCAAAGGGGTTTCCTTTTCATTATTTTTCACTGTACCTCAGAAAGGATTTTCCTTTGATTATAGGGATGCAAACTAAGAGAACACTGTTCCATGTTGCACTTTGATACAGCTTTGAGCTTTGTTAGGTCTGAAAGCACACTGCAGAGTACGGTGCTGAGTAGCTCATTGTCTGATACACCCCATTCCTGTCCAGAAAGCTGATGGTGAGATGTTCTAGGTTACCCAACACTGCTACATACCCAGCCTCCTGGTAGCTTGTACGTAGTGCCCTGCAGCTGTTTTGACTTGCCTTCTCCTCCATCTCCCACCAGCCAGCATGCCAGCTGAACTGGTCTGAAAGGATAACAGCATTGCCCACAATTAATATGCAAACCCCCACCCAAACAGAGAAGTGGGGCTTAATGTGAATTCAAACCATTCTCTGCACTGTGCTGCTCCCCCTCACCCCTTCCTTCTCCATCCCATCCTATCTGTATCCCTTCCTGCTCAGTTATCTAGCCTGGAATTGAAATGCCTGGATGGAGAAGAGAGGCAAGATATCTTTCCCCCATCAGGTACTAGTGGCCTGAGCTGTGGGAACATCTCAGAAGCACACTGCAACGGGGTGAGGATTGTTCTGGGGCAGCACGCGGCGCTTGGCAGGCCAGCCTGAATGTAGTGACCAGCCTGTCTGCTACCTGTTTCATAAGAATTCATAGGCACCTTGGCAGAGAGTATTAAGACAACTTTGGGAAGTGAGGAATGCCTCCTGTAGAAATCTGTACAGCTCAGTAGTAACACTTTGTGTCTTGCTGTGGTGCAGTTTGTGCTGTTTCAGGCAAAATCTGGTGTTGCTTTTCAGGCCTTTGTGGAGGGCTATGGCAGGTCGGGTTGGGTCTCCTAACTTTTTTCCTCAACAGTCCTTATTAGGTCTATCCCAGCTCTCCGTTAGGTGCCCCATTTCCACAGTGCCCACATGGTCCGAGAGACAAACCAAATGTCTTGGATTGCCCTAAGGCCACAGGTCACTAGCACCTGATCTCTGGGGGCTGCCTAGGGAATCAGACATTTGTTTTCACCTTACTTCTATAAGCGTGTTCTGTCTTGGACATTAGCGAAAGCTTTGGTCTTCACTAAGCAAAAAGTTTATGTTATTTGCCTCCTGAAATGTTTCCTTTATGTTTAAAAATCGCTTCCCCTCCTGCATCATCACATAGGCAAATCAGTGGAGGGTTCTCCCACTCATCGGTGCCCCTCGGGGGTGATGCCTTTCAGGCGACATGGATGGAGCTGGCAGGCTCCTGAAGCATACCTTCAGCTCAGGGGAGGAGGCACGGTTTTGTTCTGTGCAGGCATTCAGGTGGCTGGATCCAAAGGACAAGCACATTCTTCACACCTTTTTGGGGTATGGGTAAGTCCTTTTGGGGCTTCCAAATATTGTCCAAAGGACCTGGGGAAAAGTATGGAAAAAGGCCATAGCTTAGAAGCCAGATCTCTGGATGAAGTCATTCTCTGTTGGCTACAAATGCAGAGGATTACGACACAAAAGCAGACAACACCCTTTTCAGCATGATGTAGTGAGATCGTTGTGTGTAGAAGGTGTAGCCATGTGAGGGCAATGCTAGAAATGTTTTATTGGGCACCTGCAAAGAACAAGGTAGGATAATGATGCCGAGGAAGTGTGCAGTGTGGCTGTCCCTGGATCATCTGGGGACAAATTTAAGGCCCTTATTTTCAATGTTTCCAGGCATTTAGGCATGAAATTTCATTCCCAGGTTTATCTATAGCGTGATCTCACCAACAGGGAAACCTGCTACAGATGGGGAACAAGTACAAAATTTGTTCATTTGAGAACCAGAGTGAGCTGTAGATTCAGTTTTTGTCAGGTCATTTCTGTGTTACATTCCCTTTATTTTCTATAACCTCCCTCTTTTCTTGCAGGAAGTACAATAGCGTAGTGTCAAAGCCTGTACAATGCTGAGAATGCTGGAATGCTGCAGTGGGCGTTTCAGAAACCGCATGTTAACGTTAGTGTAGGGCAAGCTGTTGCTATAATGTAAGACCCTTCATCTCCTATTGATGCTCATGGTTTACTTCTGTAAATGGGCAGCACCTTATAAAAGTACTCTTAGATCTGTAACACCTATTATGCTGGGGTCACCTTACCCTGCAAATTTTTTTTTTTTTTTTTTTTTAAGGAGGAGGGGAAGGGGGAAGAGAAGGGAAAGAACAGTGTTATCAGCAAAAGGAGGCTGGACACAGTCTGTCAGATCCTTCTACTTCTGAGCAATTAGAATTGAAAGAGCTGAGAGAGGCTTAGCTGTGACACAAATAGGGATTATCACACTAAATTCAGCAGAGTTGCACAGACAAAAAAGCAGTATGGAGGACAGGACAATTACATAAATATTACCTGAATGTAAAGACTTTTTATAAAGTTTTTTTAATGAAAACTCCAGAGAAAATACTGAAGAACACCTAATCCAAATGAAATACTAATCTCCATAATGTTTGGAATTAAATATCAGTGTATGGTCTAGGTATGATAGGAAGTATGACTACAATTAATTCCAAGATAGCCTAAGTTTATTCTACTTCAAAAAATCTAACTGAACCATGGTCCACCTTTAAATCAATAATACAGAGACATGGTCTCAACCCTGATTCCCCTGCCCCATATGGTGCACATTCACAACTTCTGCAGAGGGCAATACAGAGCTCTAATTTGTGTAAATGAACAGCCACGCTTAGCACCTCTGTGCATTTTAATCAGCTGAAACTGCCACCTAGCTTGTGCATTTGGACAGAAAAGAGTTCTTAGCCAGAAAAAGGTAGCAGATCATGCCAGAAGGAGTTACTGTTTGTAAAATTATTTTAATATCTATCGGAACTGGGGATAAACAGTAACTGAATTCTCTGATTTGTGCATATTCTTCAAGATCTTTGAAAATACAATAAAAAAGAAAAACAAAAGACTTATTTGATGAAAAAATATTTTAATTTGATTTAAACACCTTCATTCAGCCTTTGTCATTTTGTATTTTCCAATACCACATGCTGAAATTGGAAAACAGAAATATTCTCTGGAGAAAGTTCTGATCAGAAAATTTCAACCATATTAGAACATACACGACCACTTTTTGCTCTAAATTGTCCCATATCAAATTCAACATATTTGTGATAGGTGTTTTATTTGAAAAAGTCTAATTCACTGGCAGAGAAATGTAGATTGAGATACCATGTAAATCAATACTCAAAGCTAAAGAAAACATAAATAGATATTTAAAACATCAGTAAAATCAGAACTACTTGAGTTTGACTTACAAACGGGTAAATAAAATGCTTTATGCTTTGATTTTCCCCTTGATATTCCTCCCAGCATAGTGTACTGCGGTATTAGACATCTGGGTTAAACTGTAGAGCTTACTGGATTTGATCAAGGCTTTTTCTGTCATTTTAATCTTTTAAAAACACCACCAAACAGATATGGCAAAAGATTACGGAACCTAGTTTATCTGTTATAGTCTATCCTCTTTTGTTAAGATCTCCTTATGCTTCAAAAGTTGAGCAGATACATCTCAGAACTTAAAAAAAAAATTAATCTTATGGTTTTTCTAATTGTGATTTGTGATGTCCAACTAAAGAAATTATAAATCATAGAATTATACTTAGCCAATCTGATCCAATCACAAGGCACACTTTAATTTTCAATAGAGATGTTAAATTCTTGCTCCTCTTAGAAGCAGCATGTGCCAGCTTCAGGCAGAGATTTGAAAACTGGCACTGATCCAGGAACAAAGAGGAACTTGAAATGGAGCTACTACTGAAATACACACACAGCTTCTTCAGACGAGATGTCAGCAGCACTTGTTCTTATGTCTGATAATGAAGTTTTATTTTTCTCAAATGATGAATTACAGGACACATACACATAAGGCATTTAACTCTTCCACAAGAGGCAGGTACTTGAAGCTGCCAGTGGAAAGAAAGCATTTAACTCAAGGCATAACAGTACTATTGGTAAACCACAACTTCTTGCACTGCCACTATAATTTAAATTAAGTAGAAACCTAGCTTATAAACTCACACTATGACCCATACTTTATGGTCCTTTTATATCTCTTGGGTCCTGATCACAATGAAAATTTCTCAGTCTAAAGCAATTTAATACAAACATTCCTGGGGCAGGCTATAAAATGTGATTTTTGCAGTCAGTCTTTTATGGGTATTTTGGATGAATATTGTATACCCAATTGAAAAAAAAGAGATGACGAATGTAGACGTTACGACATATGTGTGGGGTTTAGCTGAGTCTGTATTTGCACATGAATATTAACCCTGGTAATTGAGAAAACCTGTCTCTCCACACATCTTGTTCATTTTCACAAAAAACATGTACATAGATTTAAGAGAGAATTAATGTCTTGCCTTAATTAATTACAAATTTTCTGGCTATGAGACTCCCTGTACTAGCTTCTCTTTGAGGGCAATGGACTCAACAGATGCCACGTTACACCTACTAGATGGGGATAATTCTACTTGCTACTAAGCACTAACAATAACACATGGAGACCTAAGTTGTGAATCGAGTTCAGCAGACAGCATGGTTTCCAATTCTTAAGCATTTTGCAGCAAAACTAAAAAGCACCATCAAAGATGTTCACAAGTGGTATCATTGCAAATGTTTACAAAACATGAAAGGAATGGTAAAATATGTGCTTAAAAAATGTACTTGTTGAGATCTTGAGAGAAAGGCACAAAAACACATAGCATTGAGAAGTAGACTTGGTTTTCTGCACACTGCACCAAGAAATAGCCTTTTTAATCAGTAACCTGAATTCTTCGTTAACAACATTTTTACAGGTCACTGGCACATGAATGAATTACCATGAAATAAGCAAGTGGAGTTTATGATGTCCTGGCTTTTCTCTAAGCAACTTGTCTTTGTGATCCTGTCTGTATGATTTTGAGCGTATAAACTAAAATAAGTAGCAAAAATGAAAATATGATGTCTGTAATATTTTCTGTCTTCCCCTGTCTTCCTTACTTCAGCAGGTCACAAACATCTTTGGTTTCCTAGCCCTATTTGAACATTATAAAAGGAAAGTATCAACTGAAATATGATAGATAAACACCTTCTGAAAGGATTTTTCAAATGTTTTAAAACAAGAGTATATGAAATCATGGCAGGAATAATAACAGAATACAAATATTACCATCCTCTACTGTCTCTGGCAAACTGAAGGGCAGCTGCACTGTCACAGCTTCAGGTGCTGCAGCAATACACTACAAAAAGTTTCTATTTCAAAATTTTAGTAAGAACCAACTCAATGAACAGCAGAAATAAATGAAGCTTATGAGGAAACATAATATTAGTCAATGGTCAGGCACCAGGGTCTCTACAGCTTCTGGTCACAGACAAATTCTTATTTCAATTTTCTGTTCTGCTTCCTCAATACAGTAATAATCTTATCACTCCATTTACTCTTCACAGCTGGCCTGCAATTCTTGCTTGGTTTTCTGCTGCAATTTAACCTGCTTGTATGTGGCTGAGACATTTACTAGAAATCAGAATGTGCCATTTAGAGAATGCAGTCCCATAACTTCAGGGCTGGTATGCTGTGTCTAGTCAAGCACAGTTAACTACAAGGACTCCTTGCTTTCATTTGGGAGGCACACTGAACAAGGCAATAGTTAAGGAAAAAAGGCTCTGGTAGGATTTTGGCTCCCTGATAATCAGTGCCTGACCATACTTGCCGTATCCTACTTAGCAGAACCTTCTGTCATTCTAGGAATGTGTTTGTTGTGCTCTGCTGTTGGTATTTTGCTGGCTATCATCTAGCCATCATCCTTTTTTCCCACATAACTGCAGGCCAGTTTAGGATGATTATTTTGTCTTTGCCCTAGCAGAGGCCACAGATGTACAAATCAGGTTCAGATTATTGGTTGATACCCGTCTGATGCATTGGATGAAGCTGAGAGTGCTCACTGACATCTTGTTTTGAAAAGGCGGAGGAAAGGATTTAGAATTTCTGAAATCTGATAAAGACAAGAGGCAAGAGTATTTTTTCTACTCCTTTTGTCCTCCTTTGAAAGAAAAGTACTAGAAGATCCAGAACTGGATTTGGAAGAGGGGTTATTGGCAGCCCCAAGCAATGGGTTGAGGTAAGCAGAGAGGGCATCTGCTCACTGTGATGCCCACTGCAAGATCATCCCCAAGCATAACATGTTTATGACTCAGTTATACCACATTTCTCAGCTCTGATTACTTATCTATGTCTGTAACACGATGGCGGTGCGGTAACGATACTAAGCACAGTCCAAAATGGCCAGATACAGATACTGTGAAGAGTGTTGTTACTCCACAGAGAGTACAGATCTTGTGAGCGGCAGCAGTCGTGTTGCATTAGGCAGTACATCCACCCTAATCCTCCTCATTAAATCTGTGCTTGACATATCTCTTTATACTGTAGCTTGAACATAGACATCATATGCTGAATCATTCATTTTGGCATAAAAGCTTAATTGTATACATTGATTACAAAAATACCCAGAGTTTAACTGGATGAAAACTGTAAGGGATAGACATGGATTTCAGGTCACAATGCACTCATCAACTGGTGAGGTTAATGAAAAAAGCCATTATAGATGGATAGCCTCATATTTTTTCACTACAGCTTTACCTTTATAAAATCATTGGGCAGTGGCCACCAAAAAAATATGTAACAATACAAATTGCCAGTTGACATTATTATTATGTTAGTCATTGTATTCCTGACTGTTTGACTAAGTCCTACTTATATGAAAAACTGTTTAAAACAAACAGGAACTTAACAGTAGATTTGAAAAGCTGTTGATCAAATTCCTGATCTCCCTGCAGTCAACAACCAAAGACCAATTGACTTCAGGGGAAAAAGAGAGCAATTCCCTTCCTTTAATAGAGGGTCAGACCCTTCACAGAGCAGAATGCCTTTTGCCACAGTACATCATTGGAGTTGAGGCTGTGAGCACTCTGCAGAATAGGACCCTAAGAGTGAATATAACATGGCTTCCTCCAGTGCTACCGTAAGATTACTTTTTAATCAATCCCTCACTTTTTAAAAGTGTTTATGTCAAATATTAGGAATAAAATAAAAGCTATGTATAGGCAATCTTACAACTTAATAGCTCAGTGGGATGTAAAACCTCATGCACCACAGTTTTCTTGAATGAATCAACCTGTTTCCTGAGTGAAGTTATAATAGTACTAAATGTTTTTAATAATGTCTGAAGAGACCTGGTTCCAAACTGTGTTTAGATTTAAATATAATATTTTGAGTCTAAGAAATATGGGTAACTGTGAATGTGTCTCATCTGTCAAACACACAAAATAGACAAGAAGTTATTTAGTACCCGAGAAGCAAAGATTCCAACAACTTGCAAAAAGTGATAAGAATTTAAATAGTCTACAAAATTTTAATAGAGACTAATTTTATGTATAAACATTATGATTTGATTTGTTAATTTTCCGGTTTATAGATCATGTAATATGCAGGGTTGAGCAAAATTGTAAAGACTTTTGACAAACATTTGCAATTTCATTTGAAAAATTCATCCCTGCAAAAGTAGCTTTCAATGAAATTCATGCAGTGAGGCCTCTGCACCAAAATTAGGTGGACATTTTTTCTCCATTTGTTTGCAAATCGGCTGCGGTTCAAGGAAAGACCTAATTTCATTTGCAGCATTTTTACTTTTATATGTTAACATGGCTTACATTCATTTCAGGTATTTCAGTGCTGTGTCCATTCAGCAGTTGCTATTCAGCCAGAGGCTTAAAAGGACACCCAAGGTCTCAAGAACACCTCTGCGGTACAAACTCCATTCTCAGAGTAGGTAGTTTTAGGCTGAGACAAGGTTTTGTTATACCCAGGGGCCTGTGGTTCAAACACTCTCCTGTTTGCTCAGCTAATGAGGTCAAAACACTTTTATCAGTAACGAAATGATTCTCTCTCGTGTAACTTGCCTCTGAAACAATGCACCGTGAATGATGCAGTCAAAAGGAATGTAACTATACACTTTATTAACAACAAAGCCTTCCGTGTAGGATTCATGAATTGAAGTGAAATATACAGAAACATTATTAGCACAAGTAAGATGTAGGTCACGCTACAGGGTTGTTCCGGAGAAAGATTAATGAGCAGTTCGATTCTGGTACCTAGGTATATAAAGATCACTAGAGAGCTTTTGTCTGCCTCAACCCCAGAGTCTGCCTAGTCTTTAAATGATTAGTTGGCAACCATTTTTTTGTTCTGATACAAATTCAATGGACTATACCCGCAGCTGTACCCCAGCTGAGCTGGGTACATCCAGGATGAATGTGAGGAGACAAAAGTCGCTTTAATCCACTATTGCTTTCTGGTTGTCTAGTCTGAATTATCCCAGGGAGTCCTCTAAGCTGTGGGGGCTTGTACTGTCTCCCCAGTCCGTTGCCTTAATGGAAACGCCTTAGTGGGAAAGGTCCATGGCTTCCCTTTGCCCTTGCCCAGCTAGGCTACTCAGCCAGGCATTATGAGAAATGGTCCTGCTTGCGGGGATGTCCTACTGTCTGAAGCACCTTGAAGATCAGCCAAAAGGGCCTTCGTGTTCATCCCATACTAAGCACTGGTATACTGCTTTGGGTCAGGGCTGTCATAGGAACCCCTGGTCCTGGGCTGCCATATTCTGCAGTGCAATAAAAACATCCGACTTCAACAGAAATCCTTTTCTTTAACCTCTGACCTTCTGGCACTACAGTGGGGAATTGAGAGCTGGAAGGACAGTGGTGCTGAGGATGAAGTCTGGAAAGGCAGAGGTCAGCAGTAGCAGTGACATTGAGCAAGGACTACAAAGGCTAATAATAGAATATATTGCTATATTGAACGGGTTTAAAATGCTAAGAGTTTATAGTTTAATTATGACTATAAAACTATAATCTTAATACAAGTCATAGCCACTTTGTATGTGTCACTTATGTGTAAACTGGCAGGTATTTTCTGATGAATGCAGACCCATAAAAAGAGATTAGAATAGAGATGCTGCCAGATACTCTATAATAAAGGAACACATTATACGGAAGTTCAAATGATTGACAGCATGCACAACACTTTAATACACAACTCTGGGAGGTGAAGTGGAGACAGGTAGGAAGCAGTGGCAAGAATGCTGCACCAGCACAACTCATGGAGTAGGGACCACTTGGAAGTGAGCTTTTGCTTTCAACATCCCCATCAGAAGCTGGCATTAGTGGCTGCGGAGCTTTCATTGACTTCTAAGTGCAGCTATCAAGCATACTTCTTGTCATTTTTATCCAAGCTGTAATGTGACTGCGGGGCATGTCACTTTTATTGTGCTCAGATACTTTGCTGGGTTCCATGACTGCAGCCTACCCTTACGTGTGAATGATTTGCCTCTTGTTCTCCAGTGAGCAAGCCAGAGTAGACTTAGAAACTTGCTCACTTTGCTGGTCATTGTGCAATTTCCACTGTGCTGTTAAGAAGGTATTTTTGAAATGATGTGGAGCACGCAGACAGTTCTGAACATCTTTCAATAGTTCATATTATCAAATCATTGTCAATGAAAAGTCCCAGATAATAACAGTTTATTAATCATTATAATATATTAGTCATATATTTAAATTTCACAGGACGTTAAACAAAAAGCCACTCTGCATAAAACAGGTGTTGCAAAAATACTTCAGAGCATATATAAGCGCTGATGGAAAAAAACATTTTTTCTGTTCAAATTCTTCAGTTCAGTGTACTACTTAATCAAATCAGCCAGAGTCATAAATACCTTTCTTTAGCCCCTTGATCAGCTGGGAAAATGCATTGCCATATTAATTCACCAGTAGACCAAAATTCAGTCGGTCACATAACCCAAAATGAGTATTAAAAAAAATCCTGTGGATCATTATGGTCTATATGTTTTGGGGGGTTTTTGGGGGGCGGGATTGGGGTGGGTCTGTGTGTGCTAGAAGAGTGGATGAAGTCATGGAATAAATTAGGTTGGAGGGGGCCTCCAGAGGTCTTGTCCAAAATTCTGCTTAAAGCAGACCAGGTTGCTTCGGGCACTGTCCAGTCCAGTTTTAAGTATCTGCTGGAATGAAGATTCCACAGCCCCTCTGGACCCCTTTTCTGATTGCCCTTATGGTAAAATAAATTTGCCTTTATATGAGATTGGAATTACCCTTTGTTCCAACATGTGTCTGTTGCTTCTTGACCTGTTATGCACTCCAAGACGACTGTCTGTGTCTTCTGTATACCCTGCCATTAGGTAGTCACATACAGGTACCAGATTTCCCTTTAGCTTTCTCTTTCTAAGGCTGACCCATCCGTTTCTCTTTATTGTCCTTGTACATCATGTGTAGTCTGCTGACTGGCCACCACGGCAGCCCTTCCTTGGACTCATTTTGGTACATCAATACTTAAACTGTACAGGAAAGACCAAAACAGGGCAGAATACTCTCAGCAATCTCACAAAATGGATCTGATCATGGACAGATGTCACTAATAGCTGGTTGTCAGCTGGACTTTGTAATCATATACACCCAGCAGTTCAGCAAATTTACCACCTGTTTTCAAGTTCCCCTAGTCAGTATCTCACCAATTTCACCTCACCAGCTGTGGGAAACTGTGTCGAAAACTTTGCTGAAGTCAAGCTACGCAGCATCTACTGCTCTCGTTCACTGAACTGGCCACCATGGAGGGGAGATAGGCTGGTAAGGAACAACTTGGCCTTTGTAATATCGCTTTGGCTGTTCCCAATTACATTTTTGTCCTTCATGTGCTTGCAAATAGGTTCCAGGAGGACTCTGCTCCATAACCTCACCAGGCACTTAAGATGACTGACCTTGAAGATAGGTATGGTTTGTTTTTTTCCAGTCAACAGAAGCCTCACTCAGTCACCGTAGCCTTTCAAAGATGATAAAATGCTGTTGTAATGACATGAGCTTGCACCCTCAGCATGGCTGCTATTAAAACTACTACTAAAACACTACCTGATTATGAAGAGTTTTGAGGATTGAGAATCATACCAATGAATGGAGAAAACATGCCAGATTTAGTAGACTGTCCATTTGTCAAAGTTAATGCCTATTCATTAAAAATGAGAACTTTCCTGTGTTATTCCTGAATACCTCAAGGCTGTCTGCCTGCCACAATAAATGAGTAAGCTAGTGCATAAGTTTCATGGCTGTATTAGCCCAGACCATTGCCCAGTCATGAACACTTATCTTGGATAACTAACAGTAATGCAGATCTATTGCTAACTCAGCTCATTTGGAGATAGCTCACACATTTCTCCCTGCCATTTCACCATGCTCCATAGCTATGTGCAAAGTGCCAGTCCAGAAACAAGAAGATTGCATTTTTCTCCTCAAGGAGCATTTCATGTTTAGTTGATGTTTCCTAATAGAGCAGAGTAACGAAAACCCAGAAAACTATTTATAGACAGAAGCTAGTCTTTTGTCACTTGTTTTTAATTTGTCCACAGGGCGTTTTACAAGCTTTTTGTGCTTTGAAATTAACTTAATATTTTATGAAAAATCTTCAGCTTCTGGAAGGCTCCAGGGATTGGATTTTCTTACTTAAACAGCAGTGATACTCTGCTGACTTAAAAGACCAGTGTAAGCTATACCCCATCAAATATAGGCCAGCAGAATAAATACTGTGTATTACAACAAAAAATGCTCTAAGCCATGCAAAACCATCTACACTTGTATGATGTAGACCTGCAGTCCTGAAGGTATTTTGACTATGCCATGGGGCATGGTAATCAGACAGCTAAAGCTTCTTGGCAGTGGATCAGACTTCAAATCACTCCAGTCTGGAGGTGAAAGCTGTAATCATAAACCTGGTCATAGGTTTAGGGAGACATCGGGTTGATATAATTTCAAGTAGTTGCCACCGCAATTCTTTCTCACATGCTTCTGGCACAGAAATTGATGTCCCCTACATTAGCTTGTGAGGCTAGGCAAAATCAAGATGTGTTTTTTCATTTGCTCAGTTTTGGCTGAGCACCACCTTGGTTTTTTGTTCAACCACCTCCCATTTGGATGCTTTTTCTCTTGTTATGCAAGCATTTACTTGTGTTCTGCCATTTAAGGAGACAGATTCCAAAAGACCTCTATCACAATGCCCATGCAATGTGTAGTGGACTGCTTCACCAGGCAGACATCTGATTGCCACTTTGTAGTACTCTAACTATTCATCAGCCTCAGAGTTTGTTCACCTAGAAGCCAAGTTATTGCCTCATAAAAAAGCTTAAAGCTTTGCTTTGAATTAAATATAATTGTATTTAAGACCTTGCAGATTTCACTTAGCAAAATTAACTTTTTTCTAATTTCGTGATAAGTTTTAAAAACCTCAGTGACTTTCTGTGAACAAGTTTGATATTCAGAACATTCTTCAAAAGTATTCCAAAGGATAGCAAAAAAAAAGTAATATGAGATTCTTTTCCATTAAAAGCTAAAATTTTACCTTCCTTCCTTTCTATCTGATTTCCTTGACGTGACAATACAATCAAAGAAAATCATTTGTCTATGCAAATCAGATGTTGCTGACTTTGAGTAAACTAGGTAAGACATCATGTCTCTAACTGGCTATGTGGAGGCAATTTTATTTGATTCCATCAAATTCTAGGGATTTATCAATACATCTGCATAAACATCATTAAAATCTAATTAAATTTCAATTTTCAGAAGAAAGCTGCCTTTTCAGTGAAGTATTTTATTCACAATTCTTGCTGAAATTAGGACAAATATATGTAAAATAAATATATATAGGAACATACAGCTAGGTACAGATAAACAGCAGTTCTAGCCTGGCCTCTGAAATTATGCTGATTGGCCAGACGTACAGTTTTGCAAATTTACTATTCACAGATTTAAAAATATTTATACTATTAAAGATGTGTCTAGGTTTGTTAACATTTACAAAGCCATCTAAGGAAGTCCAATATAATCCTGTGAACTTCAGTAGGAAATCCTGTTTATGGACAATGTATGTTTGTCTTTATGTTCTTATATACTTAAACTCAAGCTGTGTGTAATTTCATTTTCCGTTACAAATGATGAATGCCAAAACTTTGATACATATAAAAATTACACTTGGAAAATAAATCTGATTTAGAACTTTGCATGCATTCCATCTAAAATTTCCTTTTTGTGAAAGCATGAACATAAAAAAATTACATAGAAACCAATTTGGACAAAACCAAATGAAGTGACTATCTGATCAGCCAATTTTGGAAATACAACCGTGAACAAGACCTCATTTGCTTCCATAGAGGAGTATATATGTTACTATAGCCAATATTTCTGACCTGGATTTTTTCAAATAGGATCTGCTGCTACCAACAAAATCACTGGAAGTCTTTATATATGAAAAATCAGCAAAACTAACGAGGTTTTATTTACTCTGAAAAACTGAAGGAAATAAAGTATATGATTACTATAATATTGAGGCCTTATCAGATCCCTGTGCAGATTTCATAGGGTAGGCCTTCCAAAAAAAGCAACCATTCTGAGCTCTCAACTTATGTGTATTCTGAATGACTGAATAATTAAACAAATTAAATAAAGGAGCACATATATTTTCCAGTTACCAAATCACATGCAGATTGATATACGAACATAAGAATGTCCATATGGAGTCAGACCACACCTCTGTCAAGGCTAGGATTCTCTCTTCAGCACTTGCCAGTACCAGATGCCTAATGAAAGTACACGAGAGCAGGACAAGTAGGTAGGACTATTATATGCCGGGATATTCTGCAGAATACTTTCCAGCCATCTGTGGCTCAGGTAGCTCCTGAACGGCCGAAATGGTGTCTGCATTTAATTGTCCTAAGCAGATTTTCCTGTCACAAATTTGTCTGAGGCCATGCAAACATTTCCATCTGCAATATCTTATAGCTAGTAGTGTCAGAGCTTAATTGCACCGTCTTTGCAGAAGCACCTCTTGTTTGTTCTGGGCCTGCCGCCTGCTAATTTTATCTATTGTAACTCACTTTATGGTTGGTTTGAGTTTTTTTCTAAGGCAGAATGAGCAATCATTTACTAATTCACCTTCTTTATGCTACTCATGATTTCACTGATCTTTCTACAGCCTCTCAGGCTAAGGGCTTCTAGTCTATTTAATCATGGCTCTTCCCTGTACAGAAGCTGTTCCACACCTTTGATCATCCTTCTCAGTATTGAGTTCCACTGTATAATTTCTGAAGCTGGAGGAGGAAGACAGAAAGGAACTGTTCATGCTTAAGATGTGGATGCTGTTTTATGTTTTCTTCGCTATTCCTGTCTAATAATCCCTTACACTCAATCGGATTTTTTTACTACCTTTTTTTTTAAAAAATCTTATTTAAAAAAGTGATTTCCCCCTGTAATACATATTTTCATTCCTAAGAGTACCTGTCATTTCAGAAATAGCTATTGCAGAAGTAAAATTCAGGATTTTTGCCCCCCTATGCGTCAATTTACATTTGTCTACTTTAGTTTTGTTTGGTTTTAATCTCCTGACTCTTCATTATATGAGAACCTTTCACAAAGTCTTTCACAGCTGAATCTCACCTTTTCTGTCTTGAATGTCTTTAGCGTCATCAGCAAAGTTGTTACCCCACTATTTATCTCTTTTACAGATCATTTATGAACATGCTGAACAGCACAAACTTCCACTTGGGACAACCCCTCTCACTCCCTATGAAAACCTGAATTTTAACCAGTTATTTATCTATCTGAGAATGTGCCCTTGGTAGCGTAGTTTCCTTAATAGCCTTTGGTGAGATGCTGTGTCAAATACCCTCGGGATACCTTCTGTCTTGTTCAGTTTCCTATTAGCACATCTTATAAAGTACAATAATGTGAGTGTGATATAGAACCGGAGTATTTGAACTTTGCTGAGTGACTGAAGACATCACCAACTTTGATTCAACTTAAAAATTGTATGAGTGAGAAAAACTGCAAAATAGTGACTTGCTGTTTTCCTTTGTGTAAGAAGAAAATCAATACGTTTATGTTAGTCAAATACAAGACCTTGCATTACAAGTTATTTTTAGCTTAACACCTGACAACAGGGTATGTGTTAGTGCCGAGCCCGCAGGCTTGTATTTTGTATATTACAGTTGAAAAGGAAAAAATATTCTTCTGGGGTTTGTAGATATTTCTAATCTTGGTTATATATTCTCATTAACTTCCCAATACATGAAATACAAAATGATGCAGCATAGTGATCAAGAACCGTCATCTCCCTCCAAACATGTGCAGATTAAATTTCTCTATGTGGGAAATACTCAGCTCCAGTGTTGATTTGCCCTGTGAGCGCTTCCCTGAGCTAAAAATCACGTATGGGAATGTTACCTCTATAAAGGGATTTATACTGACATAAAAATTGTACAAATCCAGTTAGTAACAAAGTGCATGGTTACTTAAATGACTTACAAAAATATTCAAATATACATATATTTTGAGTGTTAGATACTACCATAGCTAAATAACTGCGTAGTTATGCATTTACATTGTAGTACATTTGAGATATCCTTAAAGAAACTTCATATTTACACAGTTCGAGAAAGCTAGTTCCTTAGCGAAAGTGTGTCAAGATACTCTATATTTACTTGGAGCAACAGGATTTATATGGGCAGTTACTTTGGAAATATCTAATATTTTAAAATTTATTAATATAAGGTTATAAACTCCAGAATAAGTTGGCCATACCAAATCAAACTGACCCTGTCTTCAAGAACCAGGAAAACTCTCACAGCTCCTTTGATTTAGCCCAATAATAGTCAGTCTCACCTTGGATGAATCCAGACTCCATTTATCACGTTTTCAAATGCCTGTCTGTCAGTGCCTCTCACACTTTCAAATGTACAGTCTGCTTGTTTGTATGAAGCTTTCAGCATGTGATTTGCACCAGATTTATGTTTAAAGCTTCACCTCTCCATTCATGTGTCAAATCCTAAATTAAGTCTCTCGGTTACTTCATGATAACTTGTTTGTGTAGCCATATTGCACATGAGCTAAGAGAGTTTCTCTCTTGTCAGATGTCTCAGCCGGACTTTTTATTCCATCCACAATCGGCTTCTCTGAACTCTGGGCACGAGTCCCCAGCCATGTGTGATACCGAGTTTTCCCCGTCTCTCCTTGGTACAGGGAGATGCTCAAGATCCACTGGTATTTTATCCTTTGTTGAGGAAATGCTGGAGAGGTGCCCAGATGGTCTTTTTTGTTTATGAATATAAACAGAGTTTATAGGCAGTGTGATAGGAATGACAAAGCTGATTGTAATGGCAGAAAATCCACTAGAGAAAGTAAACCATGTAACTTGTGACTGATGAGGTGAGAATATTTTCACCAGCAATAAATTTGTGTTTGAAAGTTTTAACATTGGGAGTGTTATCTTAATATAAACTGAATATAATGGATTTCCTCTGGATTTACACCAGGGCATGTGAGAATGGAATTCAGCTCAGTAATTTTACTCATGCATCAGAGGCAGGTTGCTTCTAATAATTAATTAAATGCTGTACTTATTCTGTTTCCATTTCCATCCCTGTCGCCCGCTCTGGCATGTCCCAAGGAAGTCACGGGTCTCTTAAAATGAACTAAACGTTTTGCTGTGGCGCAGCACGGGGTTACCACAGAGCAGGCACGAGCAAAACGGCTGGCACTGGCCTCCTGCAGAGCTCCTAAAGCCACGCTGGCACTTTCATAAGTTATTCTTTGACAGAAATCATAAAGGGGAGTTTCTTAAATGTCATTGTACTTTACGGACAACGGTAACAGCATTGGTAGAATAGCAGACAACATTTTGAAAGCTTTGAGCCTTTTCTTCACAAGCTGTAGTACTCGCTTGCACCAGAAGACAAGCACTAGGTCATGCCACAAAACATGGCTTCTTTTCTTTGACTGCATAATTACTAAAAACCTGTGAATCTGTTTAGTAATATATCAGTTATTTAAAAACCAGCCAATATATTTATGCAAAGCAAATACAAAAAAGGGTCATCAGTGGCCCAGTTACATCAGTGAGCGTGATGCATAAGGCTATGGAATATGGTGCATTTGTTCTCTATGCCTGAAAGTCATATTCATTTTGTTTTCTGATCTGGTGCAGTTGTTAAAAGACAAGCACACTGTGCCATCTCAGTAGGACATTACTCTTGTTTTCTTGCTTTATTTAATCTGGTATAAAACTAATAGTAGACTGAATGTATAGATATGGTTGATATTTTTTATTTGGAAAACTATAAGAAAAAACTTTTGATAAGAAATATAAATGTATTTTAAAGGCATTAGAATAAGGAACAGGCTGATGGATGCCACTAGTGTAACAACCATACATCATTTTCTCTGTGAGACAGTTGGCTTTTGCAGTCCAGTTAACTTAATGCCGTTTACTTTGT
The DNA here is from genome assembly GCA_035590275.1 of Ibycter americanus. Taxonomy (NCBI): domain Eukaryota; kingdom Metazoa; phylum Chordata; class Aves; order Falconiformes; family Falconidae; genus Ibycter; species Ibycter americanus. The sequence continues at coordinate 21,066,549 of JAVJGI010000032.1, forward strand.
AATACATTTCAGAATTTAAAAGCCCCACATCCTGGAGTCATGTGAGAAGCATCTTTCATTTACCAACATGAAGTACAGCCTAACCCTTGCAGTATTACAGAAAAGCCCGCAAATATAAAATTAAAGTTTCAGGAACTAGAAGAAAAAGCCCCAGTTCTTACTATAAACTTGATTCATTATGATATATATATCTATCTCAAGATCTTGAAGAACCTGAGTTTCAGTTTGATTGGGTTGGTATCCAGGTCCTCTGTTTGTATTAAATCCTCTGATGTCCAGTGATAAATCAGTGACTACTTTTGACTCAGATAAGAATTTTCAATTTGTTTTAAAAAGATTTAAAAATACTATAGCTTTAGAAATGAGAAGCATGATATACATGATACCTAAGGGCATCCATTTTTACCTAAACATAAACAGATCATGTCTTCACAAGACAAAGGTCATCTGGGCTTAAAATTATAAAAGGAAAAGTAAATGGACTAGAAAAATATGAATAAAATTAAGCAAATAAAATCTTTCAGGTATATGTTATAAACACTTAGAGAAAGAAAGAAACGGAACTGGTTTCACTTTCTTCACCTTTCATGCTGCTTTTGTAGCACATATTATTTTTCCCAAATATTTGCTTCAGTTTTATTTGTCATCTCTACTGGTAAACACAGCATCCTTGTACTCCTTGTGCAATCTTTGTTTTTATATATGCAGTGAAAAAAATGGCATATCTGATTACTGACAACTGAAAGGCATGTTATATGGTATTAACGTTACTTTTCCCTTATACGCTCTACCACATAGTTCATGGAATTTAGAGGGAAAATAATTCTGAAAACTGTTGGCAAGCTTATACTACTGTCCTATAGCTAAACTGCTTGGCAGAAAGAACCTTATATACTGGCTTTCCTCCTATAATCTCCATTTATTCGTTTCTTATATGTGAGCCTCTAGTTCAAATAACTGTACAGCCTTATAAAATGGAAGTAAATGTCATATCTAAATGCGTTGTTAGTACATTAAATCCTCATTTTAGGAGGGTCCTTAAGCACACATTTAAGTCTGAGATCATTTTTCTATAGATGTGAGCTTTACCTTGAAAAAACTGTGTGCATCATGAATAAACAAAGTTTCCCAATATAGCAGAAACAATTTGCTCCACATACAATTAATGACTTGAAATGTATGCAGTTTGTTACCCTAAAAGCAAACAGAAGTGACAATAGCAACAAGAGAGACCGAGTTCCCTTTTGCTTTTAATGCATCAGAGAGCTGAGATAAGCCTTCTCAGCAGCCCAGGTAAAACTGAATAAATATTGTGCCCTGAAGATGCAGCACCGGCCTCATCTGCTGCAGCAAAAATCAGAGACAGCAGCGGCAGTGCGGCCATCCAGGAGAGGCAGGCAGGGCAAAAATGGGCACAAAAACAGGGCGATTGCCACTGCAGCTGTGCAGAGGGACCCGGGCAGTCAGTATGTCCGCTGCACCCCCACCCCGCTCCCAGCTGCACCGTGTCCTGGGCTGGTGGAGGCTGGGAAGGAACTGGTCTATGGGCAGCCTCCCGCAGTTTCCTTTCCATCTAGGGCTCTGGATGCTTTTCCTCTGGTAATCCTAGACATGCATTTTGCTTGGAATTGGAAAGTATAAAGTCCAGTTTAATGTGAAAGTTTGAGAAAACATTTAACTGAACACGAAGTTCTAACTGAAGAGAAATTCTAAAGTTTGGGGTTTCTTCCTTTTGAAGCTACGTTTTGGTTCAGATTTTTTCTATTTTATATGTACATAACCCTCCAAAAAAACCTTACAATGCATTTTATTTAAGGAAATAATTTCAGAAATTCTGCTTGTAGAAAAAATTTTAGAACTCATTCTAAATACCGTTTTTTAGGGTCTATGTTATACTGTCTCCAAGCCTGTCATAAAGTGGAACTTCTGTGCCACATGTTGTGCTACAAAGAGTGTAACGATCTCAAACACGTGAATGGTTTGTTACACTGATCTCTTAGAAGACTGGAGTTCCAGACTCACAATAATCAACGTACATGAATCAGCGTTTGCAAGCTTTGGGCTCTGAAACAAGCTGATTAACTATTGATGTTGCTCACCCTTCACAACTTTATAGTTTAAAGTAATTTGAAACTGGTCACCTCAAGTGATCTACATTTTTCTGAACTGGAAACTTCAAAATAATGTGATCACATGAGAAGAATTTAACATAGTTTCTATAATCCACAAGTCTCATTGCTGTTTGATGATCTTGTTTAATCATTTTGTTTAATCTCTTTATAATCTACCTCCCTTAATGAAGGTGTGCATTATGTTTTGAAATTCAAGAGAAATTAGGAGTAGGAATAGGAAATAATTGCTAGTTGCTCTGTTCCAAACACCTATTGCTTTCACGATACTACCAAAGTAATTCTAGTTATTTACCTTAAAAGTAATAGTTATTAATATTTGTAAATCCATCTTGAACCCTGTGGGTCTGAAGTAAATGAATAAATAAGCAAGCTCGGAGGAGATATGCTGTCTATTTCGTGTCTATAATTAGTGGGTTCAACTGGAAGCTGTGGAAGAACTATGTAATATCTAAGCTAACTCCAGCCAAGTCAATGGGAATTTTTCCACTGATTCCTATGAGCTTTGGACTCAGTCCCTACAACTCAAGAGGAGAGCAAAATAGTATGGAGTGGTTTCCACAAATATTGCTTTAGCAGAACTTCAAGATTTCTTTTTTAAACTCATCTTTGGTGAGGAAAGTAAGAAGAACAAGTAGCATCTGCATGGAGTGCAAGTTGGCAAGAATTCCAGTCTGCCACTTTCCAAATTGTTTTAGAAATGTTTGGCACGTCTCTGTCACAAATTACAGCTGATTATAATTTCACAGTATGTGCAAGCAGATGGAGGAGATGAATTGGGGAAAAGTTTCACCTCAGACAAATTAATTATTAGTAAGTATTTTCAGAGCAAAAGTTAAATATTAAAACTGTGGTTTGAAATAAAGAGTTATGGGATGTCCAAGTAATCTATACCTTTGAATCAAACATTTCATGAACAATTTGACACCTGGTTAGAATAATTTAATATTTTCATAGATGAAAATATTACTCGTACTAAAAGAGAAGATATTTCAGAAATTCTTAACAACTTTTTCAATTTATCTATTACAGAAACAACTATGAGAAAAATGTTTATTTGAATATAAAATCTTGAATTCCATGGCAAAAAAGACAGTAATGTACTTATTATATGCATATATTTATCACTACTCTGGTTCAAGATTTTGCTAATGATGAAATGCAGCTTTAAGTATTTTCACTAATTAAATTTCATTTTTTTCAAGTGTTTGAGATAATCTGAACTATTTTACAAAGAAAAGTGCTTGTCTGCTGAGCTTTCAGTTTTCCCTGAAGAACCTTTTAATCAGCTGATGGTGTTTATGTGATGTAGTATTTCTAGGGAATCGGACACAATGCATATTCAATGACTCTGTCTTCTGAACAGAAGCTTTACTGGATCTTTGAGATTATGTCAAAGACTCACCATGTTAAATATTTTACATCTTTTCTAGTGTGCTATGGGCTGATAGGAAGATGGATATGTATTGAAATAACCACAGTAATGCATCCTGCCAACTTTTTTTCAATTTAAAGTCTTTACTGCTCCAAATGTTTAAACATTGTGAAAATGCTAAGAGATATTTGCAGGCTCTAGAAAGGAGCAATTTTCTAAGTCAGTTTGTCCTTTGATGCTTTCTAATGCACAGAAGAATATTATTTCACAACATTTAGCAATTTTGAACTTTATCTTACAAAGGCATCTGTGTAAAATAGATGAATAATCACCTAGTGGTGCATTTATATGCATTATGTCACATGTGTGTCTAATTCCTTGTAATAGCAAGCTTAGGCTATATTTTACATTTTTGCAACGTTGAACATGATGGGATCCTATATTTGGCTCAGGGTTACTACTTTAATACGTCTCGTAATTTTTTTCTGCCCTTTGAATGACAGTTTTCAGTGGTAACAACAAAGAATTGTTATATGTGCTCAAGGAAAATGAAGCTGCACAAGGGAGTCATCTGGCTTGGTTTAATAAGGTGGCACTTGCCTTCGCTCTCAGCCAGAGTGATTTGAGTAAGCTTGTTTTACTTCACGTTGCAACTGCTAGACATACACGCATGGTCAATCACTCTGTATAAGATTATGAATGGTATCTTACACATATTTGCTGTGTTACGGTACTAATCCTGCCATAGTCTAAAACTCAGTTTCATGGAAATCTGTAAATATGAAGAATAACTTTAGTAAGGAGAACAAATATGCTTCAGAGCTGTATCTAGGTTTCTGCAAAGTTCAGTTTCTTTTTAGTCCTGTAGTATTCGGAACATTTTGGAGGGTAAGGTTAGTCCAGACAACTGCAGACAAACTGACAAGCTAAAATCCTGCTGACACTTTTGTCAGTGAAAATGTCCTGTGAACGTTAGCTCAGCTGTTTCACCCAACATTCAATGAGCATGAGGCTCTGAGCTTTGAAAAGTACAGTTGAACTCCCTGTACATTTTGAGTTTAGTAAATGGAGTTAATGAAGTAACAACTGGCTCAATTATTTTTGATTTTTACACAGTTTCACGTTATTAAATATCACAGTGACTATGATTAATGTGTTACCATGTATAAACTCTAGGGTATGGGTGAAGACTATTGAAGTCTTGGAACATGCTATATATGTCTTAATGTTTTATTATGCTATATACTTTTAGCCAGACCTACAAACACATTAATAAGTGTGTACATAAAATAAACAACACCACGACCCACCACAATGGATATCTGACTGTATAATAAAGCAATCTTTTGCACTAACACTGACTTTCACATGCTTTACCTACATTTAGACAGAAGTGGTTGCAGAAGATACTGATTAGCCATATATCACTCTTTCCATACATCAGCATAACAAAATAAACATAAAATGAGGTACAACAAATCTGTAAGAGAAAATAAGCATTTGCTTAGTCCTCCTTTCTTCTTACTGTTATTCAGAAATGTATTGCTAAGGTATCGGCAATGTGCACATGCATAACATGTACTTGACTGTTCGTATATATCTCTCTGTGTGTATATATAAAATGAACAGGTATCTAATTTTCTCTGTTTATGTGCTTATTCGCTCTTTATGATTTCTCAAAAATTGTCCAGCAAATATAAAAATATTAATGGTGCAATATATAAGTAACTCTAAATTAAGTTCTTCAATTAATAGGACTACTGCATACATTTTTTTGCCTACATTATCTTATGTTGAGAACAACTTTAATTAACACCTCATAAAACAAACCAGCCTCTTACAATGAATCAATTTATTATACACAAAGGCTACATATTTAAGAGGTCTCCACTGTATGTAAATTAGATATGAACTATGAGCTAGATGTGTTAAATACTACGGATTTCATACATAGTGGAAATAAAGATGCAAATCACATAACAATAAATTCAAATCTTTGTTACAAACACCCTGGAGAAAACTTTAACAAATCATAACTGTCAAAGGGATGGATGATGAAAGTTTTTGTCATGCAAAAGAATACAAATCACTCTGCTATTGCAAGCATCGCTCTTTTATTTTCTTGGTTGTAGGCACATCATCAACTTTAATGATAAAAGTCCTCCACAAAGTAATTCTTAAGCCTCAGGAACAAACACCTCTTTGGCACCCTGAGAGCATGTTCCACAAACATCATCAATCTCCTTCTGAGTATGATTTACAGCCTTTCCCTTTGGCTGGCTCACGCTGTCCACATGCATGCCCCGGCAGCGTCACATTGGGATTCTCCTCCACTTTGTCCTCCAAGCACACACGGCTCGATTGGCATACTCACAGCCAGCTTTCCAAACACGTCTGGAACATAAGAGAAGGAAGCGTGAGTATAATCCCTTCCATGTGGACACATCAAAATATATGGCTTAGATGAGAGAAAAAGGGAAGGAATGCTTATCTAGATTCAAACTAATGGGCCAAGTTCTCAGCTCCAGCCAGATTTATCATGTGCAGGAGGGATGTTTACAAGGAAGATGCAAGTCTCTCCCTGTCTGTGTGGCTCCTCTAATTTATTTAATTGCCTGCACCTACTAAGGGGTAGTTCATGCACCAAGAGAGCCGAAACACAGAGCACCATTTAGTGAGATTCATTTCCATCTGTGACATGACTTTTGTGCCAGGTGCTGCATATGTATTCCGAGACAGGTTGATTAAGGCAGCTGTACTCCAGCTGAGACTCCCCTGAAGAAGATTTAAGTGTTCTTTATCCTCCTTTGCTTTGCTAAACTGAAGGAGAGGGACATGGTATGATTGCTGTCTTCTGTAGAAGCAGTCTTGATCTGTCTCTTCTTTGTGCCAGCCCAGTGGGTAAGTATATGTTTGTTTAAGGGAATGCAAATGACAGGAAAATCTGAATCATTGTATGTGTTGATGAGAGGCAGCAGAAGAAAGGTTGTAAGGCAGAAGGATAAAATAACAACTTAAGCTAGTGAAATTTAGCATCTGGGAGTACAGCTTCCTCTTCATGATTCAGCTAACTGAAGTTCACTTGTGGACTGCAGGTGTCTGATAAATGAACTCTTTCTGGCAGCTTTCCTTGAGTCTCAGGAATAGAGTCTGTGAACCAGCGCTGAAGACATTTAGTGTTTAGAAAATCTTACTCCTTGCACTCACTATGGCAGATGTATGCTCATTAGCAATCGTTGCCCTGCTTAAGCCATGCTCATGGACAGAAAGGCTATTTCCTTATCAGGAAAACATGGAAACATTATGATTAGTTGTAAACACAGACAGATGTTTAATATGTCTACATTGAATGAAACAGTAGATACTTATGAGCCCAGTGATATTTATAGGGGAAACAAAGTGAAGGAGAATGTCCTAGAAAAATAAATCTACACATGCATTCATAAGATCTTTGGGAGATTTTTATAAAGGCTTGAAAATTAAGTGGATTGAATTTACTGAATAGAGTTTCTGAGAGTACTGTGATGAAGGGCTAGATATACGAGAAAATATATAAGCCATGTTTCTTCAGATGCCCAGACTTCAAGCTACTTTTATAACTGATATAAAATTTTGGGCAGCTCTAAAGTGTCCTTGGAAGCCTTAACTCTTAATTAAACCATCTAAGCCAAAGACTTAAATACAAACAGAGCTCACACTCATCTTTAAGATCTATTCGTTAGCACTAACCTGTAACTATATTTGGGAGGCTGCACTGTCCCATAAAAAGCAGTGGGAATTACGTCTCCAGAGTAATCTTTCACAAAGTTGTGAGGTGCAAAGCAAGATTAATATTGTTAGGCCACCTTTTGCTAGGGCTAATCATGCACTGTATGCATGGGCAAACAGAAATGCTCAGCTGATACCCATAGTTGGCTGCTTAAATATCATCTGGTGTTAAGCACCTTATCCTACTCCTTTGTGAATTGTAATCCTTACCTTGCCACTGTCATCCGTATAATGGGGATAACGTTTCCCTAACTCCCAGCAGTTCTGTAGAGGGGGATATATTAACTCCTATTGTCTCTCGGAGCTGTATGAAGATGAAACACTCTCAAAATGCTAAGTATGAAATGGCTACTCAAGTGAACGCTCCAGTCCACAGCCAATGATTTATTTCAAAGCATTCAGTCATGGAGCCAGGTACTGATTGCATTTTTAATAAGGTTGGCAGAAGGTTTTTCCATCAACAGTGGAAACACAGTGTTTCACTGAAACAGAATTATTTTTGAGTGTCTGCTTTACAAAGCAAATTTTGACTTTGTCCCCAGATTTAAAATATTAAAACTTAAAATAGTAGAGCTTGTAAGGTTCTTAGGACAGATTTATTCCTTTGTCACAGGGAAAATGAAACTTTTTCATCATCTCTTACAATTGTTATACATTTTTACACTAAGTAACACCACTTAATATGCTACTATTACATTTCTGAAAACTTCAGATGACTTTGTGAACACAGAAAAACAGTCTCTATGCCTTAAGATTGCTATTACAGTTATTAGAGGAAATTTGTTTTTATTATGTATTCTGCAGTTAAATTCGTATTTACTTTGGAACAGTTATCACGGACCAAGTTACCAATTAGTTTATTGAAAGATAAAAATAATTGAAACTTTGCCATCACTATTCTTCCAAAGAATGGAATTTTGTGCAGAATGAAGGCAATGCATAATTTCCAGGGAAAAAAAAAAAATAATTTTCATATGGAACACTTAAAATAGCCATCCAACCTCATCTTGAAGGAGTAAAAGCACTATAAAATAACATTCTCCTTTAACTACAGCCCATGATGTCAGTGGTGGGGAGCAGGGAAGTGAGAGCATGACTAGTAATTTAAGTAGAAGAAGAATTTAATTTATTGAAAATAATGAGAGCTGTGATGGCCTCATGGCTTTTGGAAAGCTTTTGCCTCCACATAGTATCAGTTATCAAGCCAGTACCCCTTACAATTTTTAGTTTAGGGCTGAATCAAATATTCTTCCTGTTCGGCTGCTTAATTTCATTATCATGTATATTTTAAAAGCATGGAATAAAATTCTGAAGACTTTGATGTGTAGAGTATGCCAAACATTTGAAACACATTTATTAATTTTATGAGGCATAATAATCTATAATGATACAGGAAATCTAAAATTTTCAATATAACTTTGGAGCCATAGAAATGTCTGCTTGTGACAGCATCCTTTAAGAGCAAGTTTTGGCAACAGTTGAGTTTCTGTGCTTTTCTTTTAATTTCACTACCTGTTGATACCTGAGAGCAGTAGACTTTATTTCAGAATCCCATTAGGTACCATTATAAGATCTGATTTCCTAAGATCTGGTTGTTGTGTGTGTGGTTATTTTTTTTTAAAATCTAATTGTCAGTCAACGTGTTACAGTAAGCCTAGCTTTCTTTTGACTCTCATGGCTATACACTGTGGGGAAAAAAACAACAGAACTATGCTTCATCATCCTGTCAAGGAGGTTTCTTAACAAATTACCTTTACCCTCAAAAGAAAACACAAAGAGACTTTTTGTAGCTTTAACAATTCTCATAGTTCATATCTTCTTTTCTTGGCTATTCAAAGGAACAAAAATACAATCTTCCAGACCTCAGAGATAATGAAACTGATACCTTATGAAAACTAGATACTTAATAAAAGTATGACTCTTCCTTTAATCTTGTTTAAACTCTGTATGTTTTTTCCTATAATACTGTGTTTTCAAAACACATTGTTTCTTTGTAGATCATTTATTTCCAAAGAGTAAATAATAGTAAATTACAATACAAAATAGTAAACCTTTTATTTCTTCGTGTGCTTGTTCATGAAAGACTTGGTATTCATAGGTCTATGCCTTAGCCTGGGTGAAATCCACTGCCTTGCAGAATTGCACCATAAGGCATTCTCAGATTTTACTTAATCTTTCTTTTTAGAGTGTCGTGTAATGGAAAGGCCCAGCTTTCAGCAAAGGAATGATTCAATATCATATCCACTGAAGTCCGTAGGAGACTGCTGGAATCAGAGAGCTGGGTGGGTTCCTTGGGGTCCAGAGAGTGGTGGTACTGGGGAGCACCAGCCACTTCCTCCCCAGTCCCTCTGCAACTGTTCCAGCAGCCTCTTTCCTTGCAGGCATTGAATAACCTGTTCATCCAAAGCACACCTGGCTTCAGGGAGCCACCGTGAAATTCTCTTAACTGCAAAGAGCCTGTGAGCTCCCCTCAGCTTGTGCCCCATCTTTTTCATCTCTGCAGAGTGGTTAGGGTTTGCTGTGCCTGTGTGGGGTGTAGGGACTTCACTTTTTGGTTTACTGCTTTTTGGAAGCTCAGTGTTTTCAGCAGACGTCTTACATTTCAAATTTATATTGGGGTCCTATAAATCAGCTGAAGAATGAATGTGTGGTCCTTCCATACCATAAATTAAATTAAGCTGCAATTTGTTTGGGATGTTTTACTGGTAACAGGTGGATGTACTTAAGATAGAATTGAGAAATTTCAAATAAGAAAAACAAACTCCAACAATTTTGGCTGTGTTTCTAGTGCATACTTAAAGCAGACTATTCAATATTGTTTATTTTTTCCATGTAAGAATAATGTAATTTACTACAGGAATCCAAACACACACTCATTCAAATAAAGTTAAGAGTTCTACCTTTTCTAGCGTATCACCAAACAAGTTGCACGAAGTTCACAGACATAAAATACACAGGCATCTTCTGAAATTATCCTCTGACTTACTATTATAAGCAAACATGCATCACATATACAGAGAAAATGGTTTGTCAGCTGCCTGGGTCTGAGTTGGTCATAGTGTAGCAATGTACTTTCTGCCATTGCTGTACCACACTGCTTAAATCCCTCTGAACCTGCTCCGAACAGGGAGGAGTTTGCAGGGAAAACCTGAAGACAAGAGACTTGATGTCACTTTACAAAGGCGCCTTTAACCGCTTTGTAGACGCGATCCATCTGCAGCAAGAAGTTGTTACTAAACTTTAAGCATGGAAAGATCAGTGAATAAACCCATTGTTAATTTTAAAAGCAATTTCAAATGCCTTTACAGTTAAACCATTTAATTTCCTTTGGTTTAAGTTTAATCATTTTTCATTAATGTAAGCTAATTTGCAAGCTAATCTAATAAAGTAGCATGAAACACGAGGAGCAATGCATTGAAATGAAGGAAGTTCAGTTGCTTGCAGCTCATTAAGGTTCTTGAAGTTTAGAAGACTAATTACTAACTAAAAATGATTTTGTTTACCTTTTGAGAGTTCCTGTTTTATCCCACAGTTTAAGACTCAGAGGCCAAATCATCAGTAGGTATAATTTGGTAGAGCTCCAATAAAGTCAACAGGCCAATTTATACCAGTTGGAAATTTAGCTTTTTTGGTTGGTTGGTTGGGGTGGTTTTTTCCCCAATTTAAGGAGGAAAAAAAAAAAAAAAAAAAAGGAAACTTATAAAAGCTTCCCTTTGAAAGAAACATTTCAGCACAAACATCCGCAAGCCATGGTGCCTCATCTAGTGCCTGCTAGAGTCTATGGAGCTCTTCCCATTGATTTCAATGGGCGAAGCTTTAGAGTCTAAATCTCATGCTGTAAGAACAGAGAAGTTAAATACTCACTTGTTCTGGTTTCCTGTGAAGCTGAGGCTACAAGACTGCTCTTTAATTTATATCTGAAATAGAACCTGAATTTTATAAAGTAATCTACCTGTTCTAACTTACAAATTGTTAAGGAGAGAAACTACTTCATAGTCATCAGTAAGCTAATTACTCTTCTGAATAAAGATCTATAAAAACATTTTAAATTGTTTTGCTTCAACTTTCAGTTATTTTACTAACTAGACTGAGCAGTTTGTTATTTACCAGATTTCTGTTCTCCATGTGGATTCTTCAGGTTATAATAAAATTAATCTTGGTTTTCTATCATATACTTCAGATGAAATGTGAACATTAATTATATTCTCACTCTAGTTCTATTGTTTGCTCACTTAAAGATGACTGTGGTCATATGGTCAGGAGATCAGACAATAAGCTCATGCTCAGCTAGTTACTGAGCATGTTTCCAAAGCATCTCCAAAATTGTCACTTCCCTGAATGCTGCATTTTCACATGTTCAAAAGCACATTGCTCGTGCCCAGCTTAGCAAGTGATCCAGGCCATTCTGCACCAGCGACACTTTCTCTTCTTTTACTTGTAGTGATTTTATCTTTTTTTTTTTATTCTTTCTCCTTATACAGCACAGGACTAAGAACTGTTCCAAAGTACCGCATGTGCTATGAGATAGCTAGTTTGGTATGAGATCTAGACATTAAAACATACGGTGACAGCTGTATGTTTGTATAAAGTATTGTAAACACTGTAATCTTAAAATATAATCACACATCCCATACTGTATTACTTAAGGTACTATAAAAATCATCCAAAGCTCAATAGAATCCAAAGGAAACATATGATTAGTATTAATGTAACAGCAAGCGTTTCTGTTTATCTTCTTTAATAACATGGGAAATACTGAAATGTTTCAACCTTACGCTATGCAAAAACAAATGCCCTTTTTTCACACGTGCTCCCATTCTCCTAAGCATCCCTCAGCTGTGTCCTGTATGAGTTTCACCCACTTTCTGAGTGGATGGAAGAGGTGGATGAAGCTCGTGCCTTAGGGATAGCTTTAAACCTGGTCCTGACACAGTTTCGGTTTGCTGGTTTGACCTTGCTCAGCTACTGAGAGCCTTAGGGACTGCACTGAGATGGAGACTGCCTCAGTACCACTGGTTCTGTCTAGCTGTCTAAATAGTGCACGAATCTAACTGAATGATTTTGCCCTTAAACAGCCACAAATACTGCTGCATAGGCAAGCTGAGAGCCTCCTCCTGCGCAGGAATGTTACTGAGCCAAACGCTGGCCTTGCAGGGCACTTGGGCAAAGAGCAGTGGGCACAAGCTTATCCCAAGTGACATTTCAGCAAGGCATATATGCAAGTTAATCATGCATTGCTGTCTGTGGGAGAGGGAAATCAGAAACTCTTCCTGATCCCAGTTTTCCATCATTACAAAATCGACAGGACTGAACACATGATAACAGTAATTCTAGTTCATGAATAGGATGTGGAACTGGGAATCCAGAACGAGTGGTATTTTAGGCAAAATAAGACTATTGAATTTTAAAATAATGAGTTAATCAGGACTAAAATAGGATCAGCATAGGATTATTTGAGTAGTGAATAAAGTGAAGTGAATAAAACGTATCACTATGTATTTCTTTCATCACTATTAAGAGCGGATTTTCTGCCACTCTCACTCAGATATAAGAAATGCTGACTATTTTCCGCTGTCTTTCTTTAAGTGAAGTGTATTATGTGGCCACAGTAAAATCCCACATGCATAGAGATTTCTGTGAAAAAGTGTTTTATGAATGTTGCAACCGTTGTGTCTGCAATTAAAGGTTTGCCCTCATGCCTGTACTTGAGCTGCAAACAGGATAATGCAGGGGTTGTTTTTTTTCTTGTCAGAATATGGAAATAAAACATAAAATGAGCTGTCCTGGAGCTAAGTCGCTTGGTATTGTTCTAACTTCAAAGAAGGCACAAAGTAGTGGTAGTTTGGAAACGCTGTTGTGTATGTAACAGGCTGCCACAGGGATGTGTGGTACTGCCTTGTTTGTAAAGGCTGTCTCCATACAAGAGCTATTTTCGTGAAGAAAGGTTAATCCAGCATTGTGGACTAGGAGTTTAGACACATACAAGCAAATGAAAAGTCTACTAGTAAATTCAGTGGGCTGGGAAATCATTCCCATTATAGTTCCCATCTTATAAATGGAGTCTAGAAACATTCATTCAACTTTTAAATTGCAAAGCAGGATTACAAACTGAGTTAAAATGATTTGCCAGAAAAACCTTTTATAAAAATTCAAGTCACTGAATATGAATAATTGCATATACAGACATTCACACTAGAAAACTACTTCCATATTGTAGGGGTATGAGAAAATTGCTATTTTTGTAAGAGAATGGCAATTATTAAATCACTAGGAACTGGTCTGGATTGTGGATGTGACCATTAGCAGCATGAACAGGTAATAGATATTTCTTTCTTCTAAAAATCTAATTGCTTTCTGCTATATCAAGAGGAAATTCCATATGCTGAGTGTTTCTCTGAGGTCACTTACTGTGTTTTCAATAACTTTTTTAGTGGAATTATCCTATGAATACTTTTTCAATTCAGCTGAATGGGAAATGGTTTCCTATTCCATGAGAATCTAGACAGGTTGAAAAATGTTCTGAAGTATTGAAAATTCCAGAATGCTCATTTCTATTTGAAAACAAAAATTTACTTTTTGAAAGTACTTTCAAGTTAAAAAAACAATAAACTCACTTCCTGGAAATGCTAAAGGAAGGTTTCATAAAGATCTTTCACCTTAGTTTTTCCTGCATGTAGATATTGGATTTGACCACTGATATTTTTATTTTGATAAACCACCTTAAAATAAAACCCTATTGAAATAGGTTTTTTAAATATTTCAGCAAAATGATTGAAAAATTATGAATTTTTGAAGTGTTAATAATGGTATGAGGAGAGCTAAAGCATTGAGGTTTGGCATGAGGCTCAATTTATAGAAGACAAGAAGTGAAATTTACCAAACTGAAGCAGGTGAGCATCACGTTCCTCTTGTGGAGGACAGATGTCAGGGTCTGATGCTGTAATTGTGCTCCATTTCCATCCCTATATTTGCATGTGAACAAATTATTGGAGTTAGGCACACAGACTAACTTGTTCATATAAATAAAAATGTGTGCTGCAATCAAAAGTTCCCGTAATAGCATATGCTGGGTTTTCATCTCCTTGAAAATGCAGTCTCCTTATTCACAGAGGGCACAAAAACTGTTCTATCCCTCTGACAATTTGAGGGCATATGACTGTATTTTACCATTTAGGAATGAAATCCTGGTATAAATAAACCCTCAATCAGCTGGTTTGCTTAGAAATACCTAAAAGATATACTGGGTCCACTGTGCCTTTTCTGGACATAGTATATTATGTGCTATCCTTTCAGGATGCTCAGAACATCTCCGCATGGGTCTGTAACCTGTCTGTAGCCCTTCCGCCAGCTGGTTAATGGCAGCAAAAGGGCTGCTTAGAGTACGTCTCCATTCTCTCCTGAAACAACTTAACCAGACTGAAGCATAGGAAAACTAAACATACTATCTCCCAGTACCCTTTACAGCCAGGAGTTTGACACTCTCAAGTACTCTGAGGCCATGTGCAAATAAAAAAAAAAAAACAAACCCCAAACAAACAAACAACAACCCCCCCCCCCCCAAACAAAACTTTAGATTTGGATTTAAGGATTTAAGGATTTTGATTTTGATTTAAGGTTGATTAGAGGAGTGTAGTGGAGTGGGAATGGTCATAAACTTGGGAAACAAAGCAACAAGATGCAGCTATCACTTTTACAATCAAATACCCATTTACATGTTACAAGAAAAATATATTCCCTCACCTTCCAGTATTTTTTTTCAGTAGAATGTTTTTCCATCGCTCACCTGTAGATAAGGATAAGATGGTATGGTGGCTTGGAGTTCTAAGACACAATAGAAGTTAATAACTATTTCTTTTCAGATGTGTCACCAGTACAAGGAAATAACTTATATGAATGCTGTAAGACAGCATTACCGCCCCGAGCTGCTCTTGAGGTCTTGCACTATGAGTACAGCAGAGACCAGGCCTATAATGGTAGGGCTATTTTATGAGCATGTACACCTCGAATGGTTTATCTCACCATCCCCAGTAGTACTCATGCCTCTTTATTAGTTAAACAGCATCAGAGCACTCTTCCGTAGAGTTTGATGACTATCACTCTGCCCGGCACGTTTCTGGCTCCTCATTACTAGCCATTTCCCAGATATGCCCAGGCTTTGTTTGGGTTGTAGGAGAGGACAGCATGTGTCATGCGAGCAGGTTGCTCACCCTCTGTCCAGAGGGGAAGGCTCAGCACTGGTCAGCTTTTAGAGAATTAGGCAACATTTCTCACCTAGGGTTCTGATGTGGTTTAGGGATTTGCACGTGTAGGTTAAAAAATCAGCATAGGAGCAATCTAACAAAGCTGCATAGATGTGGCTAGCGTCTTTAGGCTTTAGGGTGATTGCAATGCTTGAGCACAGTCCTTGCTCTGCGGAGAAAAGCCAACTGCCCAAACGAGCTGTCCTCTTTTCTGGTCTCTCAGTGTCCACATATTTTAATGGAAAGAGAGACTTCTCAAATAGTGATGGAGAACATAAAGGTAGGTGGCCGACGCAGACTAATTCTCTACAACTTTCCCCTTTATCTCCTGGCCACAGAGCCCACATGCAGGTACGCTCCTGGATTCAAGTTGTGGTAGAACAGTTAGAGGTTTCAACTCTGGATAAATAAATAATTGTTCAAGAATAAATCTCTGCCTGCTTCTCTATGCTCTTTGCAAACTCAGGAATTTATGAGAGGATGAATTTAGCAGTACTGAAGGCATTACTTGATCAGCTTCACTGTCATCAGCAGATGTCACTGCAGCCATTAGTAACTAATGAATTGTTTAAGAAGATATAATGGCTAATTTGTCTGGTCAAAAAGGCATAAACACAACCTTCGAAAACTGCGTTCTATTAAGTCAAGAGAAAAAATTGAGTTCATTGTCCTTTAATTTTCAAATGGGATGAGTTCCAAATCAGTTACAGATCTGAGACAAATTACATGGTGAATTTTTGGCATCTTGTGAGATGCTGATGAGAAAAGAGTTGTGAAATACTTAGGGTGCTAATGAATCAGGTAAAGAAACCAGAAAAGAGATTTATATAATCTTAATATGAGTAAGTTGGCTCCCAAAGGACCATTAAATAAGACATTCATCTTCCTGCCCTGCTCCAAGTGGTATTTAACAATGAACACTTGCATCTATACAAGACTTCTGTCCTTTTCTATATGCTTTTGGGTGGCCAGAAAACATGTAATGACTGTGATTGTTACTGCAGGTCCTCATTAAGGACAAAGTTCTTACCTTGTTCTTACAGAAAATAGACAATAGACATAACTATGAGACCTTTTCTTTACATACAATGAAACTAGGATCCATTTCCTTCTGATATAATGAATTGGTCCTAATATTTAACTTAACCTGAACAGAAGACCAGTATTCCAATTAATTCACATTCATTGTGGCCCAAAATATCAATCATGGAGTTCTATAATTTAATTCACAAAGGTAATATACTTGTGGAGGCATTGAATCTAAATAGCAATTGACTTGGAGTCAATTCCTTGTTCATATATCCTGTATAAATCATTGGGTGATGGAACAAGAGAGAAAGTGTGTGAAGCAAGATGAAAGGTAAAGAAACTTGAAGTCAGTCTGTCTCACTGTCTGGATTGCGGTTTGAGTTGCAAGTGGTGCAGCTGGGTCTTGTACAATTTTTTTCCTTTTAGTTCTGCTTTTGAACCCTGAATCTTACCAACATTGTGTTTCTATTACATTAGTAAGACAAAGTGCAACATCGTAAAATTGCAACAATATTAGCGGTTACTGTTTGCAATCTGGAAAAAAAAAACAACAAAAACCCCACTGGGATTTACATTTCTACCAGTTTTAACATCATTAACAAGTAACCATAGCAGGACATTTTTCCTTTTCCAGGTAAAATAGTATTTAAGCACCTGCATTCTAAAGTGGGAGGAACGAGTGTCATTTTGGTAGAGCTACTCACAGAAGGAGAGGGTGTGCTAAATGTATTCAACTATTTTAATAGAAATGTTCTTATATTAAAGATTCCTTAGGCATGAAACTGAAGCAATTAGTTCTCATTTTTCTATTAAGTCAGTCAGACCATACGGTCAAAAAATAAAAGTGCAAAGAAAAATTATCTGGCAAGCAGCAGTAAAAAAAGGTAAGGATCTAAG
Source organism: Ibycter americanus (assembly GCA_035590275.1). Taxonomy (NCBI): domain Eukaryota; kingdom Metazoa; phylum Chordata; class Aves; order Falconiformes; family Falconidae; genus Ibycter; species Ibycter americanus. The sequence continues at coordinate 21,083,987 of JAVJGI010000032.1, forward strand.
GGTCAGCTCATCAGATGGCGTAAATCAGCCTTGTGCTACTAAAATCAATGGAGCTAGGCAAGTTCACAGCAGTGGACAATGTCGTTTCTTGGTAGCATGTGTGTGAACACCAGGAAAGCACCACTCGGAGGCACAGAAACAGCTACAGAAGGGGGAATGTTAACTGAGAAAAATGTGGACTGATGCATATAAAGGAAGGAAGAAAGATGCTTTATTTTGCTGAACATTTGCCTCTATATTTAAGGCTTATCAAGGCACTGAAATATTTACACAATTCCTCATTTTGTTTTTTTCACTGTCATGTCAGAAAAACTAAGAAATGCGATTACTAAGCATACCTCATCATAAAAAATTAAATACTCCGAGTGGTTTAGATGTCGAATTTATTTCAGGTAGCCAACACAGATTATGTGGATTTTCAAAAATTAAATGAAAAGAGAGATCAAGATCAAGCTCAGTTTTTGTGAAGATTTGCATAACATCCTTGGTAGGTTGTATTAAATATTTCAGACAAATTATTGTTCTTATTCTGTGTGAAAATGTAATACAACATGCTGATTGTAATGCAATGGTGACCAAACCTGGAGTTGTGTCACTATCTATAGACGATGTATTGGTTCTGTGCTACTCATGATGGGGAAAAAAGCATAACTCAGGCAGAACCTTGTGCAGTTTTTATTTCAGCAATGAAATTACAGGAACAAAGTATGTAGCTTCTGTGTATCATGTAACATCTACTGTGCACAAAGAGACACCACCTGGAATGGAATTTCCCTGTGGCAGCATGCAAAACTCCAAAGGAGACAGCAACAGCGACAGATGTCAGGTCTTACAGTACAGAGATTATGAAAATGACAGAAAAGAAAAAAAATCTTTCCAAAAGCTGAAGAAATTCCACTGCAGGAAGATTCCCCTCCCGTAGGGGACTGTTAGACTGCTTTGGAAAGTTGTGATAAATTATGTGCCACTGTAGTTTGGATTGTTTCTTAAATCACATTTTAAAAATACTTCAGTATTGAGCAATATCATTTATAAACTAAGAGCACAATTTACACTGAGACAATTGCTTTTTAGGGTATAAGATTTGGAAAAGAAGACTTTAGAGAAAGAATTTACAATTTCAGGAAAAACTATCTTCCTTTGACAGACAAAAAAGTCTCATTTAGATTTACTTACAATAAACTTTGGGTTCTGTTCTGCTTAGCTATTGAGAGTGGATTATATGGGAGAGGAATAAAGTCTATTAGGTCATTTTGTCCTCTTGCACTTCCATTACTTAGACAGGCAGAAGAAACCCTGCAAGGATTTTATGCATTTTTTTATTTGCATAGAGGGGTAATTACTTTTCAGTTTCTCATGTCTCACTGAAAATCTGTAGTCCCTGGATACGAGAAAACATTTTTGAAACTGAGCTATGTTGTGGTCCTTAATCTCTTAGACTGTTTGTTTATACACTCTTGCATCATGCCTTTAAAATATTTTTCAGTGTTGCATTTCAAACAGATTATTAGGAAACCAATTAATATAAGAAATGTCCTAGAATCACACACACACACACACACAAAAGAAAAAGGAAAAAAAAAGGACTGGAGGGGATCTCACTAAATCTCCTTTTACTCTTCCGTGCAATATCAACTATAAACGTGTCACAGGTTGACTAATCTTTCCAGTCTTTCCTTGAAAATTTACAATACCGGAAACTGTATGGCATCTCCAACTAATCCAAACAATGTGCCTTAGATAGTAAGAAAAAAAGACAATATATATTTGTATTACTAAAAGCATATGAATCCTTACTCTGTACTACAATGGAATTTATCACCTATATAATGTTTGTTAAGATTTTCATATTGATCTCTATATGTCTATTTAATACAACTAACGTGTTAATGCTAATCTGATGACAATTTACTAGGATAATTACAGTCATGTCAGCTGCATTAACCTCTAACAAGTGGACATTACTCGCTTCAGTCCACTGTGGTTTTGGTCATTTGCAAAACTGGAGTGATGGCAGGTGGATACTGGCACTGATCTGATGGTCTAGTAACAAATTTCCCCAAATGCCACCGGTCAGTCTGTAGGACGAGCTCCGGAACAGAGGAACTGTCGCAGACCCAAAGCAATGGCATAGAATGGCAAACTAAGCACGTCAGGCAGCATGGTGTAAATCTCCTGGTGTAACCAGTTTTATTTGCTGAATACACTAATTTCTACTGTAAAGCTTATTGTCAGGCTTTCCTTTTTTCCCCATCAGATAGCTGCAAACCTTCAGAAAGCCAGCGAGGCACAATGCTCATTTTCAGGAATTACTGCTCAGACTTACTAATCAATGTATTCAATCTGCATGGTTTCAAAAGGATCAGGATAATATTACTTTGTCTTTTTGTTTTGTTTTGTTTTTTTTTTTTAATCTGAGCTGCACCAACAATATGACTGCATCATTAAGAGATCTCTGTACTGTTTGTGATATTCGTCATGCAAAACAAGTTTTAGCACTCAGTATTATTCTCACAGGACTCACTCTCTTTGGAAATATAAATAGTTATTTAAAAGGTCTTTTGTTTGAGTAAAAGTGCTTCTTTAGAGTTTCACCAAGTAGAGAAAAAACAAGAAGAAGAAGAAGAAGAAAAATAAAGACCTGTATCATATATTTGGCTTGCCAATGCTCACAGCTGTGCTAATATAGCAGAGTATTAATCTGTATTTTTACACACAGAAAGGATTTTGGAAGAGAAAGTTGCTTCTGAAAAGGGCATGTGCAACAAATATTAGCTATAAATAAATAAAAAGTTGAGGAGCCTTCTAGGAAATATTTGTATATGTAAATGCACCCACTCATGTAGAATCGGAAGCCAGGCATGCTGTATTTATCCAGAACACTCGCTTATGCCATGCTAACCAAGTTCTTACTGAAAGATTTCACGTGTTTCCTTCTCCGTGCTCTAATACCAGAGCATATAGGCCACAGAAAATATATTTGAATTTGTCACTTCCAGCAGATTTTTATTAAATGTGGGAGTTTCGGAAGGCTGTTGGGGGGTTGGGTGCCTGTTATTTTATTCACAGCTTAGTATAACAGAGAGCCCTTTCTCAGGGTCAGTTGGGAGATTGCTCTCTTAAATGAAGAAATGAAATCCAATATATAAAACTTTGTCATTTTATTTTTAAATTGATATTTGCAAGTTTTATGCTCATCTGACACCTCAGAGAAGTTGTTTTTGTTAAGTCAACAGCACTAGTGTGACAGTATTTCTATTACTAACAAGTTAAGTACATAATGTCTGTAAAATAAGACCAGACATTTCCAGAATTACGTTGTAGAGACTTGTAATAAAGTTTATTCTCTTTTAGAAAATGGTTAATCAAACTGTTAGACAGATTAACTACTTTATCTCATAATTTGTTTTTAGTTACAAATTAATTTTTCAGAAAAGTAAATTTCCTTACTTTTGGAAATAATTTACATAGAAGGTCTGAACTTGTTTTCTAAAATACATTTAAAAATTAGTCATATTGTGTTGGATTTTTTTTTCCTGCAACAGGAAAATCAATACTATTCTTTCTATGTTTGAAAGGATTATTTAATTAAACATTTATTCCGTTTCAGCACCGTGCAATACGATGCAGCTAAGAAAAAAAGGTCAAATTCTGATTTGGATCACAGATTCCAGTGAAACCAAATCTATTAACAATGCATTGTGATAACATTTATGCTGTAAGATTATTATATAAGGAGTTGAAGTCTGATGAAATTAATTTGCAAATGTGAGTGCAGAGTTTGACAGGCTAGAGTATGTCTGTTTCAGACACTATGGCATTTTGATGTGACATATTCCTTGCGGATAGTCTGATGGGAAGAACAAGGCTGTTAGAGAAACTTGATAGAAGTTAGATTGAATTTATTTCATTATACCTAAGAATCAATTGATATAACTCGAACTGTAATTTGCCTTTTTTCTACTCATCAGATGCAACCTTCTTTAGCAGGGTCATTTCTAATTGTAGGACCAGTGCTTGTAGAAGAAAATAAATGCTTCAGAGCACAGCTGGGATTTTATGAATATCTGGAGTGTGATGGAAAGGGTGGAAAAGCAAGGGGACGATGGCCCTATCACCACCTCTTCCAGTGAGGTTTGTATGACAGGCTGATTATGTGAGACAGGCAAAATGATGCTGCTCTAAACACAGGTTCTTTGCTCAAGTTTTTAACAGGCAAGGCAAGAAACCCTTTTTGAACTGCCAAGGAAGTGCCAAGATATGACCCTTTTAATTCTTTAGTTGATGGGCAGATGGATTAATGTAAAAAGGAGTAGCTTGGGAAAGTCGAAATAATTCATATGAGATTGTTTAACACTATCAGAAAATGAATCACGTTAAATGAAATCTGTATTAAATGTTCTTATTTGCAAACTTTTTTCTAGTTCTTAACAAGTTTAGTTTCTCCTTCCTATTGTTTTCTTGTATGTGATCATATTTGATTAGACCTTGCTGTATTTTATTTGGTAGTTGTGTGGACATCCTTTTGACATTTCATTTTATTTACTGAAGTATACAAGCCCAGTGTAACATGTTGAAAACGATACTTCATCAACTATATATCATACTTTATCTGTAGCACTGCTATGTTAAAGCTGAATTGGTCCATCTATCTATTATAAGTCCTGATTTGGGAGGTTTAAATATTTCAGCTTTTTCTCTCCAGGCATAGTCAGCACATATTTTATTTTACTGTGTCTCCAACTACCTAATTCTCTAGCCAAGGTACTATAGCTCAATAGCAACAAGCTATCAACCCACCCCTGTCATTTCAATTTTTCACACATTTTCTTAGTCTGTATGTTCTATATCTCAGTGAATTCTTATCTCCCTGGTCCACTGCCATAGGTTTGTGGTATATAACAAAGCTTCATCTCTGAAATGTCAAAAATAATGAAAAAAGGAAAATCACAAAAGAGAAATTGGCCACAGTCACTTCTGTGGATCCAAAGCTCTTAGATTCCTGTTCATCAGCAAACCTGAAGTTGGGTAGCTTTTCTATCACCTGCACTGCAGCTCTGCTGTCACTTGCCAATGGGGTGCTGCCCGGCGATGAACACTTCTGGAAGAATTTTTCTGTGCCAGTACTCACTATCAGCTAGAGAAACGACTGTACATCAACAAGGGATCACTCTTCTTTTTCAGCTGTCATGCAGACAAGAGCAGATACAGTTACAGGAGAAGGTGACATAAGAACATGTAGTAGTTATAAAAGAGGAACTGTAGGTAAGATTAGGAGATTTATATGGAGTTTCAAAATTTCTCGGGAAGGTCATTGTAGGTATAATCCTCACTTTCATTACTACATTTCATCAAAATTTCAATCATCAATTCCTTTTAAAAGGTGATATTTTCCTTCCACTTGGATATGTGATTCCTCCCCTGGGATGAACTGATGACTGGCCATTTCACCAGTAATAAACAGAAAATCTTCATATCTCTCGACATTAAAACAAATCAGTGTTAACGGAAAAAAATGTGAGAAGGGAGAACAATGGATGATGTTGTTCTCATTTAACAGATGGATTGAAACTGAAAAGCTGGAGAAAGAAAGGAAGGACCAAAACATATTGCCCACCCTAAAGGCTGAAAACAGTAAAGAAATAGGCATGAGGGAGTGTAATAATTCTCTTTTTAAAAAAAATAATTAAAAATCTGCATTTATCTGCACAGTAATATCAGTCATTTGACCATTATCTTATTAGAAATGCAAGGCAGTAATCAGTGTGGCAAAAGATCTAATTGTGAGAATTCTTCTGGAAAAAAAAATCTAGAATAAAAAAATACTACTATAAGGCATCACTACTCCTCTGTGCATATACATCTATGTAGTTCTTTCCATGCAGTTATAAACATCAAATATATTTTAGGGAAAAAAAGAAACCCACATAACTTTTTCATTGACGTTATGGATGATGCAGTGAAAACACATTAAATTCACTGTAGCATCTTTACAGCTTTGTGGATACGACAGTGTCTGTTCTGTACCTTTCCCACCCCTATGCCACATGTCATCAGGATCAATTAATGATTTTTAAGTGGACCACACGCACACACACACACATGTACACATGCATTATGGGCAACCTAGATTTCCAGCTACTGTACTGTGAGGATTGTGGCTTACTCCCAAATCTCTGACCCATGATTTTGCTGTTTCAGTGAATGCTGCCAGAATTATTGGAAGGACAGTATGAAGTGTATGTTCTCAGTCCACAACAGGGTATGCCAGAATTGAGCAATTAAATGGAATTTCTTTCATCCTTTGAAGTGTAACAGAAGCCAATAAAAACTGAAAAATTTAGTTAGTAAATGCAGCACCAGAAGTAGTAATTTTACTGAATCAGAGGGGGTGGTGCAGGGGGGAAGGATCAAACGCACAGAGCTGCGGGATAAAAAATCTGGACAGCCAACATCTTCATACTTTAAGTAAGTCAACGCATAAATAATAATCAGAAGGATCAACTGGCTATTTGTGGAACAATAAAATGATTGACACCAAATTAAAGTACCAGCAGCTACACGACAAAAAAGACTAAAATTGTATCATATGTGTCGGGTTCATAGCCAGCCTTTGAAGCCGAAAGCTCAAAAACATTTATGCACAGATTACCACTGTTGTGCTGTGGTTGAAGTACCAGAAAGATTTACTTTCTTTACCAGCCTTATCTAGGATCATCTCCTTCCTGAAGTGGAATGCAATGAAATGCCAGGTAAACAAGGAGGGGAGTGGGTGGGGGGAGTGGGGGGTGGTAAGGTTGGGAGGTTTTTTTGGTTTGTTTTTCTTTTTAGTTAAAAATTTACCTTGCCCTTTTTGTGAGGGTGTCAATAGATTTCAGTATGAAAAGCACGAGTCTGGGTCTTGTGTGCATATATAGGGAAATTTGAATCCTGAGTCATACCCTACTTGAAAATGCTCTTTGGATGCTTCATATATATTCATTTCATCTTCTCCTCCTGTCTGCTTCAGTCCTCTCTCTCTTGGGTCTCGGCATCTGATTACAAATCCATTCCCCCCCAAACCACCAAATCCTATTTAGAACATATTCAGGACACAGCTCCTGAGTTTGAAGCAATCTGTCATTTTTATGAGGAGTTTTGACTGATTTTTATGGGAAGCCTAAGGGACAAATGGCATGCTGCATGCCAGAGTGGAGTGATTAGACTGCCAAACTTGGAATCACTAGCAAACACCCATTGCTGTTCTAATTAACTTACTACATTCACCATTTGCATAAATAAATTGCTTAATTGAAGCTTCCTCAATGGCATGACTTTGCACAAATTTTGTGAGACCAAAGCTATCCAAGAAGGCACAGCGAATTTTGTAGTTTTTATAAACAACTTCTTCCTTTTATGGAATCCTCATTCATAAAGTATTTACCAGTGCTATGTTAAGTTTATAGTTTATCTTTTTTTGCTTGAATTATGAGTTTTCTAAATAAGATACAAATACCACATCTTTGCAAATTAGATTTTGTAATAAACAGGTCAGTGCTTCTTTAAGTACTCAGCCAAGATATGGCAATCATACCTCATTAGTGAGTATCTTTCGAAGACTTCACAAGAATCTCTTAAAGAATTTAATGGACACTATAAAGAGATGCAGCTCAATTTCTACATCTTTCATGAGAAACAGAAAGACAAGGGAATTGTCAAGTCTACAAAAACAACATTAGAAGTTAAATTTTAGTGGAACAACCATAAATAGAGTACAGCATAATTGGGAAAGGAAAATCTCATTTGTGAAAATCACACTGCAACCACCCTGCTAAGACTAATACCGTAAAAGAAACTGCTACATGGAAAAAAGATAAAAATAGCTAGGGTAGAGTTTTTGAAACATCCTGGGCACACCCTGTCTTTCTCAATGTTTCTCTTGTTCTGGGAATAGCTTAAGGTACAAAAGTAACACATCCTGAAGTAATTGCTCACTTAAAATGAAGAACAAAGAAGCTGGGGGAAGAACTCTTTGGTCACAGGAGAAATCAAGATGAGTAAATGCAATAAAATATAATAAAATAAAATATCCCCATATCTGAAAACAGGTTTCATAAAAAAACTAGAGAAATACGGAGATTAAGCTCAACTTCCATGCTAGCCATCTGCAAGCAATTTCACACATGTGGGTGACTTCACCATTCAGTACCTAACCTGGCAAGATCAGACCAGAATGACTTCTCTTCCAAAACCCAGATAAACAGATCATAACATTCAGAGTGATTCATCAAGGCAAAAGCATGACTTAAATTACACTAACTTTAGCTGAAGTAAATGGTGCTAGATATCTCCAAACCCAGTATATGAACCATGTAAATCACACCATTTAGTTATTCCACCAGGATAACACTGAGTGGTGGAAAGAAACTCAGGATTAAAGTGTTTTGTGTATGCCATTTCCCACTGAACAGAAGTCTACTGTGTCACTCATCTACTTGGTGACAAAGCTGTGCGGTGATATTCCCAGCCTTTGGGCAAATAGAAAAACTTTGAAATATGAACATTTCTGGAATGTGCTGAAGCCATCTCAGCAACCCAGGAAATCTGATCAACTACCTTCCCTACCAGTAGCTCTTGGCTCCACCCTTCGTTGTCCTCTAGAAGCCTTTGAAGTAAGATTTGAACCAAATTCTGACAGACCTGATGATATCTCAAGGTATTCTTCAAATATGCCAAAGACAACACAAATCTGCTGTGCCAAATTTCACACAGAGCAGCACCCTGTTTGTGATCAGTATAGGGTTTGACACCAGCCGTATGCAAATCCAAAGGTAGGAATAATCAATATGGGAACTTCACCAGAGTCTATTGCCAGATTCAGGGATGCAGGTATGAGGTTGCTAAATGTCTGAACAAAGAATCAGAGTCTTCTCTACAAATAAAAAGGGGTTTTGTTGCTAGAAATACCTGAACAATGCAATGCGTGTTAAAATCATACACAGGAAAAAACAGGGGAGGAAATGCGGCACAAATATAAACAGATCTTATTGTAAGATACAAGATGTGATCAGGAACTTTTTTCACAGCATCAGAAAATTTATTTCCTTGAAACTTTTATCAGAAGCGTTTTTCAGTTGCCAGATGCTATTGATAGAAACTGAGAGAAAAACCTGAAGAGCAGGGGCACTCCCACGGCTCTCAGAAGAATGTCAGAATCGAGTTCCTGGGCTGATACAAACATGTGGGTGCAGAGCTTTCATTAAAGTTAGTATGTGAGGTTACTCCGACCAGTGATTCCTCCAGTTTCTCATGAAAATTCCCTGAAGGGAAACAGATATTATTTTTTTTTTTTAGTATAAAAATGTATGGTATGGGAAAACTGTTTCCCATGCAGAGCTGTGTCATAGCAATGGATTTTCCACCTGCAAGCATAGAAATATTTTAATCTAATTAGTTCAGTGTGTCATTTTCTGTGCAGGCACAGAAGGCGGTTCAAAAATGGCACACATGAATTAAACTGGAGAAGACTCCTCAATGACTTGATTAATCAAAATAAACCATTTCTAGAATTTAAGCCCACCAGATTTTTATTTATTAAGGAAACTGCTGCAATTCTGACAGATGATTTAATTGAAAGCCACTTTCAGCACAAAATTTATTAGTTCCTTTAAATCACCTTTGGTAGTTATTCAAGCTGATCTAGTTCACTTGACCCAGAAGCTGTGTGCAAGCTCCTATACAAGCTATTTATGGTGGAGGAAACACCAGCTGAAGGAGTAATTTCTTAAATCTGGACATCAAGGAGGTGAGCTGTCTACACTATTCATGTGTTGTCAAGACTTGACAACGAACAAGGCTTAACAAGCAACTCATCAGTGCTCTCAGATACTTTGTGTACTACACAGAAAAGTCCTTTGTTACATTTATTACTTTGTACTTCAATAATGATGCCTGAGACTTTCAGGATATTTAAAAAAAAAAATGCTATTTCCTTTATACAAGATTTTAGCAAGGCTCCCATCATGTTACTATTCACTGTCTCTACATAAGGTCTCTTCTAAATTAGTTTGTGAGAGAGAGACCTTCAGGTCTACAACTTTACATGAGTCAATCTTTAATTTTTAAAAATTAAACTATAATGTATTATAAGACTTTCTGTCACAATGAAAAGCAAAATCAGAATCTTCAGAGGGAAGAGCCTGTGGTTTTAATACTAAATAGTGATTTTATCTGCCTGTAAAATATGTTGAACATGAAATATAGTTAAAAAAATTCTCCTAAGAAACAAAAGCTAGAACTAATCAACATGATTATCTGCTTCATGGGCATAGACATTCCCACAGGAAATAATAACAGCCCCAGATTTATTTCATTCTGAAGTGGAAAAAAAAAAAAATCTCAACGTTTCCTGCAACTTTTTCTACTGTATATCAGGGTTGGAGCGTTTAGCTTCAGAATTTTGAAATGCCATGGGCATTTTCCTGGTCTCTGTTATTTTGTACTGATACCACCAAGTACCAGTAGCTGCCAGGCTCCAGCACAGGCACTCGCCATAGGCAAGTACCGTCTGCCTGCAGGGTGGCAGGATATGAATGACACCATGTGCTGCCCACCGTAGGGCCAAGGGTACTGCGAGGCCAGAAGACCTGCCTTGCTGCTCCCCGCCAGCTGCCAGGCTGTGGTGCAGGAGTAAGAGGGACACCGGCTCAGGCATCGTTTCAGGAAAGACTCCAAGCAGGTGTCCTGCAGACAGCCACCTCCCTCCCTGCCTGCCTCCCGTATCTGTTCCCAGACCCAGCCCAGCAACCCTGCCTGAATAATCGCCCCGATGGGAGGTGATCTCACCCAGGGACATGAGTTAGTCACTGAAACATGACCAGTTGACCAGCAGACACCAGTGGATGGACTCCTGCTCCTTTGACGATCTCTGCACCAAGCACTGGATATTTTAATTACATTTGTGAAATTCACTTACAGATGCTCTGATGAAGTCACTGGAGCCTGTGAGGTTCAGCTGGGCTGACATGTGCAGCTGGGCAGCAAGAAGGTCCCTGACTGCTCCGATCTCACGCCTCCCTCTCGCCCACCTGTAGACACTTGACGACTCTCCAGTCTCTCTTTTGGTTCTTATAATGGATTTAATAAAGGAAGTGCTGACACAATCTTTGCTACAGCAGCATAAGTGCTCCCCTCCAATAAGGGGAAAAGTACAAATATAAAAATGGCTTTCTTTGTTCAAAATAGAACAAACCAGATGGTTTCCCAGACTATAGTACCTAAAAACTCTTTCACTGATTCCAGTGTGTACAGTATAATAAAAGTGTTCAGGGGCCTCTAACTTCTTATAAGGTATTTTATTGTCTTTATTCACTGGTCTGGATATTTGCCATGACAATAATTGAACCATGAAAAACACATATTTCTTTAAAGCGTGTTATAGTGCAGTTTTTAAGGAATTGCTAGTAGAGTGTAATGGAAATGATTTTCATTAATTAATGCTTTGGGACAATTAGTACAGTTGAATAAATAAAAATATTTTATACGTAAAACTTGTATGATGTTCAGCTCTGTCATTTCTCAGAGCAACATTAAACCTAACCAACATTTTCTAAACTAGAAAAAGTTTATACATAAGGAATAAATTTCTGTGTAGTTGAATGTTTTTACTAATGCTTGTACACTATATACTTCATTATTAGCAGCAGAAAAAGTATGCTTTCTATTCATTATACTTACGAAGGTAGACTACAACATCAGGATGAGGCTGGTAAATGAAAAGAATTATCTGTTAAAAAAAAAAAAGAAAAAGTAAAGGAAACCCTATTCAAGAGAAAGTTAAAAGGCACTCTTGTAAACTTTTACTCAGAGGAACCGCACCACTGAAGCTGTTTAACTAGGGAATACTATGAATAATCATCATATTGGCCCCAGATACACATTTTCTTCCCCAAAACAGTAATAAGGAGGAAAAGATAGTCATTCATAAACACCTCAGTGGAGCAAGGGGAAGCTTTTAACAATCCCAGGTGTGCAGAGCTTATAAGTAATAACAAAAAAAGGGAAAATGTGGGGAACTATTACTTTACTCTTTCAGAATGAAATTAGGTGACGCATCAGTGTAGTTATGGGAATAGGAACGATTTTGAGGAATGTGCAAAACCATGCACAAAATCTCTTGTCTGTAGTTTCTATGAAAGAGTAAAGTATATGCTAGGAAAACTATCATTCTGTATTAAATGTTTCCTCACTTACCCTGTCACCCCCTTGTCCCCATCAGCACAGCTTCCAAACGTGCAGGTGCTCAGGCACAGGCAGAAACAAGACCGTGGCATGTACTAATGTGCACCAGGAAGTGCCATCATGACAGCGTCACGTTTTTATTTCTCTAGGGAAAACAAATTGAGATTCAGCCTTAATGCTTACGTGACAAGACAGACCACCATGCAACTGTCCTCTTGGCTGTGTCACCATGGCATGTATGTGATTGCCAGGCTGAGAGAATGACCAAAACTGATCTAGAAAACAACTGCCTTGGAAGAATCATTAAGACATGCTGATAGCCTCTCGCCCCTTCCCTGCCCTCATAAAAATGCTGGATGAGCTGGAGAGACAAAGGATTGTACAGAGCACTACGGAAGGCTTTCTATAGATGAGGTTTAGATAGCATAATCATATCAAACCATGACTTCTAATTTATCATAATCTAGAATTCGGCAGGGTCTCTGCTGCTGTGGCAGGGGGAAGGAAGCAGGGGAGGTCTAGGCTCGTTGGGACACAGCTGAAGCACAGGCGAAGGACGCACAGCGTCAGCCTTGCATTTGCCTTATTAACAATCCAGTGAAGAATAAACTGTAACTATTATATTGTAGGAACCTTTGCAATCATTTTCAAAACCTATACAACTAGCTTCAGAGAGATCTGTATTACCCCTTTCTAGACCGCACATATTGCGTGGGCCTTTGGGGGGTTTTGGTACAGTGATTCAGGTAACCATTGGGAAAGAGAATTTTGTCTATTGTTTGCATATTAAAGAGAGGAAAATTCAGGTCTGCTTAGGTTCAAAAGTTTGTTGAAGTAAATGGACTAACCCACTGGCTTCCCATCAGGACCTACACTTTTCAGGAAATAATTTTCCTGTTTAGGTATGCCTTCCAATGTTATTTGTATATTATACAAAATTGATATTAATGTGTTATATGATTAAGTATACAGTTAATAATGGAGCGTTTGTCTATCCAATGGCTAAGGAAGAGAGCTGAGAGCTTACTGCCTCTGAACTATATTCGCAACTTGGCTGGTTTTCCGTGTATTTGAAAACAAGAAAAATTTTCTAAAGTTAAAATCTTGGCCATGATTAATGCATCTTAATGTTCTCTACAAATGCTGTCAGATTCTCTGGGAAAGCCCTACAAAATGTAATAGAAAATATTTATTCCAGCCAGGTTTTCAACCCCCCAAGGGATTTAAGTACAGAACAATGCTCAACAGTGCTGTAGATGATTGTAGCAGGTTTAGCAAATACGAGAAAGGCATAGTTTCCCTTGAAATCCTAAAAATTGGGATTAAATTCTATACAGGCCTAATACTTTTCTATGGAATCTCTTTGTTTCATTCCTCACTTGCTATAAGTTTTTTTGCTGGAGTTCCAGAGAAACTCTCACCTGAGAGAAATAAGGCATCTTACGTATTGATATGTTCTGTACTGTCCAATGTTTTCCCTCTGCTCAAACACTCCAAATTACTAGTGTTCCACTGTGTGTTAGGATATTTCTGTCTTAACCAAGATGAAAACAGAACATTATACGTATTCAGGTTTGGTCAAATGATTCAGTTCAGCTGAATCTTTTACAAATTATTTCTCCAGATTGAACATCTTAGGTCTCAGCAGCTGAAGTCACCACCCTCCACACTGATGACCAATCTAAAGCAAATCAAATTCTGTTTCGTTTACAGTCATTGCTGGAAACATACCAAGGCTCCGGGCTTTCACAGTTACACAAGGAGTCTTGGGACATCATATGAAAAGAGGCCAAGTGTAATTAATGGGCAACGTCTGGCTTCATAAAACCTTCCTGTGCTTGCAGATGTTCAACACTTTATCTCTCTATCAGACATAAGCATTACAATCTTTAAACGATGTGCTTAATTTTAGGGTCTAACTAAACCTAGGGGAAGAGATGTGTGGTCTTAGTGTTCCTAGGCAGCTCCTGGTATAGAGAAAGGTGTTGCCTGCCCTGGGGCCAAGGAGCCCACCAGCTCCTCAGGGGCCATTTGTGCCAGCACTTCATTGCCTTTCTTCTTGTCAGAAACTAAATCTGTCAGATGAGAGGCAGGACATCAAAGTACCTTGTGCCTTACCCCGGCTGGCTGAGCTGCAGCTCCTCATTACCAGCAGCAACTACAACGCTGACAAGGCATGCTAAGCACCTCCATGAGGGTGGGTGCTAAATTCATTGGAGATCTATCTCCAGGTACACAATTATCTAAGCAAAAGAGCTGCATTTTTACGGCCCTGTATGATGTCTTTCAGAACCCACAGATGACAAATTTCTACCTTTCAGAAAATAAACTCATAGGAATAAAACAATTGTTTCTGCGGATTGAATAGAATTTTTATCTCACACCATTAAAAATAAGTTCTTGCTGTTAATTTTCTTCTTAGTTACAAAAGGTCATTCTCTGAATGAGGGGTGAAACAGCTGTTTAGACAGTACAAATAAGAGCACTGATAGAAGAGTTAATGTTTTGACAATAAACAGGAGACATTGATCAGTGTACCTGCAAAAATTTAGTTTAAGTTCTGGATGTTAGGTTGCTGGCACAGTTAGTGCCATGAGGCTTAGTCTGCCCTGTACATCTTTCGGTTGTGTTTGCAACACATTTGGACTGCATTTGGACTTGTGTGTGCGTGTGTGCAAAAGATGGAGCCTTTTCATACGTAGTTATATGTTTTACAATACTATCCCCAAATATTTTTTTTAAAATCCATATGAATTACTATACATAGCCTCTTTAAACAAAAATAATGCAAACCTTACTGATATGAGGCTGCATCCATAGGAACTGATCTTCACCTAAAACACTAGAATGAAATAACCACAGCAGGGAAAGACTGAAGCAATGTCTACACTGGCTTTGCTTACCAATGCTTTCACACTGCCTTGAAGGGCAAGGCTTGGATTTGTACCAGCTCCCTGTTGTACTTCACTTTCCTAGACAGCTGGCTGACCCAATCCTGGACTACCAAGCAAAGATGGACAAAACAACTGCTCTGGGAGTTGGTTCTCATGTGGTATATACTCACCCAGCTCTCCCCTCTGAGGGGCTGGACCCCAGCCGCCTCCCAAGACATTTAATACCTGGCTGGACAGGACACTAGGTGCCATAATTCAGCTGTATTTGGAAAGAAAAGTAGAAATACACCTCATTTGACACATAAGTACCATTGATAGCACCTGTATTTATAATGTCATCTGCTTGGATGTTTAGTAAATGTTATGAAACACACTATCCTAAAGGTATTTTGTATCTTTTTCCAGTTTTATTTCCTTATTTTCACTATATAACATCTGAGATTGAAAATTAAGTCCCCTGTTATGTGCATTAATATGGTGATCATTTTATACTGGCAGTCCTTTTATTCTAAAAATTCTGCCTTTTCTAAGCAAGCACCTATGACCAGTGTATCCTGAAATAAGAAAAAAACCTGCTCTAATAACTGTTTAAGAGAAGAATTCATTTAGCTTTTTTTTTTTTTTTACAAAACTCCTAATTTTAGTATTCTGTGTCAGAACAAAAGCTACTTCAGCAGTTGCGTATCTTTAGTTAAAACAAAGTTTTCTGGCTATAAGCATTCATTTAGAAGGCCTGAAACCCCATGGAATTATATCAAGCAGGTTACTAGTCATCCCACTGTCAATTTTAGCTGACATATTAATCCATCTCTCCCTTGGCTGCACTATGGTACAGCAACTGCACTGTATTAATCAGGTGGATAGAATTGGACTTTTTTTTTTTTTTTTTTTTTTTAAGAAAGTGTGGGAAAATGCACTTTCCCAAATTTAGAAGCAGAGATCTAATTCAGCTTAAATGGCTGTCATATTGTGTTTTCTGGAAAATATTACTTTATTTAAAATATCAATTTGATAATTTGTTTTAAAATAAACAAAAAATTAAAATAAAGTAATTTCAGTGTTTTTCTGGTTCGTATTTTTAAGGCATGACCTACTTCTTACGGTGGTTTATTAGGAAGATGACATCTTAGTAACTCTTCAAACTGACTACTTATTTGCAGGTTTCTTTCTGTTTTGTATAATTTGAGCACCGTTACCTGAGACATGTAGATTTGATATTTATAATCTGAATCATTATATCTGAATGATAATAGACAATGGAGCCAAAAGCATGAAATCCAGCAGATACCATAACAGAATAAGGGCAACTATCTAAAACTAGATATACGCTGAATTTATCTTTTGTCTTACGTTCCCTTTCTCCTGAAGTCATCTTCCTTGTTATTCCTAAAGAACTTATAAAACTTAGCTGTCTGCAGTAATGGTGAGACTTTTTTATTTATATTGTTATTTAATATGATGGGCATGCTGGTTGGGGCTGATGGATACAGCAGCATATAGTGCATGTTTTAACTTGTTGACAGCTGTGCTGTGTAAATATCTGAAAGCCTAAAGCACTTTAATATTTGTGATGGTTTTTCAAATGGAAAAGGTCTTCACTATAGCAAGAACACATTGAGCAGCTCAATACTTTACCTTTTATTTTTGACCTTCGTGTTGTCCCAATAATTCTCACCATTCCTGAAATAACTGCTACCTTCTGAAATAATTTGAAACCTGCTTTTTCCTAATAGCTCAGACCACAGCCATTCTCTGCCCACATACCTGAGAAGTAATACGATATTTGATTCTTCGTTCTCATGGTTTGGAAGCTAAAGTTAAAATATCTCAAAGCTTGTAATGACAAATAGAAAGGCAGCCTCCATCCAAAAGTCAATTCATGACAAAATTATTTGGAAACTATGACTCCGAAACTTTGACTTTAGACCATCACTTTAGATTGTTCATATTGGTTTTCCAGTCTGCCCTACTGAAAATTAGATAGATTTTTGAAAATTAAATTATGTCTTCATACTAAACTTCCTCAAATCCAAAAGTGAAAAAAGAAAAAAAGAAAATAATAATAAAAAAAAGAAAATAAAAGACAAGCAAAAAGAAAAAGAGAGGGAAGGCAAGTTAAAACAAGGAAGGAGGGAAAGAGAGGAGTGAAGGAGAGGGAAGGGGGAAGAGAAAGGAAGAGAGAGGAAGGAAGGAAGGAAGGAAGGAGGGAAGGAAGGAGGGAAGGAAGGAAGGAAGGAAGGAGGGATGGACAGACAGATCGACTAAAGAAAAGAAATGCAGGGAACAAAACCCCTTGTGTACATGGAAGGGAATTTCTGTCTACAGCCAAAGTCTCACTATGCTACAATTCAGTTTAACTCAAATAAATTCAGTGTGCAATACAAAGTCTTTGAAATAAATAAATAAATAAATAAAGCAAAACAAAAACCCCAAACCACAGTTTTTCATGTTTGCAAATGACTAACATTATGTTTACCAAATACAATTTATTTCTGCTGGTATAAACAGACATTAGAATATTCCATTTCCCCAGAGACTTGCAAGGCCCGGTTTGTAACAAACAATTTGTTTATCTCTGCATTTTCAATTTACAAATTTTGTACGTTGTTAATAATATCACGACAAGATTTTATGAAACACTTAAATGAAAGTTCTAATAAAGTCATTTAAAATCCATATATTCAGTGAAACATAGTTTCTTTCAAATTCTCAACCTCCCAAAGTAAATCTTACCTTATTCCTTTGTTCATCCAGTCTGCAGCTCCAGAATAAATACCACAGTAACATATTTTTAGCACCCAAAGGGCTTTGGGCTTTGGGCAACCTGGGGCTAGTAACAGTGCCAACAGCAATCTTATTAGACAGTAAAGAGAAACGCGCTAAGAGGGAAAAAAAAGAAGCATTTATGTGCTACTGAGGATGCTGCCTGCTCTACAGAAGCCTCTCTGTACCTGTGAAAGCTGGGTCATACTTTCAGGTGCTCTTCCGAGGCAGACTCATCAACGCTGCAGGGACCACGTGGATGCAGGCTGCTCATCCGGCTGGTGAGATTTATTTTCTGTCCTATATCTAACACTGTTGTAGGCGATGCCTGTGCTGTTGTTTAGGGCTGATGTTAAGACTCCCTTCAACAAACCTCCATGATTTCTTCATTCCAATCAATTCTTTGAGGCTGTACCAAAGTAATCTACAGTTGTGCTTCTTATTAATATATCACAACCTGTCAAAGAACTGGCCTAGAGGGGAGTTGTGGTGCTTTCTAAGAATTTCTCTCCTTAGCTGTAGTAAGAGTAACACTGAGGGCCAGATGTCAAGAATGAGAGTCTGCACTATTCTTGACTTTCTTGCAAGTGTCAAGCCACGTTAAGAGCCCTAAGCAGGAATGCTAAGCCTGCATGCTCAGACAGTGCCAAACATGCTGAGGAAAGGGAAAGCAAGTGTGTGTAGTGCCTCCCTACGATGGAGTTCAGCGGAGTTTTGCAGACTGAAGGGCAGAGCTAGCAGGTTTGGAGCTGCAGAGCTTACAGCCTAGTCAGCGTGCAGCTGTATGCATGGCCAGCCTGCTGGGTGTTGACTGGGCTCATGCAGTCCCCCTTGTTCTCAATCTTTAATGTACATATTGTCACAACAATCCTATAGAGTAAGGAAGTGTAATTAAATTTGTTTTGCAAACAGGAGCTATGTCACAGACGAATGACCGAACTCTGGAAGGTTTCAGGTGTTAGGATTTTTCCAAGTGTCCTGGAGGAAGACTAAGCCTGAGATTGGAATTAAACTCTGCTCTGTCATGCCATCAGTTGCTGGTTACGCTACTAAATCTTCTTGTCTCTCATTCAGCCATGCAGAAATAGAAAGACTGCAGAAAAGGTATATTCAAATACCTCTTCAGATATAATCATGATTGTGATTCTTACTCGTTTTTGATAAATATTCATGTCAACACACTTTTGTTCACATAAATTACTGACCTTCCAAAAATATCTGCATTTAGAGTGAGATAGGTTATTGGTATATGAAGGAGACTGTAAATTTCTGAGTAGCATTTACTTGCTATTCTTTTTTTTCAGAAGATTTCTGTCAATGCTGTAAGGGAAAAAGTGTTTAGCAAATTCTAATGCATGTCTATTCTCTTAAATGTATGTTCTATTTCTGTAATAAACATGCTTAAATCACTTTGAAGTTTGATTTCAAAAACAAATTGAATTGCTGAATTATTTTTCCTATGCATGCTGCAGGAACATAAATGTTTTTGGAAAACAGTCTTCAATGCATGTTCATTCTTCTAAATGGAGTGTCAGGGCATGTTAGGTGTACTTAACAGAATTATAATTGCAATTTTGCTAGGATGCAAAATGTCAAGACATGCTAGATGTTCTAAAGAGCACTGCAAGTATACCTGCTATATTTTTTCTTCAGCAAGTGGTTAAACAAAATTAAGCAAATTAGATATCAGCAACAAATATGAGGGGCAAAAGGTTAAGAACTACTATGAACTGAACTCATCTTGATGAGTAAAATACATTTTACTGGTATGAATGATTTCACCAGTTCTCAAGTAGGTTTTCTGAACTTTTGCCACAGGAAGCCCCTATCCAGTAAGGCACTTAAGTCCAAGTATAATTTTACTATGAAGTCAACAGAAGAACCATTTGCATGTTCTGCATTGTGCTAGGCAGACTCAAATCCTAAAACCCTAAACATAATGCAACAAAATTTCTTACCAGAAAGACATAAAGGCAGCATTTCAACAGCAGTAAATCTCCAGAGCTAAGTAGTAAGTGAGGACCTTGGCAACAGCAGTGCTCCAAAGGAGCATCTTGCTAGAAGGAAACACAGACTAAGCCAAACCAGGAAAACAGCAATCCATCTTTGCTACAGTTTATTTCCCTCTTTAATTCTCTCCTAATTCTAAGTGTCTCTGATGTCTGTTGGGATTCTTTTTGCAAGTTTTTCCCTTGTTGCCTCTCAGGATATGAACCGTCTAAACCCTGTTCAACAGAAAACTTGATTTATAACTGAAATCAGCAAAGACTAAATCACTGCTAAATAAAAGATTTTAATGATTACTTGTAAGTTTAATCCAAACCAGTGATTCACAGTTTACCAAACCTTAGTTTGAACACAATTTATATTAGTGCACAAAGGACATTTTTATCGAGTGTGTTTTCCAGTACCTTACAATGGTGATTAAAATATCTAACCTCAATTTAAAAGAAAATACAAAAAGGAAAATTATTTTATATGCTAAATTTATGTTTTAAAATTTGGTTTCATTATATTATTAAAATAAAAAGAGCTCCTGTTAATTTCCTTCTTATGTTTTCAGTGGGCACATAGTCAAATCTAGGCTTAATTTATTATTCCATTAATTATTGAAGTATATATATTGGAACGGTAAACTTTCTTCAAAAGGTGACTCAAGGATGATGTATTTCGTAAATTGACAAAGACAGGAAATAAGTTTGACTACTAGAAGAAAATGTAGCACTAAGCATTTAACAGTTATATTAAACAGTACTTAAGCAAAAAATACTCTTTTCATCAGTAATACTTTGGGGAGTGGGACTGAGAGTTCCCCTTCTGGGATGGCCCATTCAACTCTACATGTGTTTTTCTTAGACTTTTTCTGATGCTATGGATTTTTAGAGGTTCAGCTGAACAAGTAGCTATATCCAATGCAAAGAACATGCACTGTCCTAGGAGTTGGTAACATTCATACTTTATAGCTTTTTAGAATGCAATATTAGTAATATTCTCAAAAAATAAAAATGGAAGGAACAATTCAGCTAAAAACAAATAAAACCCATGAAGTCCAGCAGATTATATGGCCTGTAATAACTTTAGAAATAACCTAATATTAACTGTCTCTCGTATATCCAAAAAGGTCATGAAAACAGTCATGTAAATTAACAACCAGAACTTCCAAAACTGTGTTTTGTAGAAGCACTTTTCTTTTATATTAGAGCTATCTGAAAGAGTTTTATTATTTATATCTCCAGGAGGAAATGGTTAGTGACCTGCTGCTCCATTTAGATGTGACCAAGTCTATGGAGCCAGATGGGATATGCCCAAGGGCACTGAGGGAGCTGGCAGAGGGGCTCACCAAGCCACTCCATCATTTATCCACAGTCCTGGCTAACTGGGGAGGTCCCAGCAGACTGGAGGTTAGCCAATGTGATGCCCAGCTACAAGAAGGGCAAGAAGGAGGATCTGGGGAACTATAGGCCTGTCAGCCCAACCTCGGTGCTGGCCGTAAGCACCATAACCAGGGAAGGTTATAGAGCAGATCATCCTGAGTGCCACCACATGGCACATGAGAACAACCAGGGGATCAGGCCCAGCCAGCATGGGCTTATAAAAGGCAGGTCCTGCTTGACAACCCTGACATCCTTCTATGACAAGATGACTCACCTAGCGGATGAGGGAAAGGCTGTAGATGTTCTCTGTCTGGACTTTAGAAAAACCTTTGACACAGTCTCCCACAGCATTCTCCTGGAGAAACTGGCTGCTCATGGCTTGGGCAGGTGTACTCTGTGCTGGGTAAAAAGCTGGTTGGGTGGCCGAGCCCAGAGAG
>JAVJGI010000032.1:21106548-21118402 GCA_035590275.1 Ibycter americanus
GGTGGTCTTGGTAGTCCTGGATTAATAGTTGGACTTAATGATCTCAAAGGTCTTTTCCAACCTAAATGATTCTATGAGTCTATGATTCTATTTCACCCTTCTGTGCTCAATCAGAAAAATTTAAAAGTTTTATAGAACTGCCTTTTCCAGTACACTGCTGAAAACACAGCAGCTCCACAATATGCATTCTCTTCATGCAAAAGTCAATGTTTTTCAAAAGGTGAGGAGACAGAAAACTGGCAGTGTGTCTGTATCCAGAAAGGTTCCAGTTGACTGACGGAACGACTCCTTTGGTATCAACAAAATTCTTTCGTATCAACAAAAACTCCTAAAGGACCCTGCTGTAACTCATAAATCACTAACAAAAAAATTTTTTTCAGCTTCCTTATTTGTAAATCCCACTATTTTTTTAAGCCAGAGATGTTCAGATAAGTTTGTATAAGCGTGAGATAAATATAAAATAATTAGGCGTGAAGTAAGGAACCAATCTAGGGACTCTGAGTTTAATGGAACAATCATCCAGCACAATGATCAGGAAAAGGAAAATCATTGAAACCATCAGTCCAGAGCATAACAGCAGTATAAAAGTCAAACAGGGCAGAGGATTGTTAGGTGACGCACAGAATATAAAGCAGCAGAGGTTTTTACAGCATACGTTTACTTTGGTGTAATTGGAAGCAGTATTAAACTGCACAGGTGGCAGATAACTGTGAGCAGTCTAAAACATTTTGTCAGAGAAACTGGAAAAGAATAACATGATTTTGGGTAAAGAAACACCTTTTTTTCCCATTTGCACAGTACCTAATAGGATAAAATCCTGGACTGCAATGCTCTCCTGTCTCACAACTCATTATCATGATTAAAGTCAAAAAGCTTAGTGAAAACTGATTTAAAAATTGAAGAACAGAATTGCAGAAAATGCTCAAAATTGTTTGGTTTTTTTTTTAAAGAAAATATTTTATACATGCAGTGTGTTTAAAGACCATAGCATCCACAGACTACATAGCAAAATCTGTGTTCTGGGCAAGTGAGAGAGCATTCTGCCAATGATTCAGATCAAGACCTTGGCCCTGTGAGGCCAGTACTATATTGGTAGAAACCTCTGAACAACCAACACCAATTAAATTACATTAGAATGGATGCTATGGAAGGTATTTACGACCTTCACTGGGGTTATTCCAAATTCATATCAGTAAGGTCAACTTTTCCTATCCAAGAACAAGAACGAAGCACAGATTCAGAAGTAATACTGGAGAATATGAAGGTGCTTGATTTGATATCAATTTAACCAAGAAAAGGAGATAATTAGGTTTCATGGGTCAGAGAGTATGAAACAGCAGTTTATATCTTCACTGCTATGGTGGGATTGTCAGAAAACCCAAGCTACAGCAGCATTCTTTTCCATTTGCAGGGTGCTCCTCATAGAAGGAGCCTGAGATGGGTCTGCTGAATCCAGCTTCTCTTACAACGTTCCAGCATACTCTCTAATCTGTCACTTTGCTTCATGTACTTTTAAATTTTCCTTTGAGACTTTTCACATTATCTAGTCACAGTTCATCACTGAAATACTCTGGGTGTTTAAGCCTTGTCCTTGGATATCCATATAATAGCAATGTTCCATCAGATGTCTTTTTAAGCTTCATGCTACTATAACCTTTCTCCTGCAGACCAAGCCAATTATTTTTTCTCTTGACTGAGAAGCAAAATAGGCTTTTGAAAACAATGAAGCAAATAATAGCAGATTACTAAACGAAAGATGTATGTTTTAATTTAATTTATTTATTTACATTTTCTCATGACCTTCCATTAATCTAATGAATCTCATTCACACAGCCTCATATACCATGATGAATTTTGATATTGCTACTTTAATTAGGTGGAAAAAAAATTAAAATATAGTGTCGGTTTGGGAAAAGTAGGAAATACTGAAGTGGACATTTTAAAAGAAACAGAAATACTTTGTTCTTTGCAGTTACTATAGCGATTACAGCCCTGAAATTTTGATACGCCATCTTTTTTTTTTCCCTCTAAACTGTTTTTGAACAGGCTTTCCCAAAATAAAATGTATTATTTTGCCTATGAAATAGAATAATGTCTCTCATTTACTATTAACTCCACAAATACAAACAACAACAACAACAAAACCAAGGACAAAGAATCTAGTTTAAATAAATTAACTCTCCTAAATATTCTGTAGAATACTTAACCTTAAATAGTCCTTATGTTTAATCCATAAATAGAAGACTGAACTACCGCTAGTGTAATAATGAACGAATTTGTAATTTGCATGCTTGAAAATAAAGAAAATTCCATGCACTCAACATCTGAAATTCATGTGACAGACATGCACAGTTCCAGTTAATAAATTGATTAAAAGAAACCAAAGTTTCTAAGCTTTATTGCTGAGAGTGTAAGTGTTTAACACTTAAATATGCTAGATCAATGAACTATCCAAAGAAGAAACTAGGTCAGT
This sequence comes from Ibycter americanus, assembly GCA_035590275.1. Lineage (NCBI taxonomy): Eukaryota > Metazoa > Chordata > Aves > Falconiformes > Falconidae > Ibycter > Ibycter americanus. Next base: position 21,109,022 of record JAVJGI010000032.1, read on the forward strand.
TAAACTACTTGCTTTTTAAGAAATAATAACAACATTAATAATAAAGACAAAGACTGCTAGAAGGAGGTTCTTAGACTACCTGCCTCATTTATTTGTGATTTTTTAAATCTTAAAAGTATACTTCTATCTATAAAATACATTAATACTGGTAGATAGAATTTCCATTTTTTCTCAAATATTTTTGTACTCCTGGTCTATGAAATCTCCATAAAAATATAGAATCAATAAATAAATTTGTTTAAAGTTTGTCTTTTTTTTTTTTTTTTTTACGATTTAGAAGAAAGCTCTAGCTTTATCAAATATGACAAATTTTGTGATTCTTATTCTCAGAAATAACACTAGGAATCCAAGGAAGACTTTTTTCGGAAATGGTTTATGCTATGTATACTCTACTCAGACCTTATACCAGAAAGAAAAAATGTTTCCAAATCACTTGTTTAACCTTTCAAAAGATATAAAAACAAATCGCAGTGCCCCTAAGAGAAAAAAAAAAAAAAAGTATTTTCTGATAAACCTTTGCAGGAAAGCATTTACTGAATATACACAAGCGCTTAGGGTTTTCTTCTCTGTAAATTTCAACAGGTACAGCCCAGAATTTCATTCAAGTATCTTAAAAATGGAGATGTACATTGAGGGGTGAATAATGTTTCTGACCTAGAAATGGAAAATCATCCGCAGTTCACTATGAATGAAGAACACAGCAAAAAATGTTACTCAAATGCACAACAAAATAAACCATCTGAATAGCCTAAGCAAAGTTATTCTCAGGTGTGGGTTGTTGTTGTTTTTTGGTTGGGGGTTGTTTTGTTGTGGGTTTGTTTGTTTGTTTGTTTGTTTGTTTTAGTGGCAGCCTATTACCTGGTTGAGGTTGCTCTTGTTCCTGTTCTGTCGTTAGTCAGTATTGGTGAGGCACGGAGAGTTACGTAGCTCAAACAGAGTGCAAACTGTCACCTCCAACCAGTAGACTTGCTTTTTGTTCATTACTATTCCAGGGCTCCTACCACCTGCAAGAACATGAAGTAGTTGAAATAGGAAAACTGTCCATAGCTATATAATCCATACCAGTGAAAGCAGAACTACGGACATTTAGCGGCAATCAATCAGTTATACATGCTTTGCTGTATATTATCAAAGCCAGGTGTTTCATTTTCTCTGTTCTGCTGTAACTTTTGATTGTTATATCAGGTACCTATTTTTTTCTTTTTTCTGCTTTGTTCCTTTGAGGGGCTCTGGCAAGACAGGTGGGGCTGAGAATGGCAGAACAGATGCTTTCCACCTCCGCTGATCTGAGCTGCTTCTGAGCATTCAGCTGACTGGTTATTCAAGCAGAATGGATAGAGCTCAGTTTAGTATTCGGTATCCTGGGTGGAAGTTGGAAAAAAGTTTTGACTCCTTCCCCCCATGTGTCTTGCAAGTTGGTTGATTCACACTTTGATATTTTTCTTGAAAGGTCTTAAAAATTCCTATTCACAGATTTGAGCATAGCAATAAATAAGGTCCTGCCAGTCAACATAGGCAGTTCAGTAGAACAGTTTAGCAGGGAGACCAATGGAGTTAAATTGCATTAATAATTAAACAACATTTAATTTAAGTCTTATGGAAAAGAGATCAACCTTTAGATGTGTGTATCTAGAGAGACACCTTCCCAGCCAAGACAACAAACATTTTCACACTAACCACATCATTATCTAGATTTATGCTGTGCAAATTGTTGACTGAAAAAACAGTTTTGTAAACCAATGTATGAATTAATTGCTTGCAGTAATTCTAAACTATAAAAATAAATATATGAGAAAGAATTTTAAAAATCATTATCTTCAAAAATATTCATCTGATTGAATTAGTAAAATTCTTAGATGCAATATTACACTATAAATAAGGAAGTGATGCATTTATGGCAAAGATCAGAAGACATATTTCATCTGAGAAACTGGTGAAATTCATATAATTCAGAACAGTAAAATTCTTAGTTCTATGCAGTGTGTCTGACAGTAAGATTTAAAAAAGATCTAAGTGTCTGACCTTTTTTTAATAAGTAGACTATTTCAAATGAGCACATCTGGTTTATGTTCCTAAACCTCTGGCCTTTAAAAAGTTCTGTTCCCAATTCACACAAAATACCATTCAGGATTGCTTGACATGGTGACCTTCCCCATAGGTGGCTGGCTGAATAAACCGATTAAATAGATTCAGGGATTTAGCATATATACAGCAAGTTAACACTTGCATCCTGCAACCATTAGTAAACATACTTGCTGTTCCTCTGTAATTTCTACTATAGGTATGGAATTGAACTGAGATGAAAAAAATTCCACTTATAAATAAAGCAAGCACTTATTAATTTTCATGTCAGAGAAGTTTCCATTATATTGTCACATTTTCTTAGATATAAAGCAACACAAATCAGAAAAATTCAAGTAATTACAACATTAAATGTCATTATGGTTTCACACAGATTAAGGCACTGAAGAGGTGGACAGGTTATGTAAATAAATTCAAACGGTCAGTAAATATTTAACAAACTGTTTTGTACTAGGTAAAGCTAAAACTTAAATAGCGCATGGACTAGGAAGGTTTTATTTTTTTACCATAACCATTAATAGCACGTTCATTGTTATTTGTGTAGAGTGTAATTCTTTTTGACTTTGCCTTCCATTTGCCTTGAGGACAAGCCAGTTTAAAACTGTTCAGCACACTGCACCATGCATAACAGGTAATCTGTCTAATTAAGGCCTGTAAGGATGTTCAAAGTAAAATATTGAAGAGCTTCCATAACCTCACTTTCACCCTCCCTGTGTACCGCAGCTTCTGAGACTCAGAGATACCCTAGCCATTAACTCAAGTGTTTACACTCTAAGCTCAAATTCTACTTTGCCAGAATGGTTCATTTCACATTTTACAAGTCTGTTTTCTCATTTACAGGCAGAAAGCAATTTATCAAATTTTTATATTACATTTCTCAGCTTGTTCCAATATTGGATGATATAGTATATGACTGGAAATTCAAAATGCAAAAGCATACTGTGACTTTATCCAGGGACCTAATAAGATTTATATCCACATTTTTTTTGTGTGTGTGTGTCTGTTCATTTGGTGCATTTCAATGAATTATTAATTATGACCAACAATAAAATATTATTTTGCTCTGATGCACAGCAAAAGGAAAGATACCCAAGATAAATCCATCTGACAGCTCAAAGCAGACATGGCCAAAGTATGCTCACAAGTTTCTCATCAAGTATTGCATGACATGCATCTGCCCATCAAATGAACCAGACTGAGCCTTTCTGAAGATACAGATGTAATCTATGGGGAGGTAAAGTCAAGATTTATTACATGTTGGGTGGCATTGATTTGATTTTTTTATAAACAGCCAAAGCTACGACAGTGAACATCAAAAGGTTTCATTCTATTTTCCAAACATATTTTTAAAGGTTGACATATGGGATGGAAATGTATGGTAGGATGCATGTTCTGAAGCTGACAGAAGTCAGATTCAAAGCTGCATGTAATAACTTTTTGCTTAGGAGATTTAGATCATAATTAAACTCAGCATTACGTAACTGCTATAAATATCTTTATATCTGCTGAGAAATTTGTTTTCATTTTATTACATTTTCATTTTTATTACATTTTCCTAACTGACCTGCACTCTAACACAAGCTTTCCGAATATTTTAGGTACATATGCCACACCTTCTTGTCATTTAAGATACACACCTCGTTTTTTAACATAATGAAAAGATACTGTTCGTCATATATATCAACTACATAATATTAGCATTCTTTATGCATTGCTTACTAATGCATGTTGTATAGCAAAAAAACACTGTAAGTTTCTTTAGTTTCAAGGTCATTATAAGAAGTGTTTTTGAAACTGCAATAAACAAATGTTAAAAACAAATGGAGTTTCTCTCCCTTACAGCTATCTAGAGAGTCAAAGAACATCTCCTAAAATATTCAGAGAAAACGTCAATTTAAAACACTTTGGGTCTAAAAGCAATATAAGCAGGACTAAAAATATTTCTGATTTTCTTTTTAATAGAGTATTCAGATTTGATTTGGTCTTTGTCATTCTATAAACAAGAAACTTATAAAAGATAACACTGTGCCCCACACATTAAGCTGCAGTTTCAATACGACCATTTTTTCTCTGTAAACTCTTCAATTTAAGTTGAAGCCTATCAGAAATATATTCAATGTGCTAAATAGACCTAATTGAAGAATATAGCATGCATTTTACCAGTTCCTGAAAAATCACTCTTTATCATATAAGGAATGACATATTTCATGCTTATAAAGGATTACTAAGAATGATAAGAAATCTGCTTTGAAAAAATCATACCAAAAGCTAGCTTAATGCTTATTTGAAGGAAAAGTGAATGCTAATGGATTTTGACAGGCTGATCATGCCTATAATAGCATCAAGCATACCAAATTCTTTTTCACACCACAGAGTCCCCAAGGGATCATCAACCTATAGATTAAAAGCCCTGACCTTTGACCTTTCTATAGTTAACTATCTGTCAACTGATTATTAGCCAGGCTACCAACAGGCATGAGATCCCTCCTCTGTTTATATTAATCACAAATAATGTTTTTAGGTATTATCAATTCACAACATACATTCACTAAGTGTGGAAGCTTCCCTTATAATCTTTTTTTCAGCTGCTATTGTCCATTAAAAATAGGGATCTGATCTGAAGTGCTATCTACTCTTTCACTGGTCATCTCTTTCCGCTTTCCTTATCATCAATTAACTTCCTTAACAAAACTTAATTCCACCACCCTTTTTCTTCCTACACCTTTGATCAGTTCACAGGGAAATAGCTGATGCCTTACGAGATGCAAAAACGATTCAATTTTTAAATTTGTTTAAATTTTATTTTAAGGGAACACTGCCAAGCTAATACTCAGGTGGTAACTGGAGGTGAGTTAAATGTTCGTCTGTATCCTCCTTGTTCTTTGAACGACTCAAATAGGAAAATTAACCGTATCATATGCTGACATATTAACCGTGTCTCATGCTTACATGTTTTATAGGCGCTTACAGATTTAAAATAAAATATTTCTTCTGGAGAGCAGGAAGCAGAGTCTTTCCTTGCTATGTAACTCAAGCACCTCACAGTTGGCTGCTCCTTTTGCAGAGCAGCAAGGCTCAAGCCCAGCTGGGATTGCAGAGCATCGACACCCTTTTGGTGTCAAGGAGTTGGTATGGGGTTTCCCACGTGGCAGGATAGCACAACTCTACATGAGTGTCATTTACCTCCTTCCCTACTTCAGCACCCGAATGGGCAGCAGCCCAGAAGCTGGGCTGCCCTGCTCACCACAGCTCCTGGGCTTAGAAACACGCTTTGGCGTCCCTCTGCGGTGCTAATGAGGGAGGGGAGCTGCTGGTGGGTGCAAAGGGTTAGTTAGTGAAGTACACTGAAACAGGCAGATCCGTGTCTCTGCTCTGTCCTTCATGTAAGTGATAGAAAAGGAATAATAGTAGCAAGAAGCAGGGCATTGCACAGGGGAAGTTTCCCAGTGCCTCTCTCACATGCCTGTATCGAGTCACGAAAAAGCTGTTTGATTCTTGCTGAAATTAGATAGATTTTCCATTTCACTGAGATATGAAAAAAGAAGACTAACTGTTATTATACTAGACACTGTCAATATATGCAGATTCTGTCCCAAGGTAAAACAGTAAGCTCAAAAAGAAACACAAAGCTTTATCCCTGTTGTCTTCTCAGAAGCCGTACCCAGCTTTTCTGTATACCAGTTTCCAAAATCTTGACAGTTTCCTATGCTCCTTCTTCCTTTTCAGGGAGAAAATGTTCAGAAGAAATGACCTTCTATTATGGTAAATTGAGATCTAGTGACTAATGGCTATTTGTTGTTGCAATTCATGACCTGATCTGTAGTGCTGGAAACCAAATCTCATTCTCCAGAGTGTAACCAGATATAACAGGCAGCCCCTGAGTTTATACAGGCAGTGTATTAACAACTGAGCAACTTCAAAATAGTTACCTTAATGAACAGTCTCAGATCTAATAAATTCCAGTGCTAAAACTAGGTGAACACACAACTGTTTTCATTTGAACTGACAGAACTGAAAATAAGACATTTCTCTTCTATTAGTTTATTCAGGGTGAAGAATAGCATTAGAAAAATAGAGGAAACCTTCTCATTGGTGTATTTTTTCAACAGCTTCAAGCTGTTAACAGTTACATTGTCCCCAGGTATGGTGTGGTGCATGTTATGGCTAAATGATTAGTTTAGAGGCTCTTGACATACAGACTCTTTCTGTTCCCCAGTATCAGCTGTGAAAATGTATTTCCAAGCAATTAAACCTCATCTCCTGCTGGCTTGGGAGCCAGGAACTTTCAAATTTCGATTCAAATTCTTCAACACCTACTACTGCTGAAAAAAAAAATATGCAACTCGGTTAGTTAGAGTCACAAAGAAATCTATTGATATATGTTTGAGTGTCTTTTAAAGAGGAAAATGAAAGGCCTGGGAAGAAAAGTTGCTAACATTGTAAGTAAAGCAGATGACAAAAAGTATTCACTTTTATTTTTGCAGTTTTGGAACTTGCAGCACATATACACATCAGCATGCACAACTGAAAGAGAGGTGTGCAGTACAGAACAGTAGGAAAACAGAGTTAATGCCTGACTCTTTCCTCCTTCCCCTCCCAGCCCTAAAGAAGACTCTCTGACTACACTGTTTTTAAAGGAGGGAACCTCTATTTGCAAATGCTCAGACACAAAATGCGGTATTGACCACAAGGTTATTGTACGACACAGGTCATCTTAACAGTGACCTACCTATGTGGCAGCTTGGTTTGTCTGCAGAGAGTGTCAGCCAGCTCTAAGGAAGGAGGAGGCACAGCATCACTTCCACCAAAGTTTGCCACATCCTCTATGCAGATACTGGAAAGCTGAATATTTAAGTTCAAGTTCATTTCTAATTATATTCAAAGCACATTAATGGCCCATTGCTAAAAGCCAGCTTGTAGGAATATGAACCCACAATTCTATGATTCTGTGAAGGAGAATAAAGATATACTAGTAATATCGCTCTATATGACTTTGTTTGTTGCTGGATCTTTTGAATGATGCTTTGCCATAAGTGTTTTAATTTTAGCATGTGTTTTTTCTGTATTTCAACATAAAAGATGTTGAAATACAAACAAGCAAGAGAAAGTGGGTAAAAAACCTTGATTATGTTGTTTATACATACTAAGAAAAAAAAAACGGCAAGAGCTTTCCATCAGATGCTGTCACAGCAAGGATGAAGTGTTTGCTTTGGGCAGATGCAGCTGCTGCCTGCAATACTCTTTTTATTGTTGCTTGTAACATGTAGTTATAGTTTTCAGCTTGCATAAAGCATAATCAATCATGCTGACCAATATTTAGCCTGCGTGTGATATAATTTAGGGCAGTTTGATGTAGAGAAGTTTAATGATTTATATTGTAAGGTGCAAGATACTTGCATGAAGGATATATATGTATATATATAAAAAAAAAAAAAGAAAAAAAAGAGGTAATGTAGTTCATGCATATCTGGTAAGGACTCAGCTTAAACCAGGGGAGTACTGTCTTCTGGGGAGGACGTTCTGGTGATCATAAAGTTCCAGAGGCAATATCCTCTCTCCATGATTTGTCTATTTGAGGAGGGAGGAGGCAACTTTGTGATTCTACCCTAACCTCTCTAATGTTAGCAAAAATTGCTTCCCAGCATGAAACTTTTATATTTTTGACTCTGATGGAAGCACCAGAAACCACAATTAGATAATTACCTAATATTGCAGTGCTTCATTAATGCAATGAGGGAGCAATGAAAGGTAATGTTGGCTTAAGGAATAGCCTGAGTGGCTGGGGCACAAAAGCACCCACCGTGTTGGGTAGTCATCACATTACTGCTGGATCTTTGGGCTTCTTGTCACGAAGTGGTACGCTTACTAGATGTCTTTTTGTCAACAATAGTCATCTTACTTGCTAGACTTAGTAATATGAACTAAAAGCCTTTTAATTAATTAACATTTCTGCTTTCATTCAAATCACCTCAAACTTGGACTTCCTACATAAAACTGATATCAGGCTTTAATTGCAGTTAACATATCAGGGCTCACCATGTGTTCTTAAACTGCCATAATTTCCATACTTTTATCATACTAATAAGCAGGCCAATGGCTTCCTGCAATATAATTGAATATTTCTAGTTAAAGTTTTACATTGTTTCTAAAGGGTCTAACTTGATAGTATGTTAATCTCATACTATTGGAAGACTCTCTGTATTAATACTTTATCTATCTGATTTCCACAGATACCAAAAGTAAGTAATAATTAGAATTGGATGAATATAGCAAACATATTTCTATGAATATTCTTTTGATTTTAAGGCAATTAGTTTAAACTGCGTACACACTGCTTCTGTGATTACTTTCCACAAATATTCTAGTTAATGAATTTGTAGAAAAGAACATACAGAAAATGAGGTAGTTACATACACCTATTGTACAAATATTTTCTAATTTAAAGCATAAGAATTTGGCTTTAAAGTTTCATAGATAAAGTTATTTAACCAGGGAATAGGAATATACTTTATGACCTTCATGACCTCTCATTGTGGTAGATGCATGCTGGCTGATCCCAACCAACTGTTTGTGATTTTTTTTGCTAGAAACTAGGAGCAGAGTTTCTCCAGGTTTTTTTTCTAGATACAAACATGCAAGGAAGATAGAAAAAACAGAAATCTTTTGGGTGAAAAAAGACTAAATACAGTTCTGAAAGCAGGTGATGGTCTTCCATAATTTTCTTTCTTTTTTTTCTTCTTATCCAGTGGCTTACAGGCATTAAACTCCACAGAATCCCCTGTGGGTCGTCAGGGGCAGTATTTTCCTGACCAGTGTTCCCCAGCTGTTGTTCATTCACTTTCCAGAAACATCTTCCATTTAAACAGACCTGGTAGCTCTTGGGTGAGGTAGAGTTTCTGCCTCCAGCAAGATCTCTGGGGTACAACTGCCAGGATGAAATGGGTAGATGACCTTTCTTGCCACTGCTGAATTCTGGTTTTTAATAAGACTTATGGCATGCAGTATTCAGGCAGCAAAGTGAAAACAAATGAATTAGATGATTCTACCATCTGTCATCATAACACATCAACAGTAGTTCAATTCTCGATAACTAAAATGAACTTCTGGCAAGCAAGCTGACTGTTTGTCTTCAGGTATGTTTCTTTACTCTGTTTGAGAGGGAAGGACTTCTCACTGCTGGTGGCCCACCTTTCACAGCCTTTGCAATTCTCTTTGTTTAACCCCATATTGCTTTGACCATTCTTAAGTTAGTCTCTCCTGCCTGTCTTTTATAATGTCTTGTTTGTCATGATGCCTAGG
>JAVJGI010000032.1:21122890-21190690 GCA_035590275.1 Ibycter americanus
GGTGGTCTTGGTAGTCCTGGATTAATAGTTGGACTTAATGATCTCAAAGGTCTTTTCCAACCTAAATGATTCTATGATTCTAAGAGCAGGAGAAAGGTTCTTGTCTTGCAACAAATCACAGTGGGCTGAGAGTATATAATTCAGCTAAGAGTATATCTCATTCTTGAAATTAATCTTTGTTGATACTAAAGAAGTTTTCTCCTAAACAGCAAAACCAGTCTGTATTTGCTCATCCTGGTGTGATACAGGTGTAATTTTATTGATAATTAATCAAAAACTAAAAGTAAAGCAGCCGTGTGTTACCAAGGTGGTTGCTGAGATGGCTTATAAATTAAGAGTGTAAATTGGTTCTCTGTAAACTAGTCTTCCAGATAAGATTTCCTTAAAAAGTATGCATTAATCAAAGATATAACATAACAGTAAAAGCATCACGGCACATTACTATAGTTCTCCCACAATTTGATGAGTCTATGTAGAGCTTACAATTTTGAAAGAATTTTAGAGCTGCTGAATTAGTGAGTACATCCGTGTATGTGAAAGCTGTTAGGGCTATTTATGTGTCTCCCTGACTGTAGATGATGAAGCATTATTAAACTCTTATGAACATAACTCAGACAGGTGCATCTCAAAGAACAGGATGTTCACAGGATGTCGAAAAGTGAAATAATCTTAAACAGAAGAAAAAAACCCAAAATAATCTATGAATGCCAGAACTTCAATATTCTAATATCCTAAGAAATATGCTCACAGAGGGATAAAAAAAGTTTCAGAGCAATTGACAGGTGCAGCACAAGCCATTGAGTGGGGCAGTACGTCCACTAGGACAGAGAGACCCTGCCAGATTGTAGGAATGGCTGGAGAAAGGTTCTATCTGGTGTCGAGGAGGGCAGGTAGCAGAAAGACAAGCAGGTCATCTTTAGAGCAGTTTGTCAAGAATACCTGAAAATGCTAAGATAACTTAGGCAAGAAAATGCAGGCTGGCATTTAGGCAGGATATTTAAATTGCAAAAATCACTTATTAAGTGTCTGGGGAGGAAGCGGGGGGGGCAGGGCAGGGGGGGATGTGGGATGTTACAGGTCCATATTGTAGTGAGCTGGTCCGGACAAATTCCAGCGAAGGTGGAGGAATGTGGGGCTGAGGGACTGACACTATCATTAATTGACAGAGTGGGGAAAAAAAAAAAAAAAAAAAGGTGTTGCTCACTGGGTGACTCAGTTTCCCTGTGAATAAGACAGGTTCTAATAATTTCAGCCATCTTAATAAAATATCTTGAAATATATGAACAAAGATAGGTATCAAAGAGCTAGATACAATTAAGAACTATGACCTCAGCTAAAAATAATTTGGGGTATAATAATTTATTCTAAACTTATTATTGAAATAAATGTGTATTTCATCAATAGACAAAACATGTCATACTGCGTTCATAAATCAAGTACAGTGTTTAGGTTTTCTAAAAGCTCTAGTTAAGTGAGGACAGAGTTTGTGTGCCCTGCAGATGTATATGATCATAATATTTACTGGTGATATAAGCTTGGCTTTGATTCTCTGCATTAACTTTATCAATGCAAGATAACAAATGACTGAATATAACTGAAAGCTCTGCTAGGAAGGCAGTGTTGGGTGTGTGTCTTTTGACTGACCTCATAAACAGATCGGTGTTTTTCCCTGGTTGAAGCATTCTCTGAGGCCGCTAATCATCACAAAAGAAATATACTTTCATTCCCAACTCAGACAATCCATAAATTAAGGAAGAAATTATTCTCACACCATCAACGGATACAAAAGCAGTTTCAAGAATGCATTTTCATTTCCTGAGTGCCACATCGTCCTGGGTGACAATTTAGTGCCCCCCCCAGTACCAGTGGGAATGTGTTCGTTAGTTAATAGAGATTAGATCTCCTATTTTCTGAGGAAAGATATAGAACCCTTTCCTCTTCCTTTTTAGTAGTCCCAGAGGCATCTGTGCGGGAGATACTTATCAGCACCAGCGCTGCTGGGGCGGTGCTGACAGATAGCTGCAGAGCAGCAGCAAGGGGCTCTGGAGGCAGCACAAAGCCCTGGGCTCCTGATGCCAGAGTTGTTGGATACGAGGCAGCTGGAGAGTGAATTTGCCGGAGAGTGCCTGGGTGACCCCTCTGTGCCATGGAAGTGGACATGGGGTAAACTCCATAAAGAAAGCTTCTTGTCTTTTCCTTTGCTCTTGAGGCTTCTTTGGCCTATGCTGAAGGTTTGTGGGCATCCAGCAGCCACCCCAGCACTGTTCAAATTTATTGCATGGCATGTCTTTTAAAAAAAATTATAGAAGAAATGAGTAGCTATCCTTGAGATTGTTCAGATTTTAAATAGACCTACTCCTTTCAATAGTCAATTAGGATACATTTTAACAAGACATAGCAGGAAGGAGTTAAGCAAATTAGAAGTATTCCCAAGATTTTACTTCTGTTCAACTATAATTAAAATCAAACAATAGTGCAAAAATAGTTTGGGAATATCATACAATGTAGCTGTGAAAAATCCCAGGAGGAAGTTATAAATGATTCCAGCAAACAAAATAAAAAGAAACATTAGTCAGTTGCAAGCCTCATTTCCTTCATGATAGGAAGTAACAATGCCATAAATCACTAGTTACCTTAAGTCATATGATCTTTTGTGCCATGGGCCTTTTGATAATCTTTAAATTTAGCACCATGGGAATATTTGTTGAATAAATATTTACTAGACCGAACATACTATTTCAGTACAACAGGCATCTTTGTAAATGGCACTGAAAAACGACCTGCCCGTGTTAGGGACTCTCAGCTAACTATCATTCATTATCAGATTTATAGAATAATTATTTAATAAAGAATGTGTGGGGAGATACAGCTCCTAATAAGAGAACAAGGTGTTCATTACAATGACTTAAAATTCAATTCAATACTTTGAATTGGAAATACACCTGATGTTTGTATAACCTGTGGTGGTTTCTCCTGGAAGGGATGAAAAAGGAGGACATGGAACATGCACCTCAGCCAGCCCTAGTCTCAACCTGGCACAGTGCTGGAGTGCTTCAGTCAGAAAACACGACAAGGAAGGGGCTTGTTCTGACACTGGTATACCTCTTAATACCGTTTCAATCTAAGCATAAATATCCACAATTGTTTGTACCTTCTTAATCTCATGGAACTTGCCCAATGTCGATGAGTTTTTCTAAGTTCTTTTTTGAAGGAAAACTAGTTACAACAGCAATGTCAGATTTATGTGAATAAGGAGTTCTGGACTGGAGTCACAGTAATAATTACTAGCAATTTTTATAGTTTTCTTTTATGCCAAATAGTTCACATTTATATTTTATGCCTACTTGCCAATACAAACAGAAGCAGGGTAATTTCTAGGGTGGAAAAACTGCTATTCTATGGAAAACAGCTTTCATTACTATGTGAAAAACTGAAAGGTAGAGACTAGAATGAGAAAATATTTGGCGCTCTGTGAGGCTGGAGCTTAAAATGTGATTATCCGTTACTTTTGCTGGTGATGAGAATTTCTCACAGTTTGACTCCAGGGTTAGTGCATCAATCCTGATCGCTGCTGTTGGGTGCAGTCTGGGGAAGCAGGTGACATGTCCAGGGGCTCCCCTCCATACCCACACCCACAGCCTGCAGCACCACGCAGCAGCAGCCTGCTGCTCAACACACAGGGAGGAACCTGCTGGAGGGAGAATGTTGGCTTCAAAGTTTTTGAGGCATTCAGGGGGACTGGTTTGGGGACCAACCCCTCACACTCGGGCTCAGCTCTGCTTGCCTTCCTATGGGTTATCAGACCAAGACGTGAGTCTTAAAAATTAAGAGATATTAATCAGAAGTTATATGGTTATGGATGTCCATAAGTAAAGTATTTTTATAGATACTGTTAATGAATAAATCAATAAATAGGTAAATTAAGATCAGCTTAGGTAAACCCTCTGTCAGAATGTTTTTTGGGAGGTGACTGATTTTATTCTTACATTTTCCACCCGGAGCTGTGTGACTCACAGACCAGAAAAATGTAGGTGAAAAAAAATGAAGTCTCTTTCATCTAAAGGATATTGCAGAACATGTTTTGGGGCATTCCACCAGTATTCACTCAGTTCAATCTTCAAATGTCATTCTTTAATGTGACATAGAGATGGACAAGTTTTGTGATATTTTGGGGTTCTATTGGGTCCAAAATTGTGCCATTTGAGAAAGATCATCATTATAGGTGCTTGTATAATTTCTGCTGCTAAAGTATGCTAATGTCATGGGAAGAGTCATTATTAGCAAGCAAATGATTCTTTACTTATACATTGAAATTCATGAGCTGCAGAACATCCTGAATTGTAACTAAATCAGAAATTTCCCAAAATTTCATTGAAATAAAGCAACCGAATTTTTCCCTTTCCAGTTGACAGTGAGAAGCAAGTGTGGATTTTTATATAAATAGATCATGTTTAAAGGATTAGGATGAAAAGGCACTGCAAAACCAAACAGATCTAAAGTAAAGCATTAATGAACATGAAAAAAACCACTTCGTAATGCCAGTGTTCGTGATTTGACAGGAAGTGGATAAAATCTATCAGAGATTAAAACAGACACTGAGATGAAATACCAGATTGCCTGTGGCAAACTCTGGCAGCAGGCTTGTTCACATGGAATGGGAATATAACGTTAAGATATGACAGGCCATGTTTTATTGGTCCATTAATACATGCCTCAGGTATGTTTTCAGGCAGGACTCCACAGGCTATTAATTGAGATATTTTGCAGTGGCTCAATCCTGAAACACCAAAAGCTATTCTGTGATCAGCCACAGAAAATCAATCACAGAAATTCAATTTTAGGAAGATGTGACATAACCTAAAATATAAACTAAATAACAAGTAAGAAACAGAGAGAGATGACCATCTGCTTTCTTTTACCTGTGGAGTTAGAAAGGACTCCTACAAAGCAGGCATTCCTCAAACACAATAAACCACGCAGAAAATAAAATCAAATAAAGACATATAAATCAAGCTTTGCTTGACTTATATTTTATAAAGCAGTTAATCACAATACAATTGAAATGCAGTTACGAAAGCTGAGTCATGTTATGTGGGAAAAGCAGCTGCAGTTTCCAAGGAAAGTAAGAACAACCTCCGGGGCTCAGCCATCCCACCCGACAGAGTCAGGGCTGACTGAGGCAGTGCTTCATTGCTTGCCAGAGTAGTTGCCTGTTGCCCCTCACATCCATGACTGCATGCCTTGGTAGCAGACCTTACTTTTCTGTTTTATTCTTCTGCTGAGGATTTCCGTCTTGGAACATTCAGTTTTGCATATTTTGCCTTCCCTGCAGTTCAGACATTTTGTTTTCTTTCCACACAAATAAGGAGTTACTTTCTTTCCTTTGCCGTAATGTCTTTTCTCTGTGAAATTCAAATAAAATGATTGTTCTGCTTGCAACTGTTGTGGCTTACAGGACCATCCTAAAGTTCAAAGGTTTCACACAAGAACAATCTTTAACGAGTGAAATCCTTTCAAGGGATTGAAAAATGTTGTTCTCAGGATAGAATAATAATAAGAAGAGCTCAGATGTTCAGGGTAAAGGAACTGGAAAAGGAAAGGACAGTGGAACTACTATGGATAGCATTAGATAAGAAACTTTACAAAAGATGTAGCAAGCATGAGCAATGCATAGGAAAGAGCGGGTTAGCAGGAGTTGCCTGAGGAGAAGAGGATAAATAGAGCAGTATCTCCAGGGGGAATAAAATGAGGAAAAAACTAATTCTACAGATTAAGCGGGTGAAAGAACACTTAATAAAATGCAAAACCCCAAAGAGGTTTTGGTTGTTCCTGATCCTGTGGCCAGCTACATTGCTCTTGCTTAGCTCAAAGTCATAGTCTGTGAAAGTAAAAGCTGGAACAACAACAACAAAAAGATCTTTTGAAAATCCTCTGAAGATCGTAACCTCTTATGAATATGTCAGTCCATAGTAGTTGTCACTTGCACTGGAGAGAACCATTGTTCAAATGCATCTTTTGTTTGCGTTCCCATATAGTTGTGTGTGCTTAGCTGTACATGCTTTCTAAAGGTTTTTCTTCTTCACCTTCTAATCACCATTTCAATCATCTTTCCTCTTCCAAATGTGTTGTGGCATATATTCTTCCCAAGTTAACAATTTTCTGCAGCCTTCTTTCCTATATGTTTAATGTTTCATGATATACCTTTGTATTATTCCCTCTATCCTTATTGGTGTTTGCATTTTAATGTCATTCAGCATAATGTGGAAAAGTCATTTGTATGCTGCATATTTCTCCTTCCAGACCATTAAGAAGAAGTTAGTTAAGCCTGGAATTTTTACCTAGAAGAACTAAGCCCTTCCTTCCACATCAACTTACTTGCTATTATAGCTCTTTGTGTAGTTCTTTAGTCCATTTAAATTAGTCCATTTAAAATTCATGCAAATGTAAACCAAGATGGTTTAGGTTAATTTTGAGCATAGGATTTTGTAAAACACTGATTTATATTAACATTTGCAATGTTTGCTTTATTCACTAATCTGAAAATTTTATCTATTCCAGCAATCAGGTTTCTCTAGCTAGTGCTCACCTTTCATACCCATAGTTAGTATATGCTCACTTTCCCCTTTTCCCTGTCCTTCCTACCAACCCTTAATTTCCTTTTCTTCCTTTCACTAAGGTCTATACTTTCTGGTGCACATATTTCCTATGTAATTTAGTAAAAGTACCTGAAACTAAAGATTTTTGGTTACCGTTCTCCTTCAGTCCCAAACTGACAATGATTCTTTGTAATTTCCTTTGGTTTTTTGTTCTTCAAACCTAACCTAAAATAATTCATCATTGGATTGAAGCTTTGTGGCATTATAAATACTCTGGTTTATAAAAACTAAACTATAATTACAGATTTTTTAATATACTTATTTCTTAGAGAAAAGATCAAACCATCTTATTTTCTGTTCAGAGAAATTCAAAGGCAAAATGAATTGATTCCAATTAGCTTTAAACTGTGTCATTTTCGTTACTTTTTTAAAAGACAAAATGTTTCATCAAACATTTATTCAATATTTTTCATTCTGTAAAATCCCTAAACAATTTCTAATTTTAGTGTCCAAAACCTAATCATTTAACAGTTCATATCTTATGTATTTCTTAAAGTAAAGCTTATATTTTAGCATGTAAATTCTCCTCTTAAGCTCTATATGATGGAAATATTCAAAACTTATCTACTCTTACGGTTTAACACGTTTCAGTTAAAATAATCTGGAAATATCTGAGACAACTATTAATTCAGTAAATGAAATAAATGAAAATCCTATCAGTACATTTGCCAATATATAACATATAAGATCAGATGCATGAAAAGATTATATGACAAGAGACTATGTGAGTCTGCATGAAGGACTATGAGACAAATCAGAGTGAGAAAGTTATTATTAGAGAAAGAGGTACCTCATTTTCTAAGTGATGTCTTTACACTGGGTGACACAATTTTCGTTTGATGCATTGTAATTTTTTTCCCTTGCTTGAATTGATAGCTGATATTACATTCCTTTTTAAGACAAGATATTATTTCTCACTACAGCCTAGCAATGTTTCTTCATCAGAGTATGTTGTTCCTTGCGTGGTTGCATTGGTAAATAGCTTTCTAATAACTTTAAAATGGCAAAAGATCATTTAGGAAACATATAAAATCAATATATGTCATACAAAAAAGCCAGCCTTGAAATAATTAAAAAAAATAATTAGGAATCTGATAGCTTGGTTTCTGTGTGTAGCTTATGATGATCTTAAAACAAGAACTATTAAATCAACAGAAGCCCCCTACTGATATTACAAAATGTTTTACTAGGTTCTATATGATGAGTGACAATTGAATATCTATTATCCCCTGGCAAGACTACATTTTAAATGTCAAAGCATAAATGTAGTATGTTCATTGTTACTACCAAGCAACAGATTATATACAGCTTAAAGTGGCAGAACTTCAACAACTCTGTGTTAGTGAGGCGCATCACAAAGGCATAAAACAAGCTAGCTTTATGGATTTGAGACAAACTTTTCTTCCAAAGTCATTAATTATACTGAAGTGTTAAGCAAGTATCATTTCAACTTCAATTATCTTTGACCTTTCCAGTATCTTCTATTATCACCTTGATTTTAGGCTAGTTTGTTTATTGTTTTATCGTGTATGGGAGTACATTGGTGGAAATACTGTCAGCACAGATGTACTTTCTAAAAGTAAGAGCTGCAGTAGATTACTTAAGCACATTTTAAGCCGTTGATCTAGCCAAAGTGACATTCAACAGCTGTTAGGTTGCAGATGTTCCACGTACATTTCCTGGGCTGCAGATACAAAGATTGCTCTCCATTCCAAGCAAGAAGCACCACCTTCCTAATACCTATTACAGTAAAGCTTATTATGTCTCAATATCTCCTCAGAGTAGCTCAAGGACACAGCAAATTGTCTGATCCAGAAAAACTGATTAAGGGTAACTTGGCAGCAGTTCATCTCCTGGAGGGTGGACTGAGAAATATGTGTTGTGAGAACTCCTAGGAACTAGGGAGTTTAAGATTTAGGGTCTTGTATGGATAACCTGGTTCCTTTCACTTAATTCTACCCTGCATGGATACTTGAGGTTTCTCGTCCTTGTTCTTAATTTCTTTGGTCTTTTAGGCAGGTGCAACCAAATCAGAAAAGCAGACTTTTGCACTGCTGGCTGGTATGCGCTGTAGGGCAAGGGAGAAACCTTTCCTCCATCTCTCACAATAAGTGGTAGTTCTATTTTCCTGACCATAGCATGACTACTCAGGGAAGCTTTGATTAATAGTATTTGTCTATATAGTTAAATCTGGAGAATTAAATAGGCTCCTTTATAAACCAACCAACCAACCAGCTGCACCATGAACAAAGCAGGGCTTTACATAGTTTTTCTGCAGTGACGAACTTAAGAACACTCTGCTATCCTATAATCCTTAAGGTAGATAAAATTGACAGCTCGTTTTATACAATGTCAATCAGGAATCCAAAACATATTTTTCCTTTGTTGTGACTGTTATTAACTCAGAGGTTCAATTACTTATGTTTGAATGTGAGGCTGTGTGAATATAAGTTCAATATAAATTAAAAATCATTTGTACTGAAACCAGTTTTCAGAACTACCTTGCAGTCATAATTAAATAAATAACTCTGGATCACCCCAAAAAACCCCAGCTGGTGCATTAGACAAAGCTCAGGTAGACTCTTGCACACAGAGCTACAGAGATGTGGCAGTGGAAACGGACTTCTCATCAGCCCCTGATGTTGATGACGGAGATGCCTTCAGAGTAGGAGCAGTGTGATATAAGTAGCAGTCATCCACAAGTACTCCAGGGGATGATAAAAAGATTCTTGAATACTCTACTTTCTGTTAGATGTTGACCAGTATGTCTCCCTGAGGTGAAATGTCTTAACAACCAGAAACTTATTAAGCTCTATTAATATGTTCATATAACAGTGTTTTAAAATTTAGCTTTTTACTCTTAGCCAGTATTTCACTTGTGCTCATCACTGTTATGTAGTGCATCTATTTATTTTGATACTCAAAATACAAATACTTGAGGAGCTCAGTGCAGTTACAAAGGCCTTTTATAAAACTTAAACTTGCAATAGAAGAATTATATTAAACTGCTTAAATGCGATGCCAGCTGTCCTTACAACACAACCTATTCCAACTCTGTAATTCAATTATGTTCTAGTAACAAATTCCCATCCAACTCTAACTTTGTCCAAGATGCCACATGTACCAGCAATGATAGCTGCAGTAATTCAAAACAGGTATGAAGATATCATCTGACCATCAGAGAGAACAGGATGTAGAGATAGAAGTTGCTTTTAGAAATAAGAAGTGAAGGAAACTTATATGATATTCCACCCATGGACATCAGGCTTATTTCACTACTCACAGTTTCCCACTAAAAACTGTTGCTACCAGATGTTGTCACCCTGTTTTAATATGACATAAATCATTCACTGGCTAATAAAAAATTATCTATTCTCAATTCTGCCAGACCTTGCTATTTCTATCAAACACCTTTCAGTAGATGTTCACGTTGCAAATCCTTAATAAAAGTATATAAACATAGATGAGATTTTGAGAACCATGTACCTTTTGGAGGATCTCAGTTCTATACAGTTTCATCATGAAGAACTTTGAAACAATAATACTGATTAATGTCAGTTCTTCAAAGTTGCCGATATTATTATAATTTACAATAATTTGTAATTTATCTAATTCTGAGTGGCGTGCACTGCAAAAAAAGATGTAGCACAACTAAAGCCTAATATAATTCTACAGAGTCTGAGTGGTCATCTATTAAAGTTTATCTCATTTATGCAGAGGTCTTAGAAACTGGTCTTTTAAAAACATTTAACAAAACCCACACACTCCTCTCATCCAATGGCATTTAAAATTACACAGCTACTGCTTGTCAATACAAAGGACTGTAACACTTAGATTATGAAGTAGACATATGCGTGGAAGATGTGCGGAGGTGTAAGTAACTGGTCCTGGAACAGTATAAACCCTGTGGATAGCATTCTGCTTTGTCAATAGAATGATGTAGTGCAACACAAATGAGTAGAGTGTGCGGTCAATCAGCCAGTTCATCAACACAGCAGCTCTGCTCTCCTAGATTTAAGTCATTCTCCCCTCAAAAAAAAACAACCCAGAAAAGTAACCCTCTTGCCCCACAGCCAAACAATTTTTTTTCCCACCAGCCTGCTGATAAATAAAGCAGCATAATTATTCCTTAACACAATTTTTGAAGACTGTAAATCTAACAAGAACTTCTTTAAAGAAGGCAATTTACAAGTTTTGCTTCCTCTTAATGTTGTTAGTCAGTGCTAACGCTATCTAATTGTTTTAAACTGCCCAATTTGCTGGTTTTAACTCTTCTAGTTGCAACATGTCTCTTTAATTAAATTCAGCACTAGAGTTATCTAAACAACAGGTTGTGACGTTGTGAAGTATCAATAATTTCAGTAATATCTATTATTTTTAAGAAAATATTAGATATTTCTCTAGATGCCTGATTATGTCAAAGAAACTATGGTTATGCAAGTGACGCTAGCTTTGCTAATAATCACTTTGGAATAGAGTCCAATGAATATTTGCATACAAACATAGTCATTCAGAAAGCACTATATAACCACATTAAACAACTCATCCAATTTGGATGGGCAAAGTTAATTTAAGTTAAGGAACATAAAGCACTTGTAAGTATCTAAAAGAGAGAATTGATCAGCAGACCCAAACACATTTCACATTTATCAATAACACATTGCTTTCCGAGGCTGAATGTTCTGGAAATGGAGTAGTCATTTTATTAATTAGATCCAGTTCCTCTTCATGGCCATTGATTATCCTTTACTTAGAAAGAGAGAATATTGGGTAGGTACCAAAAAAAATTCATCATGCAAATGTCTCAATTTCATATATAATCAATTACTTTGCCTACTTTTTCCCTCAGACCTACCACTTAATCTTATTTATACTGTTCTAGTATTGTACCTTGTTCTCCGATACTGCATGATCAGTTTTCAGCATATATTTACCAACAAAGCTTTCTTTAATCAAATTTTTCATGAGCACAAGTCCTCAGAAGATATTTCCAGTAATAAATGCTGTACTGCTAGTTAGATTAGTTTTGTACAGTATGTAATAAACTGGGTTTATGGTGACTAGAAAAGTAGTTTTACCAGGATTTTCAGCATGGGTGTCTTATCTCATTCATCAAACTCTTGTCAACAAAAGAAGAAGGGAAAAAAAGCATCAGAAAATCTTGAGGCGCTTTCATTGTCACATATTTCTGCCAATCAAGGTAATCCTGTAGAAAAGCTGAACAATAAGAATGGACACAATTTCTTTAGTCACTTCTAATATTCACATTTTAGATAGTGAGACCTCAACGTATGTTGATTTTTGATCCCAGTTCCCACACAAACATCACCATTGTATCTAGCTTTTCTACTTCCATTTTTTTCATAATTTGATCTGTCTTATAAACATCAGCAGTCCACATATAATACAATAAGCTGTGGATGTGAAAACTATGTTTTGGACATTGCCAGTCCTACTACCGTGTCTGTCCATTCAGCACAGCTCTTTTAATTGTAAGAGAAATTACAGTCTGTTTTTATTGATTTAAATAAGAATAAATTTACAGTTTGCTACCTCTTGTTGATAAGAACTATTTTTGCCTTTGTATTTCCCTGTGGAGGCAATATTAGGAACATTTATGTGCTTTCATGTACCCATACACTCTAGACAATGTGCAACATCTCTGTTTTTAAAATGCTTGAGTCTCCATTTCACCGAAGCACTCTCTACAGTTAACACTAGTAAACTGAATTTAGATTCAGTCTTAACATAAAACAAATTTCCATAAAAAAGGTATTTTTCTATCATTTGCTAATACTAGCTTTTTATAATCAGTGTGAATATTTTTTGAAATCCCAGTTCAAGTGGTGAAATTGATTTCTACTTTGATAATCACTAGCAGTTTCAAACATGTTAAAGTTTTTATAGACAGAAAAATGACAACTAAAGAAGCTATGAAGTTAGAAACTAAGTAGAAAATACAAATCCTGTCTTACTTAGGTGCTGTTCTTCTGCTATACAACTTACAGGTTTGCTCAAGTTGAACAACTGGTATAAGCTTGCCTGGACATGGAGATGTCTATGTAAAAATCACTTCTTGTAGCATCTATTCAAAAGTTTTGAACAGGTTATGTTCCTCTTTTAACAGATGCTTTACTAAAACTATATTAAATCTATTATATTTACAGAAAAACTTCAATATTTTAAAATCAATATTTATAACAGTTTTAATATTTATGGCACCAAGATTTTGTGAGCTCAGAGTCAAACAACCTAATTTATATTTAATCTTGGAATATTAAATATATATAGGAAGATTGGTAGTGAGTTTTCAGTTTTTTATGCATAGTTCCAAGTATGAAATTGCTGTAAAATCAGTGTGATGACTGACATTTGCTACAAATTTGTTCCACAGCATTTAGCTATCTTTCATCTTATTTGGGTGTTAAACCTAAAAATAAGGCTGAAAAATGTGCAGAAGATATTAGATGGTGACTATGACTTCTGACAATGGAGAAATACTAAATGGGAAAAAAAAGTTTTAAAAATTAAGTAAATTATTTTGCAACCCATTAAAACTAAATCAGTCTAATTTTCTCTCCTAGGTCATTTCTGAATACAAACTAATTCAAAAATGATAGGCCATGAAATTTCATAAAATGCTTTGATTGCATTCCATGTGGTGGTTGGTAGAATCCATAAACCCAAACCAAGAAGCACCATTACCTTTGTTACCAGTCTTGGCAAAGACAATTTCTAGATAATCTCTTGAATTAAACTGAGACATCACAAAGTACTTTTCTTCTTCGTGTCCTGCAACTGTTTTGTAGCAAAACAAAGATCTTCTTTCTCTTCAGATATCAATATAAAATCTTTCAGGATGATTACACTTTATTAAAAAGAAATTAAAATTAAAACCAGAAAACCACATGTTTAATGAAGTAGGGAATAAATGTTTTAATGATGATTTACATTTCTCATGTACATTTTAGCTAGAATAATCCCAAAGTACTTTAAACTATGCTTTTTAACATACTGGGATTTGCACACTAATGCATTGATTATGATTCTATAACTGAAGGCTAGAATTTATCCTCTTCTTTATGTATTAATTATACTGTGTGTCATCCTTAATCTTAGAGAATTTATTCTTAGACTAGAGAATGAGACAATATATTTCAAATGGATTTTTCTGAACATTTTTGTGAACCTCAGCCTTTTCCATTACTGTCATTAATAGATTGTTTTCAAAAATCTCAATTAAACTAAGCTATTAAAGTGATTATTGGTTAGTTTGTTATGCTTGTGTTTAGGACAGGACAGTTCTTCAAGGCATTTTTAAGAGGCTGACCTTGTGACATCTGAAGGTGCTTTTCCACTCTAATTTCATGCTGCAATACTGGAGTTTGGATTGAGTCAATGTGGGGAAGATTTCTTATTGTTTTCGTACAATTAAAAGAACATTTACCACCAGGAATTTTTTCCTAACATCTAACTTAAATGTACTTTGCTGTGGTTCAAGTCCATTACTTTCTGTCTTACTCACAAGAAGTGGGACCATTTATTCCGTTTTTCTGTGCAATGGCTTTTTCTATGCCCGAGGGCCACTATGTACATCCTTTAACAAAGTTATTTCAGCTGTTCATAAGGACTCTGGCCTTTTTGTTTCTCTCTTCTGCAGTTTCTTCAAATGGTCCGCATAGCACTCCAGCTGAGGCTGTCCTGTTTCTGATTACAGCTGGAGGATTACCTTGAGCATCCTACAGGTAATGTTCCAGTTAACAACTGTGCTGAGAACTTCATTGATTGATTTGGTTTGATTTGGTTCGGTAGAACCATCTGTTAAAACCTCTCAGGCTGTAAGAATTAGAGGCAAGAGGCATAGAAAATGGACAGTGGAAAGAAGTCACCATGTGAAAAATAAAAAGTCAAACTTGCTTTAAGAGAAGGCAAGCAAGCTGTCCACCACTCCCCAAAACTAACTTATATTAATTCTGCATTTACCTCTATTTTTAAATCCCAAGCATGAGAATTTTTGATAATGGCATGATATTGTGTCTACCAGTAATAAATCATAAACCTCAGGGGTTTTTCTGCATATTTTTTTCATAATTCGTTGTTCTCCATTCCTGCTCAAGTTCAGAGTGTTGCACCTGTCCCTATTGCTCTTCTGTCTCATTTCTTTCAGACCATTTTTCCAACTTGTCCACATCATTTTGAATTTGAAACCTCATGTATTTTAATTCCCTTCAATGCCATTAGGTAGCTGCTATTTGCAAATTTAATAAATATGTTCTGTATTCCATCTCCTGGATCCTAAATGAAATTGTTGAACAAAACTAGATATTCACTTTGCAAGTGAACCATTGATAATTGGACCTACAATACAGTTTTCCAGTCTTACAACAGTGAATGAAAACATATGAAAAATGGTTCATTTAACCACAGTCAGTCTATTTGGTTGCAAAGTGCATGCTTGGCAAAACCTGATTGCCAGTTTTCTGGGTTTTCCAAATCTGTGGTGCATAGGTAAACTTGACTGTGTAACAATGTAATATTTTTTTATTTCAGAATAAAGGAATAGGTTTCACTTTTTGCATAACAGTACAATAGTTTTTATTGCAACAAAAGACAGCTTTTTTCCAACAGTGAATCATCACTATATAGACATTTAGGAATAGGAGATGAAACAAAAAAAACCCAAAACAAAACAAAAAAAGAAAATCTTTATTTTTTTGCTCATATCAGTAGGATTTTCTAGTATGTAGAATGCTGCTGGCTAAAGTGATATTGACAAATTTATTCTATTCTTCCTCTATATTTTTCACATTTCTATGCTCTACATGGTGTATTCTCTCTATATGCAACCCATACAACTGCAACACCTATTACATTATTGTGGAAAACAGGTGCAAGTTGTGGCTGAAAATTTGTTGTGGAAATAAGACGACAGGAATCTTGTCACAATGTCAGTCAAAACACTTCAGTATATCCTTTACGAACAATAACATTTTTACTGCATGTAAAAATTAATTTACCATCTCAGAGCTTCACTTCCTTTACAAAAATTCTATTTTCGATTGAGAAAGTAACTTCAATAAGAATTATCATTGATTACTTGGAAAATAATTACCTGTCATCCACAAACGCAAATACTTAGCCCAATTAATATTATTTGAACTTGAACCAATGATGCAATGATTTTGTTTGGTTTTCATTACTGACATTCCTTTTGACTGTCTTTTTTGTTGAATAATTCATTGTATATGACATTCCAATTAGTAAACAATAAATTCAGTCCAAGGCAGAAAAGTAAATTACATTTTCTGTACTATTCACTTCTCTTTGCAAATAGGCAATAAGTCATCACTTAAGACACTGCTCTGGAAAAGATGCTACAGGATGATGGATCACATAGTTAATCTGAATGAGCAAATTGCAGTCACTTTTTTAACACATGGAGCCCAACTTTGTTCAAAAGCCACCCTTTGAAACACTGACTGACAGAATAAATGCAAATGCCTAGAAAAGCTTTTACAAAGAAGTGTTTTTCTAAATTCTCTGAAAACACAAACACAATTGTTCATCATCGTTCAACTGAATTATGCAGGAAATTATATCTGAGAAGCTGTCTAGATAAACAGATTGCAGATCCAAGTCGGTATGTTTCGAGTATTAAATCAGTTTGCAACTTTCCCAGATTGTTCTTTGCCTTTTAAAAAACTTTCTGGATGTAATACAAAGTTATTTCACCTCCTAAAGCAGCCTTGGTTCTATTTTTGTTCAATTTGGAAATGTATATTTCTATCAAAATAATACATTTTAGACTAGCTCTGTGTACTAAAAAAAGGTATTAATCTAAGCCGCCTCTAGCTATTGTGGTTGCAAATAGCATAATTATCTGTCACATTTCAGTGTGTTTGTAATTATAAGACTGATCCAAATGGGAACTAATGCACTACCTGGATGTCTTTCCAAAGGAGGAACGATGAAGAAACAAAATGGACCATACACAAGGAAGGGATCCCACTACCCTCGCACATGAAAAACATTTCTGCCTTCAAGCTCTTTTCTACTCCTCCTTGTTCCTCCAACCCTACTCATCTATGATTTCATTTTATTTCATTTCCTGCCAGTTAACCCTTAGGGGAAATAACTGCTGCCTTTTTCCTGCACTGTCTTTTCAGTGTCCTCACCATCTTTGAATATCAGGAGGGACACCACTGGAAACCCAAGATAAGACAAACTCCCTCCATTTATCTTGAGAAGTCTTGTCTTCAACCATCAGATACAGACTGCTGTGGATGATATTGTTCTGACAACTTGAAACATTGACCTGTGTTTCTGTAGTCAAAACAATTTGGAAAACTAAAATCATATTTTCCTTAGTTCAACGTAAGAAAGCTACCTTCACATTTCAGATGGATTCTTATTATTTTACCATCTTAAAAAAAATTAAAATATATTTTCTTCTTATAGGTGCAGCTACATATCTTTGGACCTTTGCAAGTAAATTACTTTTAATTTTGGCTGAGAAACTGTATATCTGGATACACAGATATGTATCTCCATCATCTTTGAAACATTATGGAGGACAGGACAGGTGCCCGAGGACTTGAGGAAAGCCAGTGTTACTCCAATCTTCAAAAAGGGCAAGAAGGAGGACCCAGGAAACTAGAGGCTGCTCTGCCTCACCTCCATCCCTGGAAAGGTGATGGAACAGCTCATCCTGGAGGTCATCTCTAAGCATGTGGAGGAAAATGTTGTCAGGAGTAGTCAACATGGATCCACCAAGAGGAAATCACATCTGACCAATCTAATAGCCATCTGTGATGGAACGACTGGCTGGGTAGATGAGGGGAGAGCACCGGATGTTGTCTGTCTTGACCTCAGCAAGGCTTTTGACACTGTCTCCCATAACATCATCATAGGCAAGCTCAGAAAGTGTGGGTTAAATGAGTGGACAGTGAGCTGGCTTGAGAACTGGCTGAATGGCAGAGCTCAAAGGGTTGTGATCAATGGCGCAGAGTCTCGCTAGAGGCCTGTAGCGAGCGGCATTCCCCAGGGGTCAGTGCTGGGTCAGGTCCTGTTCAACTCTTCCATCGATGACCTGGATGAAGGCACAGAGCGTACCCTCAGCAGGATTGCTGATGATACAAAACTGGGACGAGTGACTGATACACCAGAGGCTGCGCTGCCCTTCAGCAAGACCTGGACAGGCTGGAGGGCTGGGTGGAGAGGAACCTGATGAGGTTCAACCAAGGCAAGTGTAGGGTCCTGCACCAGGGAGGAACAGCCCCAGGCACCAGTACAGGCTGGGGCTGACCTGCCGGAAGGCAGCTCTGCAGAGAAGGGCCTGGGAGTGCTGGTGCACAGTAAGTTGCCCATGGGCCAGCAGTGTGCCCTGGTGGCCAAGAAGGCCAATGGTACCCTGGGGTGCATTAGGAGGAGTGTGGCCATCAGGTTGAGGGAGGCTGTCCTCACCTTCTGCTTTGCCCTGGTGAGGCCACATCTGAAGTGCTGTGTACATTTCTGGGCTCCCCAGTTCGAGAGAGACAGGGAACTACTGGAGAGGGTCCAATGAAGGGCTATGAAGATGATGAGGGGATGGGAGCATGTCCCTTTCGAGGAAAGGCTGAGAGGGCTAGGCCTCTTTTGCCTGAAGAAGACTGAGGGGATCTTACCAATGTATACAAATATCTCAAGGACAAATGTCAAGAGGATGGGGCCAGGCTCTTTTCAGCAGTGCCCAGTTACAGGACAGGGGTCAACAGGCACAGACCGCAACACAGGGAGTTCCATCTGAGTATGAGGAAGAACTTCTTTACTTTGAGGGTGACAGTGCACTGGAACAGGCTGCCCAGTTGACAGGTTGTGGAGTCTCCTCTGGAGACATTCAAAACCCACCTAGACATGATTCTGTGCAGCCAACCTGCTTTAGCAGGGGGTTGGGCTAGATGATCTCCAGAGGTTCCTCCCAACTGTGACCGTTATGTCATTCTGTGACATGGACAGGACCCAAGCCGGCTAGGAAGGCTTAAACTGGTGTATCACATGCCATAGCTGCAGCATCGCCCTGCCAACCAAAGCCATGCTTCACAGTCACACCAGGCTCTGCAACCTGAATTAAATCCTTGATAACACAGTTTTAAGAGGTCTGACATGTATGACTTTAAGACCACTGATATTTTGTTCTCCTCATTCATTTCCACTTTACTTAATGCAAGATGGATTTTTTTCAGTCTTTTTCACAGAAAGCATATAGAAAATGTCTGGAAAGTGGCAAATCAAGCCCTGCGCTGCACTGGAGTCAGAAGTACTAGACAGAAAAAAACTAGCCAATATGGGACAAAATCCTTTCCTCATTGATGCAACTGTTTCTGGCCAAGCTGGCACCTACTGAAAAGATGATTTGTTACCATTACCATGGCAATAGGAAGTGTCACCTTCTATCAAGCAATTCATTTTACTTAGCTTGAATTGAAACATCGGTTTTCCAGGAAGTTCTGGGTTGTTAGAGACCTCGAAAGATTTAATTTTACCAAGCGGAAAGAGAAGACACCCAAGTGAAATGTTTTCATGCTAATTTGGAATTAAAAGGTAGAAGTTATCTCCTACAGAGTCATGGCTGTGCCCTGCGTGTATTCCCTGCTCTTTCCCTGAGCTATTTCCTGCTGAAGTGGATGGAAATGACGCAGTTGAGAAGTTAGTAAAAGATAATGAATACATACAAATTGGTAGCCTCCTTAGTTAAACTTTATATGAACTAATTTTATTTAAAAGTTGCCTTTTCATTTGTTTTTTCACATCATTTATTTTGGCATTTTAGCAAACTTCTTTTTAATGCAAATTAGGTGAAAAATGCTTTCTGCTTTAACATTAAATCCCTTGACTCTGCTCATCTTCATCATGACTTTATCCTGTTAAAAAATGCTCTGCACACTACATTGTTGCTTAATTATCCCACATCGCATTTTCATTGACAATCAAAAACTCAAAACTGCTGACATTAACTTACTAATAAACACAAAACCTCTTCTGCCCATTATGGGTGGAACAAAATTCAAGTCATCTGGGCAGTATTTGTTAGATATTGTGGTCATATTTTAGTACTTGAAAAAAACCAAACTAACTTTAAAATTGAGTCACATCTTGTTCTTACACTTTCCAGAAAAAACTATGTAGGATGTCTCCAAATATGGGACCCAAAAGTAACTGTGGGTCCAGCTGAATCCACTTAAGTTACTGCCAGTAATAGAATACCTAAAAATCAAGCCTCTCAACAAACACGCTAATCCTTTAAAACACAGAGTATTGTTAATTTGTAAGGGTTAAAGGACAGACCTGTAATAAAAAAAATCTACATTTCCTTAAAAATGGTATGTCTCTCTCTATATATATATATTTACAGGTGTTTCTGAAAAGAACAAAATAAATATGTAAAGAGTCTCAACTTATTAAACAGTGGTTATAAACATGTGTGTTGTACCCTTAATAAATATTCATTTATTATATGATCGAATGTAAGTCTGAGCTATGCTACTCACCTAAAAGTAAGTTTATTTGGAGATGATTTTTAAATTTAGACAGTTATAATAAAAGCAGATCATTCAAAAATAATCTTTGTTAAAACTCAGCTTCCTAAAACTGTCCGTTTACAGGTCCAAAGGATGCAATATATTTCATATATGGGTAATAAAGATTTTATTATGTAAATGCCTGTTTATTAATCACCAGGCTGAAAATATGGATCACAATAGTCATACAAAGCATAAAAAAGCTTTCAGATAAATTTTTATTATTGCTCTATCCTACTGTTTGTTCACTTTCATAACTTAATTTCAACAATAACAAAAATAAGTCCGACTTCTACCATGATTAAATGTATTAATAAAGTAGCTATCATAAAAAAGAACATCCACGATTCCCCTCCTCTTCAAATTAGAACTAATAATAATTTGTTTTGTGGGTAAATCTGTTGAATCTGTGGCAATCTAATAGAGCTGCTGCAGAATGACCACAAGCATTAATCGTACACTTTGCTCCAGTTAAATGTTAGAAATGTTGCTGGGAGATCAGAAACGAACACACACTGTGTAGAATGTTGTACAGTCTGTAAGAATTAATCTTTTCCTTTTTTATTTATTTATTAATTAACTGAGCACGTGCAAATGCTGCTGATACAGCCACTGTAATACAGGAATTTTGAAGTTATAGATTTTGTCATTGAGGTACTTTTGCTATTTGCACCTAATTAATTAGTAATAGATGTAGAAGCAGCACACTGACCTAGTTATAAATCTCCATGGGTACTTGTATATTTATAGAATTCCTCTTTGAACTAGATCACTAGACAGTGTGCAATAAATGAACTTTAAATGATTTAGTGGTGTTGGTTTCTTGTCAACTTTCACAAACACCTCTGCCAAGCAGAAATATTTATAACATGAGCACCAAGAGTTAAGTATAACTATCTTATAACATGTCCTGGTTGTAAATTTTACACACCTTATTGACATTTTGAACCTACAGCTCGATATGTTATCATCTAGTGAACTTTTACCTGTGATGAGAGTACTATTGATCCACACAACATCTAAAGCTGTTCTGATCTTTAAAAAGTCATTTTTTTGTATTTACTTTTCCTTCTTTAATACGTATTAAATCCTTTTGTATTGTTTGATGCACTAAACTCACCTAACTATAATACCAGTCTTAGGATGGATAATGCTTTTCAGCTATACTAACTGTCTAAATTTATGAGCACAGCTGGTGTTCCTCCCTTATTGCTTTATGGTGCTTTCTTGTGGATTTTTCTCTGATAATATCTCATCCTTACATATCAGAAAGAAACCTGAACATTAATCACAAGAATACAGAGCAAGGTGCCTCTGTGTTCGAGGCCTATGATTTTTTACAAAGGTAAATCTTTTCAGCTGAATTGTATATGTACATACATATCTATACAATATTCTCTTGTGAACACCTGCAAACAGTTGAGTTTAATTAAACTGCAGCTGTTGCTGACTGAGAACAGAGGTTTACCAACAAATATGCTAACTTTACATTGTCTTTCACTGCACATTTTTTTTTACTCCCAATTATCTGTTAACATTTTTTTTAATGGTAGAAACATTTTGAAATAGTAGCTGTGTAATTAAGGACTAAAAATCAAAGTGCTGTCTAAAGTGGTGGGCATGCAATGCAAGTAATGGTGCTCCCTAGATGAAGACCTTAGAGAGTAATGTATATGCAAATAATACCAGTTTACTGAGCACCTTGAAAGCCAAATTGCTCATCAGTAGACATTTGGGATAATGAAGAATATTCATAGTTAAAGTAATGCAAGCCCCTGAGTTACATGCCATCTTGTAATAGGATAAGCTAGTAATTAGGCCATTTCTTAATAAGAGG
Organism: Ibycter americanus; assembly: GCA_035590275.1. NCBI lineage: Eukaryota > Metazoa > Chordata > Aves > Falconiformes > Falconidae > Ibycter > Ibycter americanus. The sequence continues at coordinate 21,144,940 of JAVJGI010000032.1, forward strand.
AAGGAAAAAAAAACCAGTAATAAGACTAAGAATAGAAATAGACAATACTGATGCGAGAGACAAAATGTAGCAGAAATTTACTCACATTTATATTGTGCAAACAGTAAGCTAAAGCCAGCTTGTCTGTGTTGACAGCCAAGGAGATTTAAAGGTGCCTCCAACCATTCACAATTTACAGTTACTTTTCTGGGAAGCCTTATTGCTGAAATGCCTAAGCAAAAGAAAATTTCCCATCAGTTATTCCACTTAATTGGTAGAAATCAAAAGCTATTTTATACCTTATATTTTGAAATTATCTCACTCTGAAATCACCACATTGTTGCACCGGGTGGGAAATGATACCTTAAGCAGCTCAGATCCTTTTATAAATCGATTTTGATCAATTATGATACTTCAGATATTGAATAGTAATATAGACAACAAAGATGTGTATGTTCAAAACAAACAGAAGCTGCTAATACATGAACTCAACAGATTATGAACCAAGAAGCTACACAGTAACTGAAAAGTCCTGTAATTTCGAATCTCAAAAATTAACCTTGATTTTTAACAGGAAACTCTCTTTAAGTTTCTACCTTTCAATAGAAACAGATATAAAACAAACTTACATATGTAAACGTGTTACTAACTTAGGAGATTCATATAATAACACATATTTCTTTAAAACCAGCACGATTTAGAACAAAACCACACAACTAAATTTCTCACTATCTTTTAGCTATCAGACATATTTGTCAGTAATTAGGCAAAAAAAAAATAATAAAAATTAAGAAATATTTTATGTTGACTTATTTCTGTGGCAAGCTGTCTCTTGCCATTTTATAAAGATGTACTGCTGCTTCACTGACATATCTATAAAAGTGAACTGTATAATTGGTACCTTCCAGTGGGCCCGCTGCATCAAGCTGTACCATCTACTAGGGGTTGTATTTTCATCACAACACGTATCTCTCTGGTATTGAGAGACAAGAACAAGTTCATAATTAGCATCAGATAAAAGGAGCCTATGGTAGAACTCAATGATAGATCAGCATAATCTCTTACATCTAAAACAATATTTACGACTGCTGTAAGAATGGCTGATTAACATAAATTAATACTTTCTGTTTCTTCCAGCAGTCTGTCAGGTGCAGGAGTCAGATCCACAGGCCCTTGAAGAAGAGCTTTGAAAGTCCAGTCCCAGAGTGCAGTTTCCTAATCCCCGTAACACCACTGTCGCTCCCTCCCCTGAAATGAGGCAGGAGCATAAGAGTGTGGCCAGGAAGTTTTCCTACAGTTCTAAAATTTCTCAAGCCCAAATGGGGGTTCTTTAGGCATCCTGCTGTTGAGCTAGAGGCTAAACTTGTTGTGGGTATTCAGAGTTGGCTGGCGTTCCAGGTGGAGCAAGCACCCCACAAAATACATTTGAAGCTTTCCTTTATTGAAACCTTAGCCTGAGGTGGAGGTAGTGATCTTCATATACAAAACACCCTTTTTCTACACTTGCCTTTGCCTCAAGAGTTTCAAAATCGTGCTTCTGTCTCTTTGGGGAGTGCCATTACCACTGGACTACAGCCGGGTTCTGGCTAGACGTACTTAGCTGGCGCCGGCGCAGACCACTCTGTGGAAGGGATCTGAGATCCGCCGCTTCACAGGCAGGGAGCGATGCTCTGATTTAGGAACTGCATCACTCGCCTGGAGGGCTCTGGTCCCACAGCTGCAATGTGAAATACAGAATCAGTGCAACTAAGGCAGAGTCGCCAGGAAAGGACAGAGGAAAATTTAACCTTCATCACAGTGAGAGAGGAACTAAACAAGATACTTCTCCGTAGTCGGTGCCAGCCTGCAGGACGAGGCTACTGCCTGCTAGAGGAGTGTTCAGCACCTGGCATGAGCTGCAGGCTGAACAGTGCATTTCTGAAAATAGGAAGGAACCATAAAAAACCTCCAAAAGCAGAAAATTGGTAGGAACCCTGAATAACACAAACAGAAGCATCTGGAGGACTCAAATGTTTCTAGGGTTAAAGGTGAACTAACTATGACTTCCCAGCGCCTTCCTCTTCTTTCTGGATGCCTATGCCAGACTGAAATCCCATTTTAATGCATCTTACATCTCTTTGTGGAGGTGCTCCTAACTGTACTTAATACTTTGTAGTTTGAACGCTAGCTTCTTTTCATATCATAGATTTATAATTAACTACAATATTTATGTTATAATTAATTTAGAATAGATATTTTTAAATACCCAGAAATTCAAGCATTTACATACACATCTACATCTCTATTGTTTTGCATTTTGGTTTATCTGTTTAAGCACCTAACTGCCTTTAAACAAAGACTTTCCTTTGATGCTGTGTAGCCAACTGCTTAAGTCTCACTGAAGCCAGCAGAAGCTCTGCACACGCCTAGATACTTTGTGGAACAGGTTTGAGATTATATACTTCCTTTAGTGCTTTGCAAATTTAGGGACTCAATTATTGCCTTAGTGCTCAGAGTATCAGTGCTTACTATGCTCAAGGGGGTGAGACCTCGCTGTTCCTACAAGCTGTTTGTCCTTTGAGGTTTTCTCTTGCGCTTGTCAGTGATTTAGCTTTCCAGTGCGGTGTGCTGCAGCACGTTCTGTGGTTCTTACTAGAATCCCCTTTCCCCTTATCTCAGGGATGAACTCTCAAAGGAAAGATTATAATTTTTTTTTAGCCTAAATACTCCAGATCAGGACTCTTCACTTTGTTTAAGCTTGATTTGAACTGCAAAAAAGAAATAAATTGGTTCCTACATAATGAGCCTGTTCTTTGGCCTATTGAGCCATCATACTGAGGTTTTTATGTATGTTAATCCAACACACTTTTTAGATGAAGTAATCTTTTATTTCCAAATTGTATTAACCAAATACTTTAATAAGGGTAGACCATGAAATAACATTAGAAAATAAATTGGCTGGTCATTCTCAGCTTTTGACACCTGTTTTTACCCTTTCTTTCTTTGATCTATTATAATTTACCTAATAAGCCAAGCTCAGAGTATTTTTTTCAGAAACACTAGACATTTCAAGTTTTACATATTTTACATGTAGCTTTTGCTAGCTAGGGAGCTCATTAGCAGTTACTTCTTGTGGTGAATAAAATGCCACCTGAGAGCATAAGAACTCCCTAATTCACAAGTTCACATTCTTCTAAGAGGTCGCTTAACCTTTAAGTCAACTGCAGCATATTAAAATTAAGCTGTTTTCAGCAGATAACAGATTATTCAGTTGCATTGGAATTTCCAGGTTATGCAGTTGCATTGGAATGTAACTGTTTAAAACATTGCCAGGCATGAAGTTCCAATAGTTAAAAGTCTGTGCAAATGCTTCAAAACATAAGAGTCAAATTTGTTTTGAATGAGATGCAATCTTTGAAGGGAAATACCTCATCATTGTTTTGACTACTGTAATGCAAATAATCAGCATAATATCTGGAATTAATAACAGTATCCCAGACAGTAAAGAAAAAAATAAATGAGCAGGAATAGCTTTTGGTTTTAAATTCACAAATGTAATTTGTGGAAGGTGACAGACTGACAAGCCTGGGAACCTAACAGCAGAACAGCTAGTGGAACTGCAAGTTCCCTAAATCACTGAATACATCTTTGTGAAAAATTTCTTTGGCAGGGCAAAAATCCCAAGGTTTGAAGTGTTCCTGCAAGTTACAAATGATTGATAATATTGTTTTTGAGTTGTTCACAGAAACATTTGGCAAACTTTTGCTTGTAATGTGCAAATTCGTGTCTCTGACAAAAATTGTGTATACTAGGTACTTGAGTTAATCTGCTTGCTGGGAAGCTTTGCATGATAGAAAAAGCTTCTCCTATTTCCCTGACTGGTCTTCTGACATCCAAATTCAATAGAAGTCTTTTCCATTTTATTTGTTAATAAGAGGGCCACTACAGTTTAGCTGAGCTTTCACACTTGCTAACTATTTTGTCTCATCCTCATGCTAATGGAAAGAGACCTAGTATCCTTATATATTTGAAAATTACTTGACTGTATGGGTTTTGGTTTTGTTGAGTTTTTTTCAAGTTATGTCTCATGGTTACTTACATGTTTTAGAAAATGAAGGTGTATTCTCACATTGTTTATCTTGCAAGTGAAGTAGAACTCTAACGCTATAAAAGAGAAATCAATAACTGATGTAAACTCACAGAGATGCAAACCATCACACACAAATTTTGCTTTTGCTTTTGAAATTTTAATAATGGTAAATATTAAATTTGAAACCAACGCTGCAAAACAGATTTATAATGATCATTTCTACAATGGCTTCCAAACATATGTTTAGGTTTGCAATTTCATCCCATTCATGCCAACAACAGTGGTGACCTGTAATGTCTAAAACCTGTTTTCTGAGAAGCTGTGCAGATAATGTTTACAGCAGATATCATGAGATTTTCAGACAAAAGGGAATAAATATATCTATTCTTCAGGAAACACCTTATTCTAGTGGGAAAATTTGTGACGGAATCCAGAAACAGAGAGAATTCAGGAATTTTGGCTGTGATGTAACTTTAAACCAAGTATGAAACTATCTGAATACATTTTTTTTCCTTCTTTCAATACTTTAATTACATCAGACATTTAAAAGTGTGCCTCAGTGAAGCACTTAATGATGGTGATCAACTATTATGTGCTGCATTTCTTTTTAAGAAACTAATATAGCGTAGCAATAGATGTGAGCATTTTTCCTAAGCATAGTGAGAATGATTTTGCTCATGTTGTCTGAAAGTTTCTCATTTATAACTGAAATAAAACCTAAGCTATTGACAATACCATTAAAACCTTATTTAATTTCTGAATCACTTTTCATTCATTGTACTTCAATAATAAATGTAAACATCTGTCACTGCAAAAGCCTCATGACAGAAATTTGATCTCAGATTTTTAAGCAGAATAACACTCTTCATTTTAGTGTCATTGCTCCCTTCAGACCAAAATCAACTTTGTGATATTAAAAAGCATTACATTAATGAAACATTATTTATTGCACATATTAATATTTAAGATTATTTTATTTTAATTTTTTTTCCCACTAAAACATTCTTAGTACTTAGATACAGCTTTACATCATCCACGTACTTGAAAACCAAGCAAAGCGGTGGTCTTGGCATTATTTCAGGTGAACTAAATTCAGTAAAGTTACTGAGATAGCACAGATATAAATACATTTTTTGCTCGCTAGTGAATACTTACATTTAGGACAAACTAGCAAAGATTTTGAGATTATTTCTCCGTTAAGAGACCCATATTTTGTTCAGCCTAGGCAAGAACAGTTCTGGTGGCTTGCTGAGAACTGAAATAGGACATGTGAGAGTGGGACATTGTGGGCCTCCTGGATACAAATCTGTCTGCCTTGTCATTTGATGATATTTCAAAGGAACCAGAGAACTAGAAATCAACAAGCTGGCAGCCTTAGCTATATGTTTCCTTAAGCATACTGCTTCCCAATGGACTTATGAAATGAAAACAACTAATGCAAAAATCATTCACTAGAAAAAGTACTTAAACCAAGACTAACTGCAGTCTTAGAGAGAAGGCTGCCTCCTTATAGATGTAAAAAGAGAGTGAGGAAGGGTGGAAATTTGGGTTCCCCCATCAAGTTAGTCCTTATTGAACTGAGCAGAGAGAGTGTAGTTAAGATAACTCGGACCCTACAGACTGTGTCTAAATTAACATTTGCTTTTGGAGTCTCAAAACAAATTTTCCACCTGTCTCAACTTGCCACGCTTGGTTCACACCTCACAGTGGCCTTGAAGCACATCAATTGCATCCAGTTTAGATGAGGCAGGATGGGAAGATGTGCTCTGAGACCTCAACTAATACACTTCAATTGCTAATGGATGATTAGTCCAAAAAGCAGACTGAAGAAAGAGCTAGTCCAAAGTGAAACTCCTGAAAAAGCACCTATTATGGATGTTTCTCTCCAAAAACCTGTTTCTGCCCAGCCTCTCTTCTTAAAATAGCAACAGAAATCATAGTTACAGTACAGAGGATGGTCATGAGTCAGTATAATGTGACACCTATTATTCTTGACTACGATACCAGATGAAATGCTACCTCAGCTTGTAATGCTGCCCTCTGCATGCGTGAAGTCTCCTTCCTTCAACTTCCCATACAGCATCCAATACTAGTAACCAAACACACAAGGCAAGTGCACAGCCACATGGGTTCTGCTCATTAAGAACATTTTACTAGTAAAAGATGAACAAGACCTGCTAACATCAGCTGGGGACAAGCCTTTTTGCTACTATTTTCCCAGTCAGCTGCAGAAAATGAATTTACTCCTCGGGCACCAGTCTTTCCTGTCTTCCTATTGCTACATTCCTGCTGCTTGGCCACCCTCCTCATTTTCAATTTTTCCCCATTGTATCAAGCTAATTATTTTAATAAGACAGCAATGTGAAACTAAATCAAGATTGCCATAAAGAGTGGACATACAAAAGTATTTCCAGCATCAAAACTTAAATTTCTCCAGTTAGGAGATCATTCTCCTAATATACACAAATATTGCAGAAGCAACTAAATAAAGTAATACACTAAATATTATAGGATAGAAATATGAACAGCTTTAAAAAAAAAACAACAAACAACTTCTAACCCAAGCTTAAACAGAATTGAAGTGCTGAATTTTAAAACTGGACAGATCATGAAAAAGGAATGTCAAATGTGAAGTTTAATGTTAAATCAATGTCCAAGTCAAGCTGTTCTTTGCTATGTTTAGGTTCTGCATTGATCTTACCCAGCAACTTCTTTGCAGATTTTAAGTGCCCAGAATACAGGTGCACAGAGTTATGTTGGCTTACTTCCAGTTGAGATTTACCTAAATAAAACATGGGAAGGGATATTTAAAAAAATTATAACAAATTCATTTACAGATTTAAAGTACAAGGTCTCTATTTGATTATTTTTGACATTACATTTCACTTGCATTTAGCTTTAAAAGCCTCTGTTTAACATCAGTTACCTCAAGAATACTTGAGGATATGACCCTTCTCAGATGACTCCAACATTCAACTTCATTTTTCAATATTTTGATGGCATTGAAGATTATTTTGTTCTGACTGCTATGGGTGAAAGTGATAATATGTATCTTATCTTGCTTTCTCAGAGATGCTTGGTAGGTCACCTGTACATGTGACATTTATTTCTGTGTGCACACCCTTTTTCTCTGTAGAGTGTCAGCAATTGTACTTCTCATCCATGTCAACAGTAGGCTCCTGGACCTCAAAGTTAGCACCTGGCTCAAGAGCGAGCAGTGAGAGGCTCACCATGTTGCCCTGGGAACCTGAGCAAGCTAATGACTCTCAGATCCCAGCAGGTAATTTTGTGTACAGTAGTCCATAAATCCTTGAGGTCAGAAGCCTCTTAATTGCACAAAGGTCTAGCACACTTTGTCTTTGTTTTAGGGCATCACAATTACCTTCAGTGACCGGAAAATAATCTGTTGTATGACCAAACCAGAAAATAACATGATTGAATAGTAAACGTAACCCACAAAACCACTGAGCTGGAAGTACTAAATGCTCTCTCCCAAAAAGAATAACATTCACCACAGTACAAGTTAAAGTAATGTCATGTACACTAAAACAAATTGCAAGTTTTTTGGATGATGCATAAATTTAAGTTCTCCATTTCAATAAAGCAGGCACAGATCTAAATCCAATGCCATTTTTAAGTCATTTGGCAAAAGTGACATGGCAAAAGTAAACTCTACAGAAAAGCTATATGGAGAAACACAGTAATATCTTTTTTATTATTTTTGTTATAAGATTAATAGATTAAAGGATTTCAGCCAGTACAGGCAGATTTCCTAGCTGTCTTGACTCTTTGTGCTATCAAAAAATACACTATTTCCATATTATCCTTACAATGTACAAACATGTTCCTACTCAAAATTGCAGAGTAACAAACCCAACAGTAACACTGTGAGTTATTGGGCAGGTTTATAAGAAGGTCAGGTCAATATACTCCATGACAAATAAACTATCTTTCTGTGGAGAAATGTTAGGTGAAGAATAGGAAAGAATCAGTTATAGTGAAGCCAAAGACATATTTATGAGGCCATATCAGTAGTTATGAGTCCCTTTACTCATGTGGGAAAAGCCACATAAACTGTTTCAGAGAAGAGACTTCAGAGAGACTCTCCTTGACTTTACCAAATTAAGCAGTCTGGTATTGAACACCAGGCAATATTTTTGCTCTGAAAATGTATCCAGTGTTGCGTGTCCCCCCTGTGAAAGGCACAAGGTTCTTTCAGGTGCATAAGATACATATTTTTGTTATACTGCTTTGAAAATACACACGCAGGTAAGCTGTGTGTAGTATTTTCTGCTGCTGTGGGTATTTCATCAATCAGAGGTATTATGGAGGTGGATCGAGGGAGCTGATGTTTCTATGCTATAGAAAAGTACGCATATAGAGAAGGCAGGAATATATTGTTTGCCTTAGTGTACGACCCAGCTGAAAGGCAGGGGATGTTGGTGAAGCACCAGTAAGTGTTCAAATTAAAAACAAACAAACAAACAAACTAAAAACTTTTTCCTTTTTGAAACCAAGTTTCTCAATTCAGCCAAAGGTTTGCCCACTAGTTTGTATTTCACTAGCTAAAACCATAAACACACCACTATATATTGTTAGAATGTATTATTAACCATAGTTAGATTGCTTACATATATCTTAATACCCTTGAAAAAAAATCTTTAATTCTAAAATAACTCAATTGATTTTTCACTTTTCTGTAGATAAATGTTTCACCACAGCCTCAATACATCTCCTATTACAAGTCACTACGTATACATCATATATTTTTGTTACTCTCCTTCAGTTCCAAATATATTAATTACTACTGACACATTAACAAAGGTTGGTTGCAAAAAGCTTATTTTACTGCTGTTAACACATGTAGTTACGTGGATCTAGGACAACTGCTGAACACCAGATCACTTCTACTTGTATGAAATCTAATCTGGCAAGACTGCAGCTATGAACTTTGGGGAAGACATGTTTTTCTTAATAGAGAGACCATCAGACATGAAACCGTGAATCTTGCTGTGAGGTTTAGCTGGAATTGCAGATGTGTTTATGAATGCAGACATCTGGAAATCTGAGGATGCTCTTAGATGGAGCTGACCGCTTTCTTTGGCCCATGCAAGGTCAGGCTGTAATTATACTTGAGCATAATGCTCTTAAACCAATTTACCTTTCACATTATCATATTTTCCCTTTTATTACTTCTGCAAATTACCAATTACTTGCTTTTGAGATAGAACTTCTTGTCATTTATTCTCCCCTCACTTTTCTCCTAGAAACTCAGCAAGAATTGGTTTCAGTGGGACACACTTGTCCTTAGGTACTTGAATCACTAATTGTGCAACATGGCCATTATATCAAACCACTGCTGTAAGAACAGATCACAATGCCATAGATATCCTCACAAATGCAAGCAGAGTGAGACCATACAGGGGAATGGAGGAACCCGAACCTTTTACAAGACCTATACTATTCACTGTATGCTACTCCAAGTGATGGTTATGCTCTCATTCCCCACAGAACCTTTCTACTAAAGGAGGAGTTACTAGCATGGAGATTTTATTCACTTTCATACACAGTCTGTAGAGGTCAGCAATTGTCACCATCTTGTCTAAAGTGGATGCAAACACACTGGAGATTAACTGCTCCGAATGCACTTTGGATCAGGCCATTAGTTTGTCTCCAGTATGCCTGCTTCCCGCGCAAGCAAAGGGGGAGTGTGGGGTGGGGAATATCTGACATTTGTCATTCCCTGTGTTGACAGGAAATTGCCATTCAAAGATCTCTGTTCATTGGTTTCTCTGCCGCTGATTTGCCAGTGGATTTTGGAAAGACAGATAAACTGAACACGTCCGATTTCAGTTTACGTACATTCCTGTCTTTTTTCCACCACTCAAGCTTACAAAACATTCTGTAATCTCGGATGGGAAAATGCTATAGAAGTACAAAGCAGAATACTATGTTTTGCTCAGATGGGATTTGAGAGTTGGTGCACTTATGGTCCCGATGTCAGCAGTTCATTTCTTCCCTGTGAAGACAATGTTCTAAGTACTTTTGATATGCAGGTGTTTGACATTCAAAATACATTTCTTCTTTGGTCAAAGAAGAATCTCTCTTCAGTTCCCCAGTTTAGTCTTTACTTTTAAAAGCCTACATTAACACAATATCTCTAGTATCCTTCTAAAGAAGATAACAAAGTATCTGTCCCCAGGGTAGCCTAATGATCACCCGAAAACGTCAACTGACTTTTCTTTTTGTCTAACTTTCACTTGCCAAAAAACTTATTTCCAGTAACTTTTTAATTCAAACATATAATAAAATTTACAATATCAGTCAATTCAGAAGAATAATAAAATGTCTAAGTATATTTGATCTGCTCTAATTTGAGGATTAGGCTAGATTCTTTCTAATGAAGTAGAAGCCACTGGAAGCCACTGCAACCACTAGTTTCCAGACTGCAGCGTTCTGATATCCATGAAGGCATGGGTAATGTTTCCATTTCTTTCTACTCTCAGAAATTCCGTATTCTACACTGGGGACTCCCAAAAACCTTGTCTGAACCTATTGTAGTTGGAATAAACTTTCCCAAGGATACCACATCTGCCATTGTGATCTCCTTTAAAGCATGTCATTCCCTGGTCCAGGTCTGTTTGCATCATGCAAAATCCTTGGCAAAGGAAGAGTCTGTAGCCATATCTTTCCAATCTTACAGTAAAAATTTTCATTTACTTCTTTTGTAAGTAAAAAACCCTGAATTTTACCCAATGGTTTTGTGCTTGTTTGGTTTTTTTTTTGTTTTGTTTTTTCTTTACATGTGGAAATTAACTCATTACAAATCTAAACCTCATAAACTAAGCTCTGCCTAGTCTCCTGCGTTTTATTTCCAAGAGTTTCTACCACGGTAAACAACCAGCATACGTTTCTTTTGCTAAAAACAGGTGTGAAGTGAAGGAACAGTATCTGAAATGAAACACAAGATTATGATCTTAAAATGTCAGCAAAGTAGATTTATACTGTGATATTTAGTTGTGTTGTAATAATATTGGCTATGATAATAGTGCACTTTATTGTTCTCCTTAAGACTTTAATCTTCAGAATGATACACCACAGTTAAAGCTGGAAATTGTGCTGGCCCAAGCAACGTCAGCAATTCTGAGCGTACAAAGTAAGCCTAATAGGCTCCTCCCCTCTTTTTTCTTTTTTTTTTTTTTAAATCTAACTGTCAATTATTTTACAGGCTATATGGGCTACATCAACATGAAATATTGCAAGTGGAGTAATGGATAGCGAATGAATCAGCTTGAAGAGGTTTCTGGAAGTCAGAGGAGTTGCTGGCCATGTCAAGGACACCTATTTCCTGAAGGGTACGAGTGCCAGTATAGCTTACTGTTATTTTTCTCAGAATACTTGATGCATAAAAATTCTCATGTCAGCTTTTGTGAAAAATAAACAAATAGATAAATAGAGCTGTTGCCATATGAGTAAAGGTCCCAGATTCTTGGCGTTATGAAATACTATAGCAATGTTAGGTGACCCAACAATACAATCTTGTGTGCTGAGAAATGGAATGAAGCAGTGATAGCTGAAGATAAGCAGACTAGGTTTTTTGGGGGGAGGAGGGAGTACTTTGGAAGTCAAAGGCCAGCACAGCTTGCAGTCATATAGCATTTTTCTCTTAGGCAAATTAAAATGGAGACTAGTTCCTAAGGATCAGCTAGAGCTTTCTATGGAGTAAGACCTGTAATGCAATAACTTTACTTGACATAAAATTTAATGGTAGAGCCAATTATGTGTACTTTACTCAGGAAAATTTACTTCCAAGATCCTACCAAAAGTATCTCAGTCAGCACTGCTTTCAGATGGTGCTTTTTCAAATCTTCCTGGTGCTGCAGATTTCAGGCTCATGACACAGCTACCTAGGATGCTTTCAGTACAAGAAGGAAGTTAATTTTTTTTCAAATTCTATATTCACAAAGGGTTACTGTATTACTGTAATGGTAGTGACCAAGACCAAAATGCAGATCTTTATAGACCTTTTCTGCCCCTTCCTCATCTGGAAGCATCTAAGTTCCCTAACTGCACAAATTTCTAAGTTAATTTTGTTAGAGTTTACACTTCTGCCATGACATACAAAATCAAGGATGGGTGGAAAGCATTGCTTTGCAAACTTCCTTCTTGCCAGACTGTCATTAGCTAACCTCAAGCATGTTGACACTTTTCTCTACACTTATATGGTTCTTGAATCAAAACATACTGGTCAACCTACCACATAATAACTAAACTTCTGATGGCGAGAAGCTCTCCTAGACCACAACTACATTAAAAGCAAACAAACAACAACAAACATCACACACACATCAAAACCTAAGCATTCCTCTGGTTATCTTAGCTATAAGAACATCTGCCAAAGTAACCCAGTAACAATCCCAAACCATCAGGCACTACCAAAAAAAAGTAGAAGGGCTCCTCCCCTCCCCCTCAATAGTTACAGTAGGTAGCTCCTGTGGACCCGAGTTCATAACCCTCCCTGTTTCAGTCTGACAAAGAGATTTAAGTCCAGTTTGTCACCCTCCTGAGAGCCTGCTGTAGCCATTAGGCTATAACACAGTCCAAGGTAAATCTTTCACTCCCTCCAGCTGACACTATTCCATTTGGTATAAATAATTAAATGAAGACAGACATAAATTTGACTTTCCCACATGATTGCTTTAACCACCAGGCTATAGAGTCAATCTCTCCTCCCTTCTTTTTCCCCCAGCTTAATTAATATTTAATTGTTTACACAAAGTGGAATGGTTTTAATAGGAGAGAAATTCTGAGACACAATTCCCAGTAAGTCAATACTTGGGATATTTTCCTGAGAAATGGGAGACCTACCACCAACTCACAGTTTCAAATCAGGGGATCAGTCCTGCCTTGTGGGGTAAGCAAGAGCCCCTTCTAATTTTGAAAATGAAGCATTACTCATAAATATTAATTATGGATTTTGTGAGAAATGAGTAGTGTGGCTTAGGCACAAAACTGCAAGGAGATGGCCATCAGTTGCAAATCCTAGCTGGAGGAAAGGGGATTGCAGGCTCATGGCTGGGCATTTTTAGCACTTCCTATCACTTATCTTCCCTGGCTTGCCAGCTCTTTGCCTTCTGCATATCTTAACTTCAGGCTCCTAACACAGCACGTGCTCATAAAGCATGCAGACACCGAAGCCAGAGTGCCTGACTCTGTAAGGTGGGGTGATGCTCGTGAGGCATAGAAACAGGGCAGCCAAAACCATTTGTGATTTATAAATCAGTCTTCAACATATTTGCACTGTAAACTCCTTTGAATTTTCATTCCTCAAAGCACTCCTCAAATTAGGTTTGAATTCTGGGGCAGAGGGCAATACCAGTGGGAGTAAAGCTGTTTTATGGGGTATTTTACAATTCAGATTGATTGTTCTGTGGGACACTTTAGTAGAGCTGCTACTGTCAGCTGTTCAGGAGTGGATGTTTTTGAGATGTAGAAAACAAACCCCTGCAAGCTTGCAAACACTTTGTTGTTTGCCCCTTAGGCACATCTGGCAGAGACTGCTGCCGCTGACACAAACTCTCAGGTCTGATCTCACTGCTCCCAGGATGAAACAGTTAGGTAAATCTGATGTGAGGGATCAGGAGTCAGCTTGAAGCACAAGGAGAAATTGTCTTTTTCTGTGAAATATTTCTATGAAGTGAGTCCAGAAAAAGTAACCACACAGGGACTGGATGATATTTTCTACAGCAGGGACCAGTGAACTGTCTTCCCCATCCCACCACTATCATCCTTTCTTTTTTCTGTTTGACAAGGTCTGTAAATATGTCAACTAATCTCAGAAAGTAGTGCACAGAAGGCTCATTCTAAAAGGTCAAAAGGTTCACCCAACCCTTTTGTGTTAATACTATTCACATGTTTAATTTTCTTCAAGCTATTTCCTAAATCCTCCTTTGAATGTTCTCTTTTCTTATACTTTCCCCAAGCCAAAAGGTACTCAGGTATTTAAAATACAAGAAAAAAGTGCATGGTATCGTTTACACAATTTGGGACGACTACTGGTCCTGTGAAGAGACTTACTATGCAGTGAGTGTTGCAAAACCCAAGAAAACAAAAGGGCATATATTGTGAGATTTAATCTAACTGATGTTTTTTCTTTAGTTCAAGTCTGGCCATCAATTATTTCACAGGCATGCGTGCTCTGTATTGAATCTTATTCCAATCATATTAGGAAGCCTGAGCTTCAGCCCCACATGTAACCTTAATTCAGTTTCACAAGGTCTTCCTTAAATGCATTTTTGACCCTACTAAAAGAAAAAAAAAACCCAAAAAAACCCCTCGACACCAAAAACAACATAAAAGAGAATATTATTTCTGTGTGAAGCGTTCTTGCTCAATCCTTTCCTGCTTGCTGTACTGAAAGAGCCCAGTCTACTGTCATGGTTTAACCCCAGCCAGCAACAAAGTACCACGCAGCCACCGGCGCAGTCCCTGCCCACGCAGCAGGATGGGGAGGAGAATCAGGAAAAAGGTAAAACTCGAGAGCTGAGGTAAGAACAATTTAATAATTGAAATAAAATAAAATAACAACAACAACAGTAATAAAAAGGAGAAAGAGCGGGAAAGGAATAAAAGCCAGAGGGAAAGAAAGAAAAAAAACCCAAACAAGTGATGCACAATACAATTACTCACCACTCACTAACTGGTGCTGAGCCAGTCCCCAGGTAACGATCAGCAGTTCCCAGTCAACTGCCCCCAGTTTATATACTGAGCATGATGTTCTATAGTATGGAATAACCCTCTGGCTAGTTTGGGTCAGCTGTCCCGGCTGTGCCCCCTCCCCAGTTCTTGTGCCCCTCCAGCCCTCTTACTGGCAGGGCCTGAGAAACTGAAAAGTCCTTGACTCGGTATAAACATTACCTGGCAACAACTGAAAACATCAGTGTGTTATCAACATCATTCTCACACCAAATCCAAAACACGGCACTGCACTATATGCTAAGAAGAAAATTAACTCTATCCCAGCCAAAACCAGGACATCTACTTTTCACATAATTCCAGCAGACTTCACAGCAACTGGATGCTGTTATTTTCTTGTGAGAGCTTCCTCTAAACTCAGATCACTCAAGTCTGGTCCAATAAATCATTCCTCATTTCAGGTGTTTTGAGGTCATATCCTCAAAATTGTCCTCAATCAATTCTGTCATTTTACCTACAAAAGCTGACCAGAACTGCCTTACTCAAGTTTTTGACTCTTACATACAAGATATTCAAAACCCATTTTGAGTTATTCTATGGAAGCTGTGTATGAATAATTTGCTGACAGGTCCATTATTTCCCAGAATCTCCCACCTGATAAAAAACATCCTGTTCATTCCAGTTTCAAAGATGCTTTCTGGCAATCTAGGGAGCACAGGGCTCAAATTTTCTTCTCTTAACAAGTGCCCAGTGTCTCAGGTTATTTTGTTTTTGCTGTCTAAAAACTCATTCTTAAGAAGAGAATTGGGCCTCCAGTGAAGCAGAAAGATGCATCACTTGACATGTCTATTGACCCAAAAACTGGAGGAAGGTGCCTGCATCTCTTGCAGATTTGCCAGGTTTAGCTGTAGGTTTTCTGTACAAGCTTGTTTCACCTCACTTACTTTGTTTTCCCTATGAAACAGAGGGCTTTAGGAACAACATACCAAAATCTATAAGTCATACTTCTTGTTATCTCTTGTCTTAAATACCACCTTATTTTTGTTTCCCTTCTTTAACTGTGGGTGAGATGGCAGAACCCAGAGACACCCCTGCACATTTTCAGCACTTTCCCTGGATGTTCCCCTGCTTCTGCACACCACCACAGGGACACTGGTTGAAGGTCCAAAATACAGACTGTAGGAAGTTAGCTGCTTATAATGCTTTCGGAAAGAGCTTTCCTGTCCCTTTTCAGGCTTCATCTCTCCACAGGAATGTTTGATCAGGACCTCAACTCCTTGGTTTAACCACTGACTTAAAATTTGGGAAGAATACAAGATGTGCCTTGCCCTTCTGAAGAGTACTGGTTTGCTGGACAATATTTCCTGCACGTATCTCAATGGCATGAACTGTTTCAACTGTCACAGGTAAGGCTAATTATTCCTACATAGACTATTCCTACATAGCTCTAGGCTAATTATTCCTACATAACCTATCAGATCTTTCCTGATAGGTTGCATACATAAAGTAATTATTGCTTACAATTGCAGAAATACCGGCTGGAAATACACATTAAATGTAAGAAACCTCATCAAATTTATAAAAATAAAAGCATGTAACTGTATGGTTCCTGATTCAAAATAAATAAGAAATTTTGAGGGGAAAACCAAGGAACAACACTGGGTTAGTAACAGAAAAAAGTCGGTAAGTCTGGCAATCCTCCACCAGCATTGAGGAAACACGTAATTCATTTCACAGTGCTTCTTCCCCCTCACACTTTCTTGTATCTTCCTCTTCTCACCTCAGCCCTCACATCAATCTCTTGCCTTTCAGCACTCTATACGCGCACACACACACACTACATTCCTTCAGGGCAGCGCACAATTCCCTTACCTGTTTTGACAAGAAATGCACAGTGAGTCACACGCCAGAGGCCATGGTTACACGAAAGTCACAGGTCAATAAAGATCACTTACATTTCCTATGAGCTTTTTCATCCTCTTTTTCCCCTCCGGGAGCCAGGGCCTCAGAAAGGAAAGAAAGAAATGTCAAGGGCCCCTTTGTCAAGTGCTTTAAAAAATCCCCAAAACCCACCATTGGATGCTCCCCTCAACCTTTTGTTACCTTGCCTTAAGGAAAGCGGCCTTTTTCTCTTGGCCTCCTTCACCTCGAAGGAGTTCTTCATCCCTTCAAGAAGTTGGTCACTGACTCATCTCTCTCCCTTGATGATGTACAAGAAAGTAGAAGAGATTAGTCAGTATTCTTTTAAAACTGTCTTTTACAAGGAAGCCAATAAAATGATCTACATTGTATCACAGTTCAACATATCTGACATCTGTTCTGTAATAAAATTCACTTCATACATATGCTTCTTCAAGCTCATACATATGCTCCCCACAAGCATCCCCCAGCTGCTCTTCTGAGACATTTTGGTAACATATCTATAGTGTTATGCTAGATATATTTAAGTAGGTATTCTATCTTTTCTCTTTAGTCTAGTAACTACTTTGAGCAACTCTGCTTGGTAAAGGTAGTACCATAAATTACCTAGGGCGGCTTGAATATCTCAAGAATTTGCTCATTTTCTCTAGCAGGAGTGAATCTCAGGGGCTGTGTTCACTGTTCTGTTTCAGACTTCATTTCCACAAACCTGGAAGAAATCATGTTCCATTCACACCAGTACTCACGATAAATGGAATTATTGCCTAACACATTAGGTATATGATTTACAGAATCCTTAATAGAATAAAACAACGCTAAGAACCGAAATGAGTCAAAAATGATAGTCTCCCTGAACCTTTCACTGGGAGAGCTATACATTCTGAATACCAGACATCAGCAATGCAAATCATTGGAAAATGCAGGCAGCACAGTATCCATCCTAATATTCATTCTGTGAACACAAAAGATGCATCTTCGTTATCATGTTGAACTGAACCAGCAGTAAATTTCTGAATCAGTCTTTCCAGGTATCCCTGCTAACAATGATGTGGTTTCCTCTTCTGAAGGCAGTTCGGAGCACATGAGCTGGACTTCTCCAAGAACAAACTACACCAGAAGATGCCCTGCAGGAACATCCCCAATGTACTCTAGCTGCAAATGAACATAGAGGTAGTCTGATATAAAGAAACCTAAGTGTATGCAGCAGTTTTGCTCGATAGATCTTCTGCTATTAATTCATGCTATTAGCTAGTGGAAACGTTTTTTGTATTTGCTCTTACAGACACCTTTTGATCTCATTCACACGTGTGCCAGAACAAAACACACATGTAAATAAATCTGTGACAGCTGAGTTGAACCTGGCACATGAGGGATTCATCCCAATACTTGTAGAGTAAAATATTACACAGGAAATATCGTCCATTATTCACTGTCCCTTGATTTTACTACCCCTTGGTTTCATAGTCATGATAGTGATGATAGTAATGTATTTAACAGAAGTCATCTCATTATTTTTTTGTAGTGTTAATCCACTAGAAACATAGGTCTGCATAACTCTGTCTTAGAAACGAAGCACCCCCTGGACTGGAAACCTGAGTTCCTGCATTTCTTTTCCTATAGCTTCATTGCATTTATGAAAGAAAATTAACCTCACAAAGTAGATGCCAGTTTTTCTCTTCTATCATTCTGATATTTAAAATTCAGCACTCCTTGTTGGTGATTTTAAAAAAATATATAATCCAAACCTACAACAAAGTCCCATCTATTATATGGCAGCTTTATACAACTTTGGTAGGCATATCAGGTGTCCAACATCAGAAATACCAGGAAAGTACATAATTATCACACGCATGAATAATTGGTGAATAAAAATAATTAGGACAAGAACAGACTGCTTATTCCCCACTGCCACCAAACTCTCAATATGAAATGAAACAAATAAAAGCTAACTTGAATACTTCACAATGTACTGCAACATAAAACCTTTAATATGGCTGCTACATAAAAGGATTCTTTGAGAGTTCTACAGTGATGCCTCAGATCAAGCTTTCCAACTCCATGAAGACAGGAGTATGTGGTACAATTGCGCCGTACCTGTTAGCATGTATCTTTTTATTAGCTGCCAAGTTTTCAAGGCAATTCACAAGAATTTAATTTTTCTAGTCTTGAAATTAAGACACATTTGATATCGAACAATTGTCTGAGCCTAGAAGAGGGGTCTTCTCCTGTTGGGGACCTGAACAAGGTGAAGACAAAGAAATCTGTGATATTTCCAATAGCTCTTGCCAGGTTCAGTAATGTTAGCAGGTGATAGCAGCCTGAGGAGACACCACTGGGAAACCTGCTGCAGCATTCATCTAGAAAAAACATAATTTCTTCAAGAAAAAAACGAAACAAACCACCTCTTTATTTTGAGCGTGTGTATTTTGTTCTCATTCCAGCCTATGATCTGATAATCCAACTAAATCTATGGACAATATACCGGATTTTTAAAAGGAAGTAATCAAAATGAAAGACGACACGAAACACTGCTAATCCTGTATACCATCAAAACAGTAGAAACAAACAAGTTCCAGCAAGTCAGAACATGTATCTTGAGCACACTGGATATTTCTTACATACTGACCCAGGAAAAAACTCTTAAGAGGGAAAGATTATTTTAGCTAAAACAGTCATAATTGCTTTTTGGAATGCTGCCTTGACTTATGGGTCCTATGGTAGCTTACCAAATACAATACCATCTCTTAAATACCAAAATGTCTTGTTATCTTAGGTCTATTAACTGCATTACAAATTTCCTCAGATAACTGAAGCCTTGATTATCTGGAAGACAGACTGTCTCATCAATTTTTAGCCTTATTACAGATATCAAGACTTGAGCAAAGAAAAAGAAAATCCACTGTGCTTTGGGAAAGGTTTGAGTTAGGTTTTCTCTCAGTTAGGAGTGCCTCTCTCTGTTAAGACTGGGTTCGATAGGGAAGTACATCCCAAACTCCATCATATCCAGCTCTGCTAATCACTGTCTTGGATTTTACACACAGACACAGACTGAGATGAGAACACGAGTGTGTCCAAAAAAAGTACACAGACAAAAAATAATAAAAAGTATTAGTGGAGTTTACTTTCACTAGCTTTTTGGCTTGATTAAGTAAGGTATTAAAAATCACTCATTTCAGATGCTTATTTCCTTATTTTCAAGGGAAAGGAAAGAAAAATAAAACAGAAAAACAAGTCCTGAGACAGTGCAGATGTTTTCTTCAGGGCTGCCAGAACAGGCAGTTAAAGGCTTTGCTCTGGTTTCCAGAACCTGGGCAACTATGCCCGTTTCTACTAAATGTACTCCCTGTTATAGTACCATAAATCCAGAGTAACTCAATCGATTGCAGTTGTAATCTAACATAAGCGAGGTCAGATGTGTGACCAATAGGTGTCTAAACAATCCTTTACTTGAAAGGCAATGAAATAATTTCATATTTTTTTCCCATGCAATTCTGGATCAATTAAACAAAGCCACTTCAGTTTTGTTTATGTATTTTTGGGTTAGGGAAGAGAAAACTGGGATAAGGTAACCCATTTGGAGGCTGCTATTCCTAAAGACCTTAACATAATAATTTTGTAAGCACCGTTTCTAGTAACCTCTATACAATAAAAATCTCTAGAGTAGGTCTTCCCCCAAATTCAGCTTTGATTTATTGCACCATAATAGTTACACCTTGTTAGGAGGACTTTTACAAGGAAAATAATTTATTTTCAAGGCCTCCCATCATTGACCCATAAGTCACGCTTCCTTATAAAGTTTGCGATTAGTCTGTTTCAAGAAATGTGTAAAAAGTGATGAGAAGAACTTGCAAGTGATATAGCCTATTAAGACATTTATATTTTTATTATTTGAGCGGCCATTGATGCACTAGAATATTGAATATAATTGTTAAATTTACATGGTTAAAAAGATAAGCAATAGTTTTGAAGTCTTTAATTCATATAACAGACTTTAATGGAAATGTTTAAGCCCTGTATATGCTTTGCCAGGATCTAGATACTGAACTGAATTACTTACATAAAATTGATTAATCTAATTGCTCCCTGAGAGGTTCACCTGAGAAGTTCCCTTTACTTACTACTCTTAGCATTGTCTTCAAGGGCTTTTCATTTAAGACTGGTTGGAATAGACAAAAAAGTATTTAAGAACCCAAAGGGTTATACATTGTTTTAAATCAGAAATGTGTCAAACACTTGCAATCCCTTGATCCTATCATTTTATACTTCATAAGGGATCCCTTTTGAGAAAGGTTTATGTGTCCAGACATATTTGGAAACGTTCTTTGACAGAACAAATTCTTTGAGGACATAAATCAAAACTACAGCTGCTCCCCTAAAAGCTGTCAGTGATAATAGCATCAGAAATTGGATTAAGTCCTGTAGAGAGACAGCATGTCCATTTCTAGATTCAAAACACAAATTATCAGAGAAACCTTTATTCCAAGACCGGGGAACAGACAACGAGAGGTATAATAATACTTTTCAGCACACAGGACCCCAGCTCAGGAGCTTTCCCAGAGCAGAACTCCTCTTGTTTTACATAAACCTGAGCACGCTTCTTTGAATAACATACGCATAAAACCCTAACATAGTCTAGGGTAGTATGAGCAAAACGTAACTGTGATTTAATCCAAGAACAGATAGGGCAAACATATTCATTTACTCCAAGAACAGTAATCTGTGGTATAGCAACAAAGGAGAAAGAATTTTACACAAAAGTGATAAATATGTAACTTGGGATTTTCAGGTGACTGTTTTGGCTGGAAGAATGTAGCAGTGATTCATACTTGCTTGCTTTGAAAAGGAAAAACTTTGAAGCCTAAACAGACAGTGCTAGACTAGGGCTAAGTTTATTCTCCTTAGTTTCACGGTAGAGCTCACTGCTACATTAGTTTCAGCGTGAATCAATTTTTCAGCTATTTCTCAGTACTGTTGACAACTACACCACCACTATCATGGCTGAAATGCACGGGCATTACCCATCAGTTTTATTTTTCTTTTTACCTTGTGTGAATCTATTTACACAAGGAGCAAAGATTTAGGGGGAGAAATTCTGCTCTGATTTATAATAATATGAGACATGATGAGAAGCTTATTTGTATGGTGTATTACCACACTCCCTTATATTTCTATTTATTTTGTCATAGCATTGCAGAAATAATGGATAATAGATTGTTATCATAAACATTTAAATATCAAAAGCTGAACATCAGCTACAGCTGAGGAATGTGGGTCCTGTAATGTCTGTGCTGGGTCGTGCCCATGACAGATAGGTTTATAGGATCTGCTTGGCTTTCTGCTCACACAGCTACCTAGGAGGCATTGGATGTGGTGCACATGGACCATCCAGTTGCTTCACATCGCACTTCAGATACAGCTTTGAATTTTCTTCAGGCCCTGACAATGCCTGGCCTCAGTGTGCCACCTCATTGTTGTTACTGAGCTGCCTGGTCAAACAGCTGGGTGAACAGGACTGCTGAGCCTGTTAGTCCCCTCTCTATGACTCTCCCCCTCAGCTAGCAGTGGGTAGCAAGCCTACCCACACCTACACTGTGCACCAAAAGGGCTGCTCCAGCCCCTTCTCCCACCCTCTCCTCTCTCGGCAGAGAGCTGTTTACCTTTGGGAAGTATTCATGCCTCAGGCTGATTGCCTCTGCACTAAAAGTAATTTTGCTTGTGTTAAGGAACCTGCTCTGCTCTTCCAAGATAAAAAAACAAATACACATTTGCAAAAAATATCCGTGATCTATGTAATATTTATGGCAGAGATAACTTAGCTGTAAGTTTTAGGACAGAAAAAGTAAGAAGAATTTTTACAGATAAAATATCCTTTACACCCTTATTTATTTACATTTATCAGAATATATGAAGTCAGGAGGATGAAACAGATTGTTATCCTCAGCTATGATGTATGCTTTAGGCTCAGAATCGGCAAGTTGATAAAATAGTTATTTCTGAAGGCATGGACTATCTGAATTCTACCTGTTATCTTCAGGGTCACAAACCAAGTGCTCATTTGTTACCCAAATGAAGATTCATTATTCTGACTGAAACAAACAAGATTACTTGTTTATCAATTCAAAAGTAATCTATTTTTTTATTTACCAATATATTACATTGCTGAGCAAAGAATTATCTTTCCATTGTTTATACACCTCAGTATTTAAGAGGATTATTATTGTAGAATAATCATCTTGCTTTAATTACCAAGAGAAGAACCACATCATTTTATTAATTTTAGGATTTATGCCAAGTTGGAAACAGAATGTAAAACACAGAATCAGTCAGTAGCTGACAGCAGCTTTGTTAACACTTCTGCAAAATCTTTATTGGAAAAAAAAATAACCCAAACAAAACTAGATGCAGAGGATTTATATATATATATAAAATATATTATTTTTTAAAAATAACTCAAACAATCTCAGCAAACAATATGAACACACAGTCTTGTACTGTACATACCTGAGGCACAAAAGACATATACATCTTTTCTTGATTACTAAGAAGCCAAAGTGACAAAATATTTCACTGCATTAGCAGCAGCGCTGCCGACTGCGTTGCCCAGGGCAGAGTGCAGGAGCGCAGCCAGCCCACACTCGGCAGCTGAGTCAGTCTTTGCCGGTTTCAGACTCCAGAAGGAGCAAACCAACTTCAGCAGCCCTCAAGAAACAGCCATGATTAAGTTAATGCTGATTGCCAGCACCTGCCAAAGCAGTTAAGCAAACACACTTGTTTTACTAATCCTTCACCTCATCTTCTTCAGGTGGTGGCTGCATTATCTAGGAAGTGTGGGTCTGGTCCTGCACCTGACTCAGCCCAGGAGGCCACCTGCTCCTCTGGTGCATTCAGTTTGGTGCAGTGTCCTGTTCGATACATCTGTGCCACCACTTACAGCATCAACGATGACCAAAAGAGAACTCTAAGCAACAGGGACTATACTTCATATGTACGTGTGTTCAACTGCTAACCGAATAAGTTTCTACTGGTATTGCTTTTAAAAAGCATAAATATTACCATCTATAAGCAGAAATCAAGCTACTAGCTCAAATGACAACATCTTATTCTATTCCTTTAAAAATATAAGAAGTAATGGGCATGAAGACTTGGAACGTGGAACAAGACGTAATTTTTTCCCTGTTGTTGTTTCTTGGCCCAATTGTTTTATCTAAGTCTTCCTCAATCATTAGGTGTTTGGAAGAGCATGTAGAATTCAGAATTGACATCTGTCTCTCTCTATTCCATGAAATATTGCAGACAACCTGCAAAAGACAGTATTTCGGTGGCTTACTAAATCCTAGCAGCTTCATTTCTGCTGGCTGACTGAGGAAATGATGTAACTACACCTATCTTCAAAAATAAAGGCATTAAAACCCCAGTATTTTTTAATCCCTATATAGAGTCACCTTCTGAACGTCACCTTTTCCTCTTGTGTTACATACACAGAGGAAGGATCTTTTAGGATACAGACAAAACAGTCACTTTTTTTTTTTTTTTTCCTTTTTATGTTCAGCTTCAGCTCAAACCCTGTCAGCCTCAAGAAGTCCACCAAGCAGTGCTGGACTATCTCAGGTGTAAGAGGCAGTTGCTTCAAAGAAGTTGCCACTAGCTGCTGTAAATTTTTTAAGTCATTTATGCCCTCCCCAAACCTCCATTTCTCTTTTAAAATTCACAACAAATTAATTAAATTAGAAGCAACAAGATCTCTTTCTACATAAAAATAAACTGTCCTTTAAAATATGAGAAATAAGAGTGGTGTTGTCCAGTAAATCCCGTAACAACCTTGACAAAACTGAGTCTTCTACCTCGTATACCAGAGCCATCTAACATGCACTTTCAGCTAAACATGAAAACTTGATTATGTTTAGTATTTGAAAATGTTAGGAAAAAAGTTTACCTCACACTCAGAAAATTAAGAATTAAAAAGGATTTTTGTTTCACAAAATTAGGAGGTTTTTAATTCCCCATTACTTTTTATAAATTAGTAACTGAAAATTAAAACTGGTTTGTTTTTTAAAAGATGTTTTCCTCAGTTATTACTTGTACTCATTGATTTTTTACTTTATGGTTGCTTATGATTGCTGACTGCTGGCATTGATTTGTATATGTGATACACCAAGAAAGAAAAAAGAACTGAAGCATTTTTTCTGATTAAAAAAGGCAGTATATGATCTTTGCAATGAGATAAAGGATTAAGAATTCGTAACCCAAGGCCTCTTAAATGTGATGGTGCAAGCTAAGGGCACCTTTGTACTCCTGATTCAGTCCTTGAAAATACCGTGTTCTGGGAAAGTCTGTTTAGCAGTAATCAAGCAAACCAAAGGTATAATGAAGAGAGCTGAACAAATAATTCACACTGAATAATTTACTCAGACCTCATTTCGAGTTCTGGAGTGTCAATGAACAGATTCTTTGAATTTTATTTATTCAGAAATACTCAATATATATTATTTTTAACTGTAGACAGCAAAAGTTCACTAAGTATATCTGATTTTAAAAAATCAAAGTCATAGAGCTAAACTACAGTTAATTGCATAAACTCGGTATAATCTTTTCCTGACTACAGAAAATAGTAAAGCACCTGTCATTAAAAGCAGAATTAAAAAAAAAAATCCAGGATACTGAACCTCTTATCTAGTATGTAAAGGTAAGGAGCTTTAGAAAAAAATATGTTGTCTCCTCTTCAGACAGTGATGCCCTTAGTCGGGAACATTGTCCTGGAAGAAGCGGGGAACAGCAAGATTCACTGGTGCAAGGCTTTAGTTTGGTACTCCTGCCACACCTCACATCATGCAGGTGTCTACTTGCTTTCTTCAAAAACTGCATTTATGTTTTTCCTTGACTTATTTAGAATAGAATAGAATATTTCAGTTGGAAGGAGCCTACAACGATCACCTAGTGCAACTATACTCAAATACTTTTATGCCAGTACTGTGAGCAGGAGCGGGGAACACAGTCGTCCTCTCATACATGAAGCAGTCAGTATTCCAGCTCTTTAGAGTAAACATGTCCTTTTATTAATTTCCCTGGTACAAAGTTTTGACTAGCAGTTTTGTTGTGATGCACAGTTAGTTGTGTAGTGTGTATGACCAGTTTCTTATTAGATTGAGTAGCATCTATAGTAAGACCAAGTTAAAAAAAAAAAAAAAGTCTTACTGCTAAATCCAACAATGCCTGCTATTGATGACAGATTTTTATTATCTTATATTTATTTTATGATTATTTATTAATTTTTTATTTATAATTAATAATTATTTTATATTATATAATTAATAATTATAATTAAATTATTATATTACATTAATCTCCTTTCTTCAATGTGGTTGTATTTATCTAAAGTGTTCTTGCGTTTAGAGATCTCATTTGCCAAAAGCCATACTTCACCTTGCACGAATATCTACAAGCTACTGTGGTGGTGCAGTTCTCCCCCTTCTCCAGGCTTTCCGTGACCTGGGGAGCTGCTGGCTAGGCTTCAGTGTCTTGAGTAATGAGTGAGGTGGTTAAGCACCCCTCGACTGTACCGATGACTTTTACTCGTCTAAGACAGAGAAAGGCATTGCCTGTGCTGGAACTCCCATTGACTGGTCAAAACAGGGAAGGAGGATGGAAACAGTTATCCCCTGACAGCCCCAGAATGTTCCTGCTGGATCACAGCCTGAGTGGTAAATGAGTGGAACAATATATTGTTCCTGGAATTTTTGAGAAAATTATCAACTCAGGTTGCTGTTGGGATGGAAATTTGCTGATCATCTCACAGCAGACCCTTTTGAGCTCTCCTGGACTGCAGCAGGTTGCGACCAGCATCTCCCTTTGGGCGGGACACCGCTCAGAGCTCGCAAACCACTAAGTCTGTGATACTGGGGGAACCATTGCAGAAAGTCGATGATGGGGCCTGGGCTGATATCCCTGCTCCTCAGGCTCAACGAGGAATGCACTGAGGAATGCAAAGGCATTAGATGTATTTCACTGAACTCAAGGGCAAACTTTTAGCTGGTATATACCTTTGCTGTAATATATATTGCAAGCCTGAAGTAGTTAGGTTAATTATGTAATTTTGTTATTTAAAACAATTTGATTTGCTGCTAAAATATCATGAACTGTGAACAAACGTTTTCTCTCTGTCTCCCCTTTAGATCTAATCCTTTTTCCAAGTCTGAGATAAGGAATAAATCCAGCCGCACCTAAACTCTGTGAGGATTTAGAAAGCAAGGGGGTCAGCTCTGAACCTTGTGACTCAGTGGAAGGGTCTGCCTTGTTCTTTACCCCACTTTCTCTGTCTTTCCTTTTTAGACACAAACTGTTGACCAAGTCTGAGACTAAGACTGGATCCAGCTGCACCCAAACTCTGTGAGAAAGCACGGGGGGCTGCTCTAAACCTCCTAACTCCATGGGAAGATCTCCTCTATCCTTTTGTACCTTCGATCTTCATAAACTGTTTCCAACCCTGTTCTGACTGGCTTTCAACTTGATTTGCCTCTGTGCATTTAGTCCATGTAATAAGTAGTAGAGTGAACCTTGCCATCGAATCTTGTGTAGTCACATTTACACATATTCCTATTAAACCTATTTCACTTAAATTCTTTGGTGGTAATTCTTTAATCGACCTGACCTAACTACTCCTTTCGTGACAACTACCTTCAACACAGTGGAGCAAAAAGACTTGCCCATGCTCCCAGATGGATTCTGAGCCTATACTCAGCTCTCTGCCTCAGTGGTTATGTTGCTGTTGGTAAACGGACTAAAGCCATATCAAGTTAAGCAAGTAAGTGACTTCTACTCACCCATTTCCCTGCTGCACAGACAGATATATGCAGGTGTAATATCTTGGCTTTCTTACAACAAGAGGCACAAAACTGAGTCATAACATTTAAATATTGTTCTAAAATAGTAATTGAGCATCATTACACCTTTCTCCTATAGAAAATTTTATGGGTTGTTTAACTCTGTAGAGAGGCAACACTTCATTAAAATTGATGGATCTTTTCTACATGTGTCAAACTGATAATCCTGTGACAAGACATTGAACTATGAATCAACATTTAACATTCATTGTCTGAAATTCTAGAGGTAAGGCCCAAATTTGCTCATGGTAAAAGGCAACCCTCCTCCTCCCCTTCCCCTCACTTCTACTTACTAAATTATATAGAAGCGGTTTTGCTAGAAAAGTGTGAACTGAAAATACCAGCAGATCAGGCAGCACCAATATACATACTCAAACACATGAAAGTAGAGAACATTTTCAAATGACTATGCTGTTACCTTCATCTAGTGAGAACAAAATGGATGCTGGCATTCTGGCATTCAGCTGTTCAAAATACTGAGCTCTACTCAATACAGAAAACAAAATGATAAGGTTTGTATAGTCCTCACTAAGGCTTTAGAATCCTAAAAGGATGTTCTAAATGTTGTAGAAATAAAAACTACCAACCATCTGGAGTAGAAGCCAGGCAGAGAAATCTTTACAGTCACATTGGATTGTATTTAGGTTATTGTCTTTAGCCTTTTTATCCTTGGAAATACTGTGGTTTTGTTTATTCAAACAAAACATGTAATAAAAATTAAATAGTTAAAAAAAAAAAAATATCCATAGAGAGCATTGTCCTCATCAGGGCTTTTTACAGTACCCTTCTCTTTTTCCTCTTTTTTTCCTTTCTATGCCTTTTTTCTCAAATTGCTTATATTTCATCTAGTTTAGCACTACTGGACTCATTATCTAACCAAAAAAAGCAGATTAATTCCTAAAATTATGTTTTAAATTTCTCTTTGGAGGTCAGATTGAATTCTATTTTGAAATTCACCTTATGATATTTCACCTTAGCGGTATTATTTAACTTCAGAATAAATCCTGCTGCAGTTTCAGCTTGAGGGCTCTGACGGGAGGCTAGTTTTACTTAAAAGTATAGGACTAATAACCGTGTGATCTGTGATCCATTTCCTGTTCTGTTGCAGATTTTCTGGGCCATCACTTACACCCGTTCAGGCCCAATCTGATGAAATGAGCTATAAACCGCTTCCTGTGGGACTCAATCAGCATATCATTTTACTGGCACCTACAGTATGGGCAAAATAAACGCTACCCCTCAGATAAGGTGTAAACATTCATTAAATATTTTAAATTGCTACAAGATTCTTAAGATACAAAATATTTTAGGAGTGATTTTAATATTTAATGTGCAATATAGTTTTGGGGTTTTTTTTTCTCTTCTGCAATCACTTTACAGATAAGAAATCCCTTGAGCTATTAATGAAGGGATTGTAAATCCACATGACAAAACAGGTAGTTGAATTTGTGGTGAAAGTTGAAAACATTGCTGGTATTGCCTTCTCTATAATCCTGTTCTCTAATACAAGAAAAATACATAAACCTTGTTAAGCCTGCAGGGACTGTATATTCCCCACCTTTGCTAGAGAAACAAGAAGCTGCAGAATAATTACTCATGGAATGGTTTCTAAGGAAAGATTTTTTTTTAATTCAAGGAAAATTATTTCAATTTTATAAAAATAAAAATCAATATTTTTTAATCAAAACTATTTTCCTCCCACTATATATTTAGCATATGTTCTCTGAAGACGCACAGTTGTTTTCACCAGAGTCATCATGGACCTAGCAGAGATATCTCTTCCCCAGAAAATTGTGTCTCATTTGGTTAATCTACCAAGATAGATCACACCCTTTCCTTGGATAAAGAGTGACAGTGAAACATAGAAAACTGTATGCAACAAATACACATTTCTTCTTTCATGTTCAGCTTTTAAAACCACAGTACCCAGAAATGTATTTGAAGACCACAAACTTTATCACATATAATACATTTACCATCCAAACAGTTAGACTACCAATCAAGTGACAGCGAAAGGTAATGTAATGAAATTTAAAAATATTTTTAATATTCAAACTACATTTTTGCCTTAAAATGAGCCACAGTATTATGGCAAACTTTGTCAGCCCTTTAGTTTTTGCTTCATATATGTTCGGTGCCATTTTGTTCAATTCTGTGTGCTTTTGAAAAATATTTCCAGTGACCTAACTTTGGGTTGGGAGGCAAGGCAGTAGCTGTGGAGCTAGACACCCCTAACAATTTTATTTTTCTTTTCTTCTGCTAAATAAAACTGACAGGTCTCCGGGCAAAGCAGTTCAAGGCTGATTTCTGCAATACAGTACTGTAACTCCTCAGCAAGGGTTCCTAAGGTTTACAGTATATTCATGCATCCATGGAGAGACTGGGCAAAATAGAAAACTGCTTTAAGCTGAACAAAACCAAGAACTGTTTCCTACAATTTTGTTACTGAAATGTGCTCCATAGAAGAATACTTGAAAAATACCGTGATGCTTTGCCACTTTTGCCTTAGCGAGTACCAAACAATTGAGGTGTGGGTCACAGTGATTACACTGTGTATAGGGAAAGGCTTTGTAACAATGAAATAATTGAAAATTAGTTCTCTCATATTCAGGGAACTACCCTCTGCTCCTTTGTGCTGCTTTCATGCCAGTGTAACTGCAGGGTAGTCAAAGGACCCACATAAAATGGATAGTGTGGAAAACACGGCATTTTCAAAGACCTTTGCAACTTGATGTCAATTGCAGTTTCATCATTGCCTGAACCTGCAGCCATCAAAGCCAGTTCAGCTGTGTTTTCAGTTCCCAGAAGTGATGGAGAAAACAGTGTCTGACCCAGTACTGAGGAGCTGCTTTTGATCTTTGGCACTGCTAACCATGGACATGGTAATGAGACAAAAGAATAAAGCTTCCCACTCTGAGCGAAACATTTGGGGTGCTTGTCTAATCAATGCCTCAGCTGAATCCATGAAAAGAGCCCAAGCCCTCTGAGAAGATTCAGGAGGTGTTCTCCGTTTTCTCTACAGAGCACAAGAAAAGGCATTTGCAGAAGTTCACTAACAACAGTATGTGTGTTGCTTTCTCCACCATAAACATTTGTTTTTATCATTTTGTTTTCAGATAGCAGAGGAAAGCCCAGCTGGGAGATAGGCAGGGAGTCAAACGGAGGAAAAGGGATCCCTGGAGGATTGGTGATGTTCAAGCAGATGGGGGAGGAGGGAAGAGAGAGCAGGAGCAGATGGGAGGGGGGAAGAGACCAGAAGCAGAGCAGATGTGGGGGTGGAAGGGGGCTAATTTTGGTTAAAGACAAAGGAGGACAAATATGAATTAATTTTTTAATTTACACTTAGAGTCTTCTTTTTCCTATAAACACATGTTTTGTGTCTTACACTAAAGGAAAGGAAAGTTGGAATAGCCTGCAAAACATAAAAGGTAGAGCAAAATAACCTCAGTGTCACTTGAGCAAGCACCAGAAAGTGGAGGGGTCTGTAAGAATTTCTCAACCATGAGGTTTTGTGTTTAAAACTCTGGAACCTGAAGATTTCTACCTGTATTGTATTCCACTGCACAAAGTACACATTTGGGAAGATATGCGGCAGCAAAACAATAAAGAGGAGCCTTATGTATGTGGATAATGAATGAATCTTTGAACTTCCTGAATTAAAGAGGAGTAATAATAAAATCTGAGCTACTGAGCCATGAGCTAATTACATACAGGTCTTCCCTAAATAAATAATAAAAAGGCATGGCCCATGTTCACATGCAGAACATTTTCATTGTCTATGAAGCCACCCTCTATATTCTGTCTACTTCTATATTTTAAAGTTGCGTTTTGTTGCAGTTTCCTGGCAGGATGTATAGGTTCTGAGCGAAGTCTAACTGAGAATGCTGCAGCTGAAAGTTAATTAGTGTGTTGGCAAGCTGTCAGCTAGACTTTTGTCTGTTTGCTTTTCATACAGAAATGAATGAGAGTGGATTCCAGAGGTGTCTGAGTACAATTAAGTATCTCACTCTCTGAAATAAATGTTTTATATTACTGCATGCTTTTAGGACTCAGCCAGAATTTATTCATTGACGGTATTTTCCACTGATATCTTTAAATGTAAATATATCTAAGTAGAAAAGATGTAGTGTAATTGCATCTCTTTGGTGGAGCATAAAGGGCCAGATTCTGTGTTTAATTTAAACACAGAATAATTCTGTGTAATCTGCAAACCTGCTCCAAGTTTGTAGAGGAATACTGGAGATCAGATTCAGGCCCAGATTAATTTGGCTTAATTTAGTTGCTGGTTATATAGCAGTCAAGTCTGTGTAAGTTGTTAAAAGACGTTCTGATTCTGTGTTGAAAAACTGCTAGAAATCTTGGAATGTGAAACAGTCTACACCCAGCAATAAACCTTCGCCCACAGTAATGACTAGGCATGTGACAAAAGGGTGGTTGGATTTCACAGCCCAAAATTAAAATGAGAAGCCTGGAGTGGGTGCAGCAGGGAAAAAGGAGGGCTGAAAGGGTACTAGAGAATGGCCACCTTGATTTCAGGCTGGATGCCATTTCCATGGGCACCCTGCCTATAGCTGGGTTTCATCTGACCAGGGACAAAAAGCAATTTCTCCAGCTGCACAAGAGGAGGTGCTCCAGATATCCCAGTCCTCATGAGGAGATGGGCACACACCAGTCGGAGCCAGTAACAGCCAGCGCGCTTGAGTCTCTTCCTCCCTCCCAACTTCTGTACAGACTTCTTGCTTTTCTGTCATAACTTTCCCTTAGTAAAAAACCCTTGCAGTCCCCCAGAGGTGCCTCACAGAGCATAAACCTCAGGTTAGGGCTGGGGCAGTTGCTGTGGACAGCAGTGTCACAGGGTCAGCAGCCAGGAGACTGTTCCCTAGTGCTTTCATGGACCTGGGCCACTTGCACTGGTGGACCTTCACAGGTGACACGGTGCTCCCTCCAGCCTTGGGCAGCAGTTGCCTTTGCAGCCCAGACTCTTTGGCTATGGAAGACTGCAGAAAGGTCTCAGGGTAGATTTTAGAATTTTTTCTTTAAAGTGTTTTTTTATTTCTTTTTGCACACTGTCACTTATTTCTTTGGTTGCAGTTACACTCCAAGGGCAGGTAGTAACATCGTTTGACTGGGCTCTGCACACCTCTTTTCCCATGATTCAAGGATTAGCTCGTTCTGAGTGAGATGATGTGATTCCTCCCTCCTTCTTGCACAGCAGCTGTACAGAGGACATATTATACCCCAAGACTGGTGTCAGCTTCTGTGTCCATGGGCTCCCTGTAGAAATCAACATCAGCACCAGAAATCACAAAACAAAATTATTTTTGTCTTTCCTTGTCTCTAGGAGAGTATATTAGCCTTGGATATTCAGGTATGCTTCAGGTATGCCACAAAAGTGCACCTAGAACCACAGCAGAATAGGAAATGATTGTGAAAAGCAAATATTGTGCTGCAGCCCACAATCTAGGGCTAGTGTTGTTTGTCTTGCAACGAAGATCCCCAAAAATCTGATGTGTCCAGCCACATCTGAGGCCCTAGAAACTCCTGCCTTCCTACCACTGCACCCAGAGGAGATGCTGGCCTCCACAGAGCAAGCTGAGTATCTCTGTGAAGAGGGATAGGTTGTCCTGAACTAGTTTTATGCCCCCTTGAAGGAACAAGCACAGATGAAACAGGTGAGAAGAATCTGCTGCAGGCTACAAGATTATCTGGAGGCACCACGGGATACATTTCTCAGCAAATCTGAGTATCTGTTGCACATCTTTCTATTGCATGTGGCCCTGGTGCTGTAAGGCAGACAATATATTGGACACATAAGCAGCAGCTTCCAAGTTCCTTAAAATGACCAATAACATTATATATATTTCTTACTCTTTATTATTATAAACTTATTTTTTACAATAAAGTTTGCAAACTTTCTGAAACCTCACAGCAAAGAAAGTCACTGAAACACCTAGGCACAAGGAACTCCTGTTCTCTTGGGTACAGTTGTCCTCTCCTACTGTTTGCTTAGCTGGCTTGTGGACCGGCACAGAGCCCAGGCTTGATGCTGGTCCCTTTCTGGATCCCATTTCTGCTTTGTTTTGATGTTCAGTGTGGAAGTACCAGCTCAGAGCTTTCCCAGGTTGTCTCTAGCTTTTACCTGAAGAAGGAAGGGTCCCTTGTGCCCTCATCAGTATACACATGTGAAGGTTAGAGTACTAGTTTATATATTTTTAGAAAGGATGTAAACTATTCGGAATAGAAATGGTTCCCAAGAGTTAGTATATAACCCACAAGGATTCATATTCATCCCTAACCCAGTAATCCCGCAGTTTTGATGGCTTAAAAGCCTACTACTTTAGAATTCTTTGTGTCTGTATCCCCAGCTGGTCCTTAATTGTTTCTCTTCTGTATTTATGCGTACTCCAGATCATGTGTTGGTATACAATGTCTTTATCACAAATTGATTTAAATCTGTCTGGCTCCAACTCTCAAAATCCATCAGCATAAAGCTAAGCATTTATTTCCTGTCCATCACACGATAGTGCTGAAGCAGTCATGACTTCCAAGCTCCAAAACACATCAGCACATAAATTAGTAAGTGCAATTTATGAGAACAGATTCATAACAAGTACATTTCTAGCAGCATTGTATTAAACAGGAATGTTTAAGTCAGGGCAGCTTGTTCCTCCAGATTGTCAGTCATTTTCAATCACAATAAGAAGAAGTGAAAGCAATTCAAGTAAATATAGGAGTTTAGTTGCTTTGTTCGAGCCTTTTGTTTTAACAAATGTTGCCAAGGTAGAAATGATGCCAACTGAGAACTGGTTAGGGATTGCCAGTTTGCCTCAGCTGACCCCAAACCATAAGCTGTTGAGAGCACTGAAATAGAGACACTATTGTCAATATTGCTGAGCTTTCCAGAGGGTCCTGAAGAGACCTCTTCTGTCTTTTATAAACACCAGAAAGATCTAATCCAAGTGCCACAAGAGAGGCAGGTTATCTTCATTACGGGGATGAAGGAGCGAACACGTTAACAGCCTGTAGGATTAATACTGCTCAAAATGAAAGTTACAGTGCTCTTTTTGGCATAAGCACCCCATTAGAACACATTTCACCTCAAGTTTAAAGCCCATTAATCTTATGAAGGGCTGGAAATCTACAACCCGTGTCCTTTAGCTGGCATGAAGCACAAACCGCTCAGCAGAACTGATGCAATTCTGATCTAGAATAAGTTTGCGAATGAGACGTGGACAGCCTCAGCAGCTTGTTGCTTCTGGTAGCTGCCATCACCAACTGCTCTCCCCTTTTTCCTCTCCCAGTCATTGATATGGCAGCATGCAGTGTATTTTTTCTCTACTCATCTGCAAAGGTAGAGGTGCCATATGAAATAGTGCAGCAAAGGTTAAAGACATGTTTGCCCTTTAAGAGAGGTACACTACCAAATAATAAGGCCACTTTATCAATGTGCAGGCTTGGAGGCAGCTAAAAGCTGCTCTTTAGAGGTTTCTCTGATATTATCTTTGGCTGTGCACCTCAGTTTGCTGGCACCTGGGAGCTGCAGCCTTGAAGCTGTATGTGGGCAGCTCTGCAGCCTTCGCAAGGCCTCCTTGCAGCCTGGGACCCCACTTTTGAACGTCTTGGACATCGTATCCCAAACACCTCAAGCGCAAGAAAAATAAAGAGGATCAGAAAGCATCTGGTGCACAGATACACACAAATGTCTTGCAAATCGCTACCAGCTTCAAAGCGAGGTCAGATTCCCAGCCTGGCCCTTGCTCATGATCCCTGCTGGAGACCTGCTGTCCATCCCACCTGCCAGACTCATTTCTACCCTTCCCTACCTGCCCTTACCGTGCCAGTGGTTTCAGTTCTGCCTGAAGGCATCCCAAAGGCGCCCACCCACAGCCCCAAGGTGTGACAGCAGAGCTGACAGAGGCCAGTTGCCAGTCTGACCAGGCTCTCACCTAAAATTCAGAACAGCCAATAACTTACTGGATCCAGGTCGAAACAAGAGCACTGGTGACTTCCCAGGAAAGGCTAAAAAGGACCAAATACCAGCCTGCGCAGGTCTCACTATTTAATACCCCCTCTAACAAGGAACACTTCACCCCGAGACCCCTGCGCTGTGCAAGGACTGGGCTGAGTACGTGGGACCCTCCTTTCCCAGCTGCTTTCCTCGCCCCATTTCTGCTTCAGGCACATCCCTGCTCTGAGCTTCCTGGGGAGATTCGCTGCACTTTGAGGATGACACTGAGAACAGGATGCTCAGAAAGGTTCGATTTTTATTATATTACTGTTGCGCACCAAACTGAAGAACCGTTTGTATGGTACATGCCTAGACAACGCTGCAACACGCCAGTTTTCCCCTACTCTGTTGTTAGCAAGCTCATTCTTGTCAGAACTTGTTTGCATGTTGCTGTGTGCCATGAGCAGTACGTGTTGCTCTGTGCTGGGCACTGCCGAATGAAACACCTTGGAGCGCGACCTCCCAGATGGTCTTAGAAAAGCAAACAAAACAACTCAGGTCAAGACAAATCAGAGAACAGAATCGATGGAAAAGGAGATGAAAAACAGTCATTGATCCTAAAACTCACACAATAAAATTTGTAATAGCTTGACCCAGGTAACCAGACAGACTCTTTGAACAACTTTTATTTTCCTTCCCCGATCACCTTTATACAGATGATATAGGAAAAAAAGGACTGTGGGTAGATGATGATAAGGTATTCAAAGATCACGTGTATAGTCACAAATCACTATATATTATTACTTTATTTCTTAATGTTGGAAAAGTCTCTGAATTTTAGGAATATAGTAGGTTTGGTTATGTGATATTTTCCCCCGTTTTGTTATTTTAATACCAAGAGCCTTTGTTTTTAAGTTTAGTTCAGTTCTTTCTATCAACTGCAGGTAAAACCACAGCTGGAATTAGAAAAGATCAAACCACCAGCATATCCAAAGGTAAAGAAATACTCTCTATCATAAGAATGTCTTATCTAGCATTCAGAAAATCCATTTATGCATGCAGGGACTTACCTTCCTGTCTAAATGAATCAATACCTTCCACCCCAAAAACTCAACAGTGAAAAGTTGAAAACAACAAAATAAACAAAAAACCCCAAAAGAATTGGTCAAGCCCACTTTTCAAAGACCCCATGTTGTACAGCAACATGTGAGGACTGTTGGCTTTACTTTGCTGTTCACAAGTAAGATATGATTGTGTACAATGAAATTAATTTTCATGCTATATACAGGCAGTAGAATTCAACTTATACTGTAAAACTTGCAAAGAATCAAAATCCCTTCACATTTCTTTTTCTTTCCCGTGTATTCTTTGTATATGGATACATGAATTTTACCAGAAAAACATCTTGAAACTAGAATATGTGGATGGAAAAGTATATTCAAATCATAAATTAAGCAGGAATCTTTTTGATCACTTAAGAGAAATACATTTACATTTTCAAATGCAATGATTTATTAAAGTAGCATGTGTTGAGACATTGCCAAGGAGCTGACTGCTTGCTCGAGTTCGTATTTCAGCTTGTGAACACTCACGAACAAACCTTAGAATTTTGTTCCCACTGCTACTCAGTACTGTCAATCTTTAATTCTTCACGAAGTTCTAATTACTGGAAACACTTTTTGATGAATATCCCCAAGGCTTACAGTAAGTGAAAATCAGTATTTAGAAAAGCTAGTGAATGCAATCATCCCATTAAGGCATGACGGAAAAGCGGTGTTTTTCCTGTTTGTCCTTTGCTATCAGTTTGCATATTGTAATAGCTCTTTTATCTCTGTCTGTATTTTATACTTGCTATAGTCTGTAGTGCTTTTGTACTCAATGGCATTGGATAAATCAATACTTTAGATGTTTGTTCTTGCCTTGATATGTATTCGTAAATCTTATTACCATAGAGATTGGAGAGGAAAATACACACCAGAATTAGTCAAATTAATATTTTATTTGTTATATTTGCTTCTCATCATGACTGACTCCATAGTTGGTCTTTAGCCTTTATGATCGGTTAAATCAGTTGACTTTAAAGTGTCCAGGACTCTCTCTGAAAGCACTTTTTACTGCAAATTTGAATATACATATCTTTTCCCAGTATCTGGCCAGCTCTATTACAGGGAAGATGCTAATATGACATACTGAAGCACGCACTTCCCCATGTGCACCAGAAAAGTGACACATTTTCAATGAAAATTCATCGTATCTACAGGAAGGCAGAATAATCAAGGTCTCTGCATAGCCTTCTGTAGGGGCACACGAGGAGGCAGCGAGGCCCTCTTTTCCTTTCCAGAAGACTCAGCTGGATCCTGCACACAGGAACCACAGGATACTGCAGGTTGGATCCATCCAAATTATTCTTCTAAATCCTCTCATATGGAACTACTGGAGAATAAAGAGAATACACTGAAGATTAAAAACATCAAACACCACTCTGCTATGGCAAGGGAAGGTTGCTGATAGGAATTTATCATTACTGAATGAAATTTAGGTCCAAGAAGAGAAAAAACAATAATTGTAAAATGAGTGACTGCTCAAGGTCTTCTCTCCTATAGATACTTTGCATGTGTATACATTTAGTCGCAACAGCTTCAGACTGTGTTTGTAAAAATGAATTAACCGATGTCAGTGCGATAACTTCCCCTGGAGATTGCTACAAGTTGAAAACTCTAGCCTTGTAATTTATGTTTAATAATTTAACGCATTAATAATATTTTAGATTTGGATTATTGAACACAAGCATGGAGATTATTTAAATGAATATTTAATTTTTATTCACCTTGCAAGAAGACAGAAAGTGTTTTTAATTGCCAACAATAAAAAGTAGAAAAATTATCAGTAAAGAAAGTAATTAAGAAAGTGTTGTTACAAAGAATTCATGGGGGGTTTGCTTGCCCCCAATCGGAATGATTACTGTAATATGCAAAATTAACGTAAGACTTGAGCATTTTAGGATGATAAAACAATCTTGTCATAGGAGCTTCAGCATTAAAAGCTGATCTGTCTGAAATATGACCAAGATATTTAGCTGAATCAGCCTTAAAGATGTGATGATTTCATTTGCACAGTTCCCTGCTAATTTATCTGCATTAGCACAAAATAACATAGGTTGTTTTTCATACAGATAGTTACCCTCTTTACTTTCCCATTTTCTGAAAGTAATCTCTCAAGCTTTACATGCTGTGGTTCTGTCCAAAAGCTTGAGTTTGCTGAAGACCAGTCGAGCCCAGTTTCTAGCTATTTGCAATTTGCAATGTGGTAAACGTCATCTTGAATCTGATGCTCGGGGTAAAACTTGGAAAAGTCTCTGGAATTCTTTTGTATATATTGTACTTTTGTTCTTTTACTATGTATTTGCTCTTCTGTTATCAGAGAAGCTATTGGTTTGTGGATATTTTCCTGAAGTTTTTTATTTATTCTTGTCCTTAGGATACAATCAAATCAACCCTTGCAGAACAGTATCTTATTTTTAATACTGTTTCTCTGGAGGTATTATTTGACTGAATTTGAGCTCACTGACCTACCTTTCTTTAGAATTTAGAGACACTTTAATTTCCACCTCTTGCCTCAAGCTCATACATTTTTAGCTTTACTTGGTTTTAGTTTCTATAATTCTTAGAAATTGAGGAGCATTTTTCTTCCCAGTCTTCCAAACACTGAAACAACATTCCAAAGAAACTCCAGAACAAATCTCATCCTTAAAAGTTTTGCACCAGTGTTGACAACTAATTACTGCTAAACTAAATAGCTGTGATGCAGTATGCCAGAAATCCTGCATATCTTTTGTGGGTGTCCAATATGAGCCACATATGTGTGATTTTTGTTCAAGTTCCCTTCTGTCTAGCCAAATTATCAGATCATTATGGCTCTCTTGCCTGTTTGGGCTCCCTTCCAATGCATTCCACATTTGTATCCATTTTTCCCCTACTGGTCACTTACTATGTTGGAGGCTATTTTTGGTATTCCTAACTCCTCTCATTTAATGCTTTTCAAGTAGGCAAAACTGCTGCAAAGAGCAAGGGAATAATCTCTTCCCCACATCCACGGTGGACAGGACAGAAAATAATGAGCTTAAATTATAGTAATGAACATTTAAATTAGATAATATGGGGAAAAAAACCCCAACGCCAGAGGAAAAAAAAGAAGAAAAAAAAAGAATCCTTTCCAACTAAAAGGAGGGTTTAGCATTAGGATAGATTGCTTGGGGAGGATATGGGATCTCTGTCACAGAAGGTTTTAAAAAACAGGTTAGACAAACATCTGTCAGGAATGGTTTAGGTATAGCTGATTCTGCCTTGGGGCAGAGGGAATGGGTGAGGTGACCTCTCAAGGTCCCTTCCAGCCTTATTTTCTATTTATTTCTGATTTTTTTTTTTTTTTTTTTTTTTTTTTTTTTTAGCCTGGATTTGGTTCTTCAATGCACTTTCTATTTGCAATGGATGGTCAGATTTCTGTTTATAAAATACAGATGGGGTGTTGCTGTGAAGAAAGATTCATTCAAATAGAAATTATAGTTAGGAAAATGTTGATTAAAAATATCATTTAAATGCAAAACAGGGAAAGAATTTTTAGCAAAGTTAATAAAAACTAACAAGAAAAAACACGGAAGGCAGCACTTGAAACCATTAATTACATAAGGGGTTTCAAACATTCATTAGACTGTACCACTTGTCCTTGTTGTAAGTGGTATTGACCCTTTAGAAATGAAGCTGATCCAATACTTTCTAGTATAACTCCTCTTAGGGATTAGGAGATTTCAAGTATTTTCTCTTGTGATACTCAGTCCTTGATAGCTTAAAGCCAAAGTGAATTAATTCTTCCCATACAAAGAAACTATTAAATTCCAAGGAACACGGTTAAGTATATATAGTACATGTGTAACAATTGCAGAGTCAAAAAAATACTTTGCCTGCTTAGCTGGAATCAGCTGGAGTCGTGTAACCCTTTAGTTCCAAGAGCATTATTTCAAAAGGATTTGTTTTCATTCTTCAAGTACTGGTGTTGGAAATATAAAGCCAAGCTCCTGTCAGAGGGGTGATGGAGACCTGTTACACCCTCTGGTTCCTGGCAGGCTCTGTGGTGAACACTGGCCAAAGTGAGAATGAAAGTCTCGTAACAGAGTTGTGCAAAACAGTTCTTCCCGCAAAATGTTTGCTGGGGGCTTCTTGTCCGACTAAGGAAAACTGTTCTTCTACCTCAGAATCCCAGAAGGCATTCCCCACAGCCAGGAACAACAAAATTCAGTCACAGTTGGATCTGCTAACTTTATTCCATTTTCTTTTAATATACTGTAAGTATAATTCATTCAATTCAGATATATATTTAAGATATTTTAAACATAAATTAGATCATGTGGAAAGCAGTTTAGATATTTTATAAATATTTATCATTGTAACATGTCGTACTTCGTACTTCAGATTAAAAATTCACCAAGCTCAAGATATTTTTTATCTCAATCAGTTAGTTGAGTTGTCAGATTGACTTGTTATTTATTTATAAGGGCTTGTAATTGAGCCACATCTTCACGCAGGTGACTGGTGAGCCAGGAAGTGACACTGTGATATTGCAGCGGAGAAATGTGCTGGTATCACACGAAGTTCACTGCAATATGCTGTCAGTTTTATTAGGAAGCACCGAGCTCTTATGTACATAGATATGTTTCTGCTGACAACGCAGTGGTTCTGCCTCTTAATTTAATACAGTCACAATGATTAGAAGAACATACGGTTTCCCTGAATGCTTCGGCTCAGCCCAGATGTTAGGCTTTTGTCTGCATGGCTAGTCAACACAGACAGTGCAATATTTTGTAGCTTCAAGTTTCTTTGAATTTTTCCACTGGCCTGAGAGCCCAGAGTGGCTCTTGCCAGACCACAAAACCTGAATATTATTGGTCAGTACAAATCCCTGAAAAATTTTGAAATAACTCTGTGGAATGGTCTGGTTTGATTTCTTTTATGGCTTAGCATCTGCTTTCTTTTTTTTTTTTTTTTTCTCCTATATCTTCCTTGAAACATGCAATATAAAGTTGCATTGCAGGACTTCAAGATGCTGGGAGATGTCATTGATTTGTGTTTCACTGAAGTAATGGGTGTGTCTAATAAATCTTTTATTAACCATATTACAGAGAGTATGACATTAAAAATGCTTCTATCAGATTTTAAAAGAAATCGCAAAACTGCTGTAATGCTGGCATAGTAACTCCCTTTCAGTTTCACCTAATTTTCTGTACCTTATTATGACTACACTCACGCATTCCAGGACAGCCTGAGACCTGGGATTCCAGATTTATTGTTACTTTTTTATTATTTTTTATTCCAGATATGCATATTATAATGCCCTCGGTTCCTCTGTACGCAGACACTGGGCTCTGTGGTTCATGAACCATTATTGACTGTTAGTGAGAAGGGCAATCCAGGCCGTGGACAAATTGGATATGCACAAAAATCCAAAACTAACAACTCAGACAACTGAAAATGTTGTAAAAGAATGATTTCATTTCTTGGACTCTAGAACAGCAAACTACAGAGCCAGCCTGCATCCTCCTCCATGTTATTCAATATATGAAAAGCTGGTTGGATCATACTCGCTTTCTGACTATTATCCTACCACCAAATAAGAGCATCCTCTGCACATCTGTGGTGAGGGACCAGACAGAGAGAGCCAGCTGTGTAACAACAGCACAAGCCCACCATTTCAGCCGACCCACACAGTCCACCTAATAATAACATCATTAACAGGTTTAGATAGATAAATCTCACTTAGCTTCTCAATCTGTTCATGCAAATGTTATTCAGCCATATTGGGCAAGAATTAAAACCAGTATTTTTCTAAATTACGTAGCCAAACATTAAAACAGCATTGTCCCTAGCACACAACCGCCCCTTTTGCAAGTTAAGTGCTTCTAAAAATATATGTGTAACTACACAAAGAGGCAGTCAACTTTGAAAACTCATTATAGTTTAATATGATTATAATGTAAAATATTTTTTTCAGAGAAAATAGAAATTAATTTCTTTGAGGAGCTGTTAAAAAGTACATTTATGATTGTTTTCCCCTCTTTTTTAG
The DNA here is from genome assembly GCA_035590275.1 of Ibycter americanus. Lineage (NCBI taxonomy): Eukaryota > Metazoa > Chordata > Aves > Falconiformes > Falconidae > Ibycter > Ibycter americanus. The sequence goes on from JAVJGI010000032.1 coordinate 21,187,541, forward strand.
TCTTTGAACAAAGGAAGTACTGTAATTTTGCTCGCAAGGTCAAGTCTCCACATGTAGACTTTTTGGTTAACATCACATGCAGTATCAGCTATATACATATTTCTTCCTGTGTCAGTACGATATACTTCTCTGACAGATCTACTAGGTCTGTTCAGGTTAACTACAATGGCTATAACTGAACATCTAGATCAGAGTCATTATTAGAGACATCATTACTGCAGCTATTGAGAAATTACTTTGGTGGTCTTTGCTAAACTTCCACTAACACGCAAATGCAGCACACTAGATGCAAATGTTTGCTTAAATACATCTTTTAGTCTAGATTTATTGTCCACCATATCTGATCCCCTTTTAAATTTTAAAAAACTAAAGGAGAATGATAGGCCTTCGGTGCAGAAAATCATGCTGAAGCAGAAAGTAACTCAATGCTGTAAATGTTGTGGCAAAGATGGCCCGCGGGCTCAGCGTTTATAACCCTTATTCCAGTACATCCTTTGCAGTGCACTTTTCTGCCATACATCTGTGGAGACAAAGAGAAAAAAAAAAAAAGAAGAAAAAAAGAAAAAAAAGAAAAGATCAATAGCTTAAAACAATCTACTGAAAATTTACCCTAAAGCACAACAAACAACACATAACCGAAGTCTCCCGAACCAGTTTATAGTATTTAATACTTCATTGTTATTCTGTCCCTGTTATTAAAAAAAACACATACTAATATTTAGTGGGGTGGGGAAACCAGTGTGGTCATGTAACCCAGTTTTAGCTCATGTATACCAGACATTAGTCTGATCTGGTCTTTCCTTTTCACGTCCTGATAACAAATATACTTTATGAAATGGCATGGCTCTTTAATAAGTTTTACTAAAACCAAAAGTTAAAAACAACCAAACAAAACACTTTTTTCAGAAAAGCAGTCCACACAGTTTTGTAAAACACATGCAAAATAAAACAGGTTCTCTTTTGTACATAACAGCAAAAGATCATTCCTATATTACTTATGTGTTTCTTCCTTTCTATTCAAAACATTGCAGTTACTGGAGCAACTCAGCATTTTATAATAGTTTGCCTGTTTGCCATGTAAAAATAAGGGATAGAGATGTTTCCTTTCCTTTATCTCTCTCTCTATATATGCCCCATCCAATAAAACTGTAAGATCTCTGGGAAAGGCTTTTTAACCTATATACATTTACCTAATGTTTCTACATATACCTACTGGGTTTACACGATGTCATAATGCAAACAGCAAATCACAGAAAGTTCTGAAGACTTCCCACAGTTTTCTGGTAGCTCAGAAGTACTTATTTGCAGATCATTAATAAAATTGAAGGTGAAGTTATTGAGATATTTTGTCCAAAAATGCCTACATCCATCAAATTTTATTTGAAGTTCTGGAGTGTTTATTTCTATACTTCAGAAAAAGTAGTTGGAAATGCCATACACATTTGATATATGACTCAAGTAATTTTCACCTGTGATCTGCCAACAGGACACCCAGGAAAAGCACACTACTTGACTGGAGCACACGGGCTGAAGCTTGCATGTACGCTCTTAGCACAGCTGAGGATTTCAAGGCCATACAAAACCAAAGGGTGAATAGCTCCCAAGCTTTCAATTTCTTTCTGAAATCAGCTCCAGTGCTGAATTTTGAAAAGATTATGCACAGCATCTTAATATTTAGTTATCAGGATGCATAACAGAAATAGTCATTATAACTGAACTCCATAAGGTATATTTGATCATTTTCTGTGTTACCAGGATTTCCATTTGTGCAGTAGTTTGACTGCAGTCAACTTACCACGCTATTACATAAACAGTGATTATAGTACTTAAATGTCCCATTAGTGATTTCAGGTGAGGAAAGCATATTTTGAGAAAAATTTATATTAGCTCCAAAGACTCAGATTAGGCAGATGAAAATATCACAGAAGTGGAGGTGGCATGGAGAATGAAAGATTTTTCTCACACAACATATTTGAAGAACTGACTCTGTCCCTACTTAATAAAAAAATATTTCTGCATTCTTAAGACAGAATAGGCAAACTTTGTTCTGCCTAAGAAGATATTGCATTTAATGACCATGGGGAAGAGAAAGGATAATCATGCACAGGTAAAAGCATTGATATGTAGAAACTTCTTGAAAGCCAACATTTCTAGTCCATTACCACATCATTAGTTCAAGTAGGGTCAAGTTTACACAGAAAAGATTATATAATTAGTCAGGCAGGGTTTGATACCACCATTATAATCTACTATTAATTGATATTTGCCCACTTTTCTATGCTACTGAACAAGTTTTTATGAAGGACTTGAATTAACATATGATGGTGGTTTGGCAAACAGGTACTGTGAAGGTGTTAATGGTCTTCTCTGTAATGAATATTAGCCTGAGTAGCTATTTTAATAGTGCTGTATCTTAAAAGGAGTAAATCACTTGAAAGGTCAGAGAATAGCACCACCACCAGCTGCAGCAGAGATTCTTCTCAAGCAAAACTGGAGAACAACCTACCATTGGGAAGTGAAAAAATGATATTAGGATTAGAATAATTTTGAGAATAAATTAAAATAATTTAAAAATACTTCTAAATTAATTTAAAAATTAAATTATTATATTGCAAGAAAAAAACTGTATTAAGCTCTTTGGAATGTAGGAGAAAATCTGATTAAGTTGTACTTGGCTAGGTCTTATAATACTTTGATATCTGTTTAAGGCATCTGAGTAAAAGCTAAGGGAGAAAAGAAATGCATAGGACTTCAAAATCTTGAGCCCACTTATTTGAACTTATCACCTGTACATAATATATTCCAATTAACCTGTTTCTGAGCCACCTCAGAAAAGATATGGAATTAGTGTTATAACACCTACAGAATTCATTTTTCCAGTTCAGCTGAAAGATGGACAGACAGGTCTAGTGAAATGGTGAAACACCAGGATCACAAGTGTGCTGGTTTAAAAGTAAACCGGCAGAAGAAATGAACCCAACTCAAAAGAGTTTAGAAGTCAGGACTACAATTTAATAAAAAGATTACAATAGATACACTGATACACAGGAAAATTGGTTTTAGCCCACAAAAACCAGTTGTATAACTCAGCCCCCTGGGGCACAAACAGAATGGTGTTCGCCAGTCCCTGTGCTGAGCACCACGTGGTCC
>JAVJGI010000032.1:21190790-21218108 GCA_035590275.1 Ibycter americanus
GAATGGTGTTCGCCAGTCCCTGTGCTGAGCACCACGTGGTCCCCCTGAGTCCAAAGCAAAAAGAAAGAAAAAAAAAACAACCAAACCTTTTTTCCTTCCGAAAGGTTGGTGGTCGCAGTCTGTTCGAGAGTGGTAGTTGCAGTCCTGTTGAGGCTCTGGTCCCCCTCTCGATCTGACGAGTGAGTGAGTGCCCCCAGGTCCCCAAACCCCCAGCATATCTATGCCTGGGTTCAGATGGGAACGCCCAGTACCTCCCCCACGGTGAGGGGTTCCACAATGGGCAAACTTACTCAGTGAGTCACAGGATATCCTTACAGGATATCCTACTTGATGGCCCATTAGCAGACATGACCCCCTCAGGTTGGGTGTGAGGGTGCTGAGGGGAGTTATCACACCTGAATCATTGGGGTGAAGAGAGGGAACCCTCTCATCTCTGCTTTCTCAGGTACCCAGCCCATAGCCTGAGGTGTCTGGTGTGTCCTGGGCAGCTGCTGCAAACAATGCATCAGTGACAGTTCACGGTGAATGGCAGAGAGGGTACAGAATACACAGTTCCAGTTACACCCACACAGTGATAAACTGGTCCCAGCCACTATAACTAGGACAACAAGTCACAAATCATTTTGAAGGCCTAAGGGTTTTAGAAAGACGTTCCTTTCTTAGAAGCCCTCCTAAATCTGAAATGCTCATGGAAGTTTAAGTAAACAGAAAAAAATGTCAGCACTTTTTTTTTCCCTCTCATTTTTCTCCAAAAAGAAGCTCAAAGCATTGCTAAGGATTTTCTAATTCCTGCTGATTTTGTTTTTCTAGAAATGTGTATAGATTTCTTCTACCTCAGAGATTCATAAATGTTATTAAAAATGAATGGCAGGCCCGATTTAAATTGAAATGTCAGATGGTTGGTTTCCTACTAGTTAAAAAGTAATGACACCTGCATAAGAAGCAAGCTCAATTTAAAAAAAGTTTTGGTGTTAAATACAATATGAATAACAAACTATAAGAATTGAAATGATATTCTGCATATAAAACATCTGTTTATAGACATATATGGATTAAACAACATAATCCTATGAAGGGCCAGGCTGACTAATTCTGCAGCCTGTTTTGTTCATTAATCATACCATACCTCCTCCTTTGCTGCTCCTGTTCCAGCACCGCACCTCAGAGGGGAAGTGTGTTAATTATGCCGGCTCTGCTGGGGCTGCTGCAGTCACCGAGCACTGGGGGGGAGCGAGCACCAGCTAGCACTCCCTTAAGACATTGGTTTGCTTCCCCACTGCTCCTGATAAGGGCAGGAGTCAGACTTCACAACATCAGATCTCTTTGGGCAGGAAGGGTCACTGTGCAGAACCCCCCGAGGGCAGAGCACTCTCCATACCTAGCTACCTTCACACTTTGAATATTACTGCTAAGAGGAACTGAGTTACTTGTGTCCCTCCATTTCCAACTTTTGAATTTTAATAAACTGATAGGATCATCTGTACTAATATGTTCTAAGGCCAAATTTAGAGCAGCTTGAATCCTCAAAATTTTAGGACCAATTTTATTACTTTCAAAATCAGATTAGAACTGTCACTGCTGTAGAGCCTTCTTTTAGAAGCAAACACACCTCTGCATACTGCAATTTAAAACAAAGATCTTCAGTATTCCCCCCCCACACACACACACTGCTTAATCCAAGGGCTCCCATAGACCTTCCTCAAGGGCAGCCCTCAAAGACTCCAGGAAAGAGGAAATCTGAACACAGACCATTTACAGGGAAAACTATTCCAGTACTTAAAAGGGTATAGCTCAAAGTACTGGAAAGTGAGATACTGCAGAAAGTCATACCATTAGTCTTCAGCAGGCTTCCAAGTATTAAAGGTTTAAGAAACAGGTGTAAGACATTACATGCTTTGTGACCTGATTTTTACCTTGTGCAGGAGAAACAATGCTGCATGCTCCAAAGACCTTGAATGCATGGTGAAAAAATAACCTCTTCTAATTATTTCTACTATTCCATGGACAGGCAGTTATAACTTGATCTGCCCCAACCTGATATTCCCAGGTATTTTACACATATCTCACCAGTAATATATAATTTATGTACCATTTAAATATAGGTACAAACTGAAAATGAGTTTTCAATCAGAAATATTTTTAATGCAAATATAAAGAATATATCCTATCACTTGTTGAAGGACACAGCAGGAAGAGCATTAAATAACATGTGCACTGTAGAAAAATATTTTCCACACACAAAAAAAGAAAAATCTAACAGATCCTGAATAATACTTTTATAAACTTAACCTACTATTTAAATTTTTAACTAGAAAAAACTGGATTAAAAGTCTTGAGTTATGACAGTTACTGAAAACTGAGTACTAATACAAACTGCATAATATCGTACTAGAATTTAAGCTGCAATTATTGGTTATATATCATGTGCCACTATCTCAGGAAAATAATCCTATAAATGAGAAGTTTCAATAGAGAAAGACATTAAAATATCTTTTCTATTTCAAAAGTAGCGTTAAAGTTGAAAAAGCAAAACCCCAAATAGCCTCATAACCCCTTTCAAACCAAAAGAACTGCACCTTGCTGAGCCTGGTTTTATAAAGCAGCCTGTTGAGACTAATTGAGGGGGAGTAATAAAAGGACTCAGGTCAGCTGTGAGTTGTGTGTTTTGAGGTTACAAGGAAAAAAAAAAAAAAAAAAAAGAAAGCCCCAAATTACCCATCCCCCACAACCAAAAACTCTCTATATCTTTCAAGGTACTTTGGGGAAAGATGGTGAGTGGAATTTGGTTGACTGGTCTGTTCTTCATCCCTTTCTTTTAAGAGGTGTTTGGTTCCTTTGTTTTGCATTATTTATGATAATATTTACAATTTTAGGAAGTTCTAGGGTTTATTCTATAGCATAGTCTATAATTTTAGGCAGTTCTAGGGTTTATTCTATAGCATAGTCTATAGCCTGCTTCTTGCTGAAAATGAAGACTTGTATTGCAGTTGTGTTTAGGGAATACATAAATTACTGCCTCTTATAAACAGGTGCTCATATTCTTTCTGTTCTTCTCTGTCATGAGTTATGTTTCTTCCATTTTCCTCGTGAGGCTTGTGAGGTGAAAGTTCTCTTCTCTAGCTGATCATATTAGACTTTGATGTTTCCTTGTGAGGAATAGAACTACTTTGAAAAGGCTCAGGTCTCTAGGTCTTTCTTCTGATCTTTTCTAGGTATAAATAAACACTTCTTTATTCTTAAAATCTGACCTTACCTTTTTGGGCCACAGGGTGGGTAGCTTAGAACTAGATTAATAACATCTTCTATGAAAAAAGGAGATCTTGTAGGATCTGTTAAAAATTCCTTCAAAGATTTTTTTTTTTTTTTGGTCCCCCTTTTCTTAAAAAACTTTGTGGTTACGAAAACTAAGATTTTATGAGTGCCTGTTTGGCTGTTCCTCTAGAAAAAAATTAGCTGAAAATGAGCCTGTCTTTCTGAAACCCCAGTGTTCCAGTGGGCTTCTCCAGTACCATATTCTCAGAGAGTTAGACAACTGACTGATATTTAGCATGAGATACCTTTGTGGTAAATATAATGATAAATAATACTGTAATTCTACCTCCCCTGAATGTAAGTCTTGGCTGAATTATCAGGACTGTGTAAGCTAATGTCAAACTGTAGACCACAGCAAAACAGTAACTTACCTCTGCAGGCAGGACAAAAAAATCCAAGGGTAAACTGACATCAGCAAAATATTTTAAAATTAACTAGAGATTTAAATCTGAACTGATAGAGCTGATCTTAGTCAGCCGGACTATGAGAACAGATGAACAGACAGAAGGGCAAAAGAGACAGAAGGAAAAAAGTTTCATATTCTAAAGCTTTCTACAGCTTAACTGTTCAATATATTGTATTGTACCAAGATATTCTGAAAAACTAAGTAAACAGAGTTGAAATTGCTTATGAATATAATGCAGGTTTGTGATATTTCAGGCCTGTTATTTACTGAGCATTTGCTGATGTGGTTTTGTTTCATAGAACTGCATATTCAGGTGTATAATAGTGGTGACACTCAGACCGCATTCAGGTTACATCAGCATATCTACTGAAAAAGTCTTTCAAGGGAAGAAATACATTATTTCACAGTAAAGGATATAAATCAGCCTCTTGATACATAAGTATTAATTTAGGATTGTGAATTTGCACTTTCTTCAAGGCCTGCGGTGGATAGCAGTCTCTGTGTAGTGGAACAAATTCTGTAATACTTTCACAAGGCTTCTATTCTTGAGGAGCATTGATAATGGGGAGATATATTGCTTTTCAATCACTGAAGCTTAAACAGGGTCTTTAGAAAGTAGTGAACGAAAAAACCCCAGCAAGCAGGAGCCAATAGGGAACTTATGACTGACCTAGCTGTGCAGCAGACTCTACTCTTAATTGCCTTGTTTTATTGCTCCAAGTGATTGGAAATTAAGTTGAATGTATATCTTTATTCAACAGAGCACTACGCACATAGTATCAATATGCAGAGAACCTCAGTGCATTACTGACGTTATTGAAGATACATGGGTATCTTTCTAGCTCATCGCTTCAGACTGACCCTTGTTCACTGCATTTGGTAAGTTTGCAGATGACAAAAGGAGTCAGGCAAACACAACTGGAAGTTTTGTATCTGATGTCTGTATTGCAAAACATCCCGAAGCAGCAACAGTTTCCAATTTTCTTTTGTAATAGTTAAAACTTTATACCTGGTTCATCTAATTAACAAACATGTCTATCCCTTCAGGGTTAGTGTGGATTGCTACCATGGCATATTGCTTTCTTTTTCAACTAAACAGTTTGCTTGAAATGTAACTATTTGTTTTCTTTCATTAAAATCTTGGGAGATTTCTCTCATCCTAATAGACAGGAGTGTACTTGTTAAGGAAAGGTGCCCAAATTTTTCATGTAGTTGTTCTAGAAAATATGGATAATTAAGGCAGAATTTTGTGAAAAGCAGTCACCTTGGCTATTAATGGTGCATTGGTCTGCTTCTAGTAGTGGCCTGCTCTTCCCTGTATCTATGTGGTATTAACAGAGCTACCCTGAACAGCCTTGACCAGGAGGCCCCACATTCTTCTTCTTTTATCTTTTTCTGTGAACAAGACATTCAGATTAACACTATCATCTGCAGAAATGGCAATACTGAATAAGATATCTCATTCTTTCATGACTTGCTATCTATCATTCCTTTCCTTTATAGAGAGGTAAGAAGAACAGAATCCATTAAAACAACTTTTACTTGGTTATATTACTCTAATGTTATCTATGCTGTGCTATTAGACTAATTTCCTTTTGAATGCTACATTGATTCTTCTGGCCACCAGGGAAAAGAGTTGCATTGGAGGTAGACTTCTTGACCATACAAGTGCCTTATCTTAATCTCAGATAGTGATGTAGGTGGTACTGTGTAAGCAAGATAGCTATTTGGCTGATGACATTGGCTTATAACAAAATCCATAATTTATCATTTTTACACCATAAATATTAGAAGCTGTACAGCCATGCAGTAAGAAACTGTTGTGAAAAATCTTAGTGTGTGAACAAAAAGAAAGAAAAAGCTGTGAGAGAAAACATTCTTATGCTTACTGCACAGGTAATAAAAATTAAAATACAGCTCTTATCACTTGAACATCTGATCCAAAAGATTACACTCTTCCTTGGCTATCTCCCTTAGTGACCTCACAAATTTGTCGTGAAAATTGGACAGGACACCTCTTGTCTCCGAGTGTCTGTTTTCTGCCAGCTGCAACACTTCTGTTAGCTAGTTGGTCTTCAGTAAGGGAATTTTTATCTCCAGGGCCCTGTGAAGAACAAAGCAAACTGAAACCATGACTGACATCCTGTCACCCATTGGTCATTCTTGATTTGCAAAATAACTTGCTAAAAATAGCCACTGTCTACATGCAGGATTTTCTTTTTATGTTATAGTGATTTAGTATACGAGTTCTTACCTCATTACTCCATCATATCTTGGGGAGTGGTTCTGAACTGTCTCACCAAGTAACCACCAAACTCAAGTGGAACTCTTGGTCTCTTGACTTTTTTGTCTCTTGAATTTCTTGTTTTACACAGAATTCCTCATTCCTTCTTTCCTGCATTATGAATTATTTTCTCCATAGATCACTTTTTCTACCACAGCATGCTTATTTAACTTTCCACAGTATGAATGCTGACTAGTATTTGTTTCCCTTCTTAATGTTACCTCAATGATCTCCAAAGATTTCTTCAGCTATTCGTTTAATTGTTTCTGGCAGGATAGTTATCCATGTATTAAACTTACAAAATCAAAATTTTGGACTTAAGGTACTATGGATAAAAATGAGGAGTTATATATTGTTTCATAATGCATATGTAAATTTGACTTTATTTTGATCTTTTATAATGTGGGTTTCTTGGTCAACATTTACAACTTTTCTTAACAGTGCTGTACTGAATCCTCTTACAAGAAACTGTGTCTGTACTCTGAAAAAGGCTCTGAACAACATTGTAATCAGATTTTCTGCCTTGGTCATTCCCTAACAATCATTTGAAGTTTTACCACCCTCACTGCTTAAACCTTCTAGTTAGCTTGTGATCCTTTCATTGTTATTTTCTACAGTGTGTCATAGTTACCTACTTCAGTTTGGAGTTCTCACCCTCTGATTTTTTTTTTCAAGAAAAGAACATATTATCCATTTTCATTCGTGTTTGTGTTTGGAACATATACGAAGAATCCTACTTAAACTCTTTTCCTTTTGAGGAAAACAGTTTTAACCTCAACACTATTCCGGACTGCTCCTCTATGCATAACGGCAACCTTGATCTCCCCACGTTCTCAGAAGGAAAACTGATGTCAGCACTGATTTCCCCTAGCTTACGATTAGGTGGCAGCCTTGTCCTTCTAGCTTTTCATAATTATTTACAACCTTGTGACTGTACAATATCTCTATCAACTATGAATATGAGGAAAATGTTAAGTCAGAAGCACTGGATGATGATGCAGTGTTTGTTTCCCAAATGTAAAAATAGCCTAAAATTATTCTAGATTTTAGTTCTTCCAGTCATCTCAGGCAGGTTAGGTCAGAAGTCTGAAGACAGCAAAACTATTAACACTGTCAAGATCACCACCCCTGCAAAACCGTCTGCCGTAGGATACCTCTCATTATATGAGAAACACTGCTTCTTGTCCCAGAATCCCAGGCTGACAGCGTCAATCTTGCATGTGTACTAGAGGATGCTTTTGTGCAGACTTGTGTGTCACCAGAGATACTCTGTCAATATTCATGTCTTTGTATGGAAACTTGCTAGTGTGCGATGGGAGGAATGTGACTAATGAAATGTTTTCTTGCTAAAGTATCAATAATCATTTTTCCCCGCTCCTCCCCACCCTCACCCCATTGCAATGGCTAGCTCAGCCAGCTGGGCTATTTAACTCCTACACCAATGATACCTTTTATTCCCTCTGTATCTTGAGCACACATATGCCTGTGGTCATCGAAAAATTTGGTCCATACTGCATGATGAGATTACAGGTATAGTAAGCAGCAAATCTAGACACTTAAATGTACATTTCAGATTTGACTGAAATACACAATGAAAGTGAGATCCAACTTTTTTTTTACAAAGTATTGTTATAACCGTTTCCAACTACAGTGTTACATGACTACAGCTCTGGTAGTTACAGGCATATTTTGAGCTAGACACAAAAGAAATTTTCCTTTTTTTTAGGTAGGCATTTCATTACAGCTTCACAAAGACCAGGTCTGACATGTGAAGCCTGATTCAGACACAGTGCTTCCATGCTGTCACAACTTGCTGAGCATCAGGTTGGTTGTTCCAGATGTTAGAATGCTGAAATTGTCATTTCAATTTTTCTGCATTTCATTTAAAATTCTTTTTAACGGTGTGGTTACACTGGCCACAGCATAAATAAGAAAACAAGATTTGCATTTAGAATGCTGTAAAATACTGTATTCCTTTGGGTATACTTACAAAGGTATCATATACCCATTCATATAAATCAAGATAAGAATACTGAAAGCAAAGCAATTTGATTAGGTACTAAATTTAAAATGTTACAAGAATGTGGTCTAACAGCCACTAGGAACTTAAGTCAGGCTACTTATACGGCACTGTCTGGAGTGGAAAATTAAAATGACAGGTTTAAGAGATAAAGACAATCTTGTTCTTATTCAGCTTCAGGGTTCCTGCCAGCTTCTTATGAGGTGTAATGTAATATTACATACACATCTACTATAAACAGTGAGACTTTTATAGATATGTCAAAAGGATACCATTTGATGCAAAATTAAATAAATTACAACCTTATAAAAAAATCTATAATTTATTCTTATAGGCATTTCACTCTGAGAGACATGGAGCAAGAAGTAAAGCCTGTATATTTTACCTAGTGTATAATCAAGGTAATAAACTATAGTTTTCAATTATGTGAGATAAAAATTCTGCCCTTAGCTAAACTAATAAACAGTGTCATTAAAGCTTATGCAATTTTAATTAATGAATATCTAAAGTTTTTAGAGCATTTCATTTCTGGTTAATAGGTCTCTGATATACATGTGAGTATGCAGCTCTCCTCTCCCTCTTTTCCTTTACGTTAGTTTCACTTACTTTGGATCTCAAAGTTGTTGTAAAAAGTTACTCTTTTTTCTCCTTTTTTCTCATCTGACTCAATCATTACTTGATTTTCTTACAATTATGAAGAAATTCCACTTGAGGCTACAATAGATGTTTGCAGCCTTCCTCTAAAGCGACACAGCCTCCTCCCATCTCCTTCTGATAATGACATCAAAAAAACATTTATGGTTTAGAGATACTTGGCAAGTAACTGCATTCCTTTCCTATCAAGTTTTACGGCTTTTATACAGCCAGCATAGCCCATTTAATCTCATACTCATTCTATACATACTTTTTTTACCAGTATTTTCCTGCATACTCTCTTATAATTAGGAACTAGGCCCCTGAGGGCCCAATTAGCCAACATGTGAATGTAATTATAACCCTTGAAATGTTTTCTTCCATGTGTGTCTGTGATATGACTTTGACCACGCATAATGCGAACCTACTCACAAGGAAAGTTAATCCCCTAATCATTTGTAGAGAGAGCTTTTCTCAGATTTATAGGAGGAATACAAATGGTTATAGAATAATCATACTCTGGATAGTGCAATAAATATGTAGTGCTCCTGTGGCAGTATTGAAGGAATAATCCAAGTTTCAGTGTTCCTTAGTACCTCCCGACTTCCACTGAACTGTAAGTTCTGTGACCCTGTTAATGTGTCAATAATACCTGGATTTACTTTACTTCTGGGATTTTAAAACTTTATTTAAATATTTGAGATTTAACCTACACGTTATTTCAGTGCTTCTCTGAGGCAAGGTGTTACAGAAACTCCCATTCTCAGGCTCTAGAATGTGGGGAAAGTAAAACCCAAATTTTGGAAATGTTATTTCAAATATTTTCTGAAGTCTGTTTTATTAACACTATTTTTTGTCACACTGTCTGCATTAATGGTGACAAATCTCCCAAGCATCTGGATATTTTTAATTTACTTCCCTTGACAGGATAAAACCTTTCTTGAAAAACATTTCAGATTTTTTAAGGACTGTTACTGATAGTAAACACTAACTTGCATGGACAAGCAAGTCTGATACAGAATTAGAAGTCTTCTAGGCTGATACCTAGTTATTTTATGCTGGCTTCCTTACTAATGTCTGCAAGATATAAAACCCCACAAAAAAAATAAAACTTTTAAGCACTAGTATCTGGCATTATGTTAGTAATGGCCTTGTTGGGTTTGACTTGGTTATGAAAAAAGCCATGTGCCAGTTGGAAAAAGAAATGACAATTTTTCTTTGGAAAGATGTTTATCTCTGAATACAAATCTTGTACAAAATATGTATGGAAAACCAAATAAACCAAACCCATGAGAATATGTTGAAGCTAAGAATCTTACATTGACAGCTTAATTGCCAAAATGGCCTATTACTGGGCCTTTCTTGTCTGTAGGGTTTGGGGTTTTTTTTACTTCATCTCTAAGGATATTTAATCATAAACTTACAAATGAGTCCTAAAAATATGTGGCTGTTTAAATTGACTCCTCTGAGATGTAACAGGCTGGCATTATGGGAGAGACTTGGCGTATCAAAACTACTTCTGGTTGGCACCTTCTATTTTCATTAAAAATGAAGCACTACAGCAGATGGGCTTCGAAGATATTTTTAAGATTTACGTGCCAGCCCATGGGAGGGCTCCAGTGCAAACAGTTCCTTTGCAGAGAGTCAGAGCATGCTAGGTCAGGGGAGGGGGCCAGGCAGCCTGTTTGTCACACGTTAGGATCCTTTCATGCATTTGGAGTTGTCAAATTTCATTCTGCCTGTACAAACAAGTCATTTTAATAGGGGAAGCTTGCGTGTCTCAAGTGTTTGTCCTGTACCAAGTGTGGAGTTTAAAGATGTAATAAAATAAAATGCACTGAAATAAACAACAGTCTACAAATAAGGTTTTTAGTCATGTCGCATCCTGGCTGCAAATGGCATATTTGGTCTCAGGACTGATTTCTCAGCTGGGCTCTATGCTGAACCCACTGAACAGGGTGGGAATATTGCAATTTGTGTTGGAAAAATCAGTCCCCTCAGTGATGAGAACTTCTTTTAAGGTCTACCAGTGCATGTCATAATATATAAACAAAGGAACTATGGAGCCATTTAAGGATAAATGGTGTCTAAAACCCCACTGAAAAGACAAAGTCCTTTTTTAATTTCTCCTTATGTTACTATCTAAAGAAGTTTTTTCTTTCCTTGATTTAATTAAGTGATTTGTACCAACTACAATCCTTCAGTTTTTGAATACTAAAGCTATTGGGAATCCTTGAAAAATTTAAAAATGTCAGCAATTGACTGTTAATTCTAGGAGTTCTGTTAAGCTTCCACGTTAGACACTTACCAGACTGCTGCAACAGGCTGAATCTGCTTGCTGTCTTTGAGGTCTGACAAAAAAATCCTGGTGTCACACCGATGCACCTCCAAACATCCTCTTTGCTCACCTCTGATGGTATGAGACTTATGCTTTACCACTTAAACCTTTTGTGTTCAATTGCTCTTTGCATAGATTTTCAGAGAAATTCGGTGGTCTTCACAGTGTAGCTGGGTGTAAGTCTCGAAAAAGAAAACAAATCAGCCATTTGCTGACCGCTCGGAAATATTCTCTGCAATCTCATGGAGATAAGACATTTTTGTGCATTTACCCTGCGTTTTTGAACCTTGCACTTTCTAATTTCTGACCCTTGTTCCACATCTGAACAACATCCCTCTGTCCTGCTGTGAAAGCAAAATTATAATTTCCCTTCTACAGCCCTAAAATTCTAAATCCTGCCACAAGTCTTTTTCTCAGTTTCCAGAGTTGTTTATCTCTCTCCTTACCAAAACTTCTAGGGTATTTTTTGCTGTCTTTGGACACTGGAATGTACAAAGACACCAGCCTCTTGCAGACAGGTATGAGAAAATTAGCTCCCCTGAGGAGGATACCTTTTGTCCAAAGATGTTTCAGTCTCTATAGACTTCTGCTAAGATTTAGTAGCGGATCTGTGCTCAGATCTATGAGGGTTTCTGGGAGTCTTGTCTATTAGGTCAACTACCTAGTTGCACAGACTTACAGAAATACTGTAATGTTCTAACTCTGTGTCATTAGTTCATTAATTCTATATAAGTTTCCTAACTTGCACCAAATATCAACTGCACTAATGACGGGGGCTTTTTGTGCTGCAGGACAAGTTTATTAAGAAACAACATCATGTAATATCAATCTTTATGATATTAGGCTGCCTATAAATGAGATACTCTATGTCCTAGTTTAAACAGTTATCTTTTTAGGTTCCTAAGCTGATCAGAAAGAGCATTTGTAACTAGGAAGACTTTTAGCTGCTGGACATAGATCAAAAATGTTTGTTTATGTTGTAGGTCCTTTTGAAAATATGTTAATCTATCTTACATGTACTTTGTTCTCAGGGGTTTTTTAGCATAGTCCTGTTCATTAAATAGTGCCATGCAATGTTAAGTGCTATAAAACATATTCCAAAAAAGCTGGATTATTTACAAAAGGCTTCTAATCTAAATATGTCCGGGAATCACTTTCTGGAAGATAATAGCAATAGTCATGACACAGCTTGGCTCTGACAGTGACCATTTGTGCTACCAACCCCAATTACATCTCAGTGAGCGATGTCAATAAAGCAAAGATCCTGCCTCAGTTGTGCTTTTTTAAAAAAAAAAATACATGGCTGTTTCAGTTAACTTACACACACACACAAAAACACAACAAAGAAACAAAAAACCCCCAAAAAACAACCAAAAAGCCCACCCAAAACCAAGGGCTCCGACTTTCTTTAAAGCATTATGACACAGAGGCACTTCCAGGTCTTGTTTGGGGTTTTCTCCCCCTGGCCCGCTGTGGTATACCTCCTGCGGTATTCGGTGATTGCTAGCAATTTTGCTTCCTGTTTGTAAAATTACAGGTTTATTCACTTGGCTGCTGAAGAGCTTGTTTGTATCTCTGTGGATTCTCCTCACATTATGCAGTTGGACTAGCAGCAAGGACTGTAGCCACAATACATCTATCAAGAACTGAGGAATCAGCAGAAAAATCAACAGCAAAAGCCGGTTTTTATCATAATCATCGTCATTAGCAGAAACATAAGATCCTGAATGAGTTCCTACAGGACTCATTTGTTCTAAACAGCCAGTGTTTCGGATGGGCAGTGTGTTGTTTTTGTAAGGCTTCCTCATGCACCTAGAGAAAGCAAAATGAGCCTGTTTTGGGGAAGGAGGTTGTTAAGCTGTTTTGGGGGATGGTGGCTGTTGTTTTAAATTAGAACAGGTATTTTTATCCTTTTTATCCAAAAGGTCATGATTTCTCCATGCAAAAAGTCTAATTATAAACTGGTACTTGTATAATAACAGTTTTGTGTAATAAAATGCTAATTTTAGGAAATAGAACATTAATTTGTTGACACTGAACTTTAAGTTACTTACGTAATGAGTGGAGAAAAGTAGGATCCTGAGTGCCTTGAATCACTGTCTAGGGACACCGTTCTGTCTCCTTTGGCTATGAAGAGATCTTCACTCTGTTAGGTGTTACTAATAATAGCAGAAGTGTCCCCCTTTGCATTAATGAAGTTCTAGCTATGCATGCAAGGACAAATTTTATGGGTGAAACTGTATCAACAACATACATAGACTAATGGAAGAATAAGGCTCAGTATACTAAATTCTAGGGTATAGTAAGACAAAATGAAAAAAGGAAAATGTCAATAGAGCCGAAGAATCTGCAACATTGACATTAGATGGGAAAAATGACATCTTAATTGAGGTTTCAGTTGCACAAAAGGTGGAATAGTAAGGAATGAAAAGTCTCTGAAGATTTACTTCTAATCATAAAGCACCTGTATTACTAAGGTTAAAGTATAGTGAAAAGCAAACAGGCTCTTCTGTGTGAATTAAGTAGAGGATTCTCCTGCAGACTGCTGGATTGCAACAATCCTTAAAACACAGGCAAAATAAACAGCAGTTACCAGGGAAGAACCTGACTGGAAAAGAGAAACCCATGCTGAGATTCATGCTGCTGCTACTGGCTCAGCTATCTCCGCGCTGCATTGCAAGTGCTACAAAGCAGCCCTCTATTCATTTGAGTTTGGCTTTTTCTGACATGACATTTCTTTGTTCTTATTTTAACTAGGAGATGGGTTTTATATTCAGAGCTGACTTTGACTTAGAACATGGACAATTCTCATTCCTCCCAAAGGACTGCATTTTTTGCCTAGAGGTTTTATTTCCAATCTGAAAATTCATAGAAACAGAAAATCTATAAATATTTGCTGCTACAAATACACTGTGGAGTCTCACAAAGTTCTCTTTGGATTTACTATGGACCTGTCTGTGGTTGAAATAAAAAAATGCTGAACTTAACTGGAGACCAAGAATCAAGCCACTATCCTTTCTACTGCAGAGAAGGGGTTTGTAGTTAATCCCAGGATATGCATGCATAACATTTGAATTTGTTAAAGCATTAACATTTTAATTACTGATGAATACTTATGATCTATAAATATTTATTAAACTAGGTTCACATGCTTTCAGTGTTCTGTGTTCTCACTGGGCCACAGCTTGACCAAAGGGACCTAGTGAACAAGTGTTTCCCAGATGTGAATACTATTCTTTGTTCAAAAAGTGCAGAATTTTCAGTGTTACATGTCACATGCCTATAAGGTCATGCCATCACGCTCTTCTAGATAAGTGCATGGGAATCAAAGACAAATTACTTCAAAAAGAGCATTCTGGAGGACTAGTTTAAAATTCTTTCTAAGGAGAAGAATCGTATCTGATAAATCCTATCACCTTCCCTAATATTAGCTGCTCTTGGAATTTAAAATGGAACAATTTATCAGCCTCCTAACAGTGTGAATCACTAAATACCTTGTATGATCCTATTTATGCACCTTTCAAAGAATGACAGTTGAAAAAGGCTTTAATCTCTTCTAAAATGTTATATAAAGTTAAATATTTGGGAAAAAAACCAAACACAAGCAATTGACTGTTCTCAAGCTCTAATATCTACATACTAGAGAGACTTCAGTTGTTGAAAGTGTGGATAGTAAGGACCGTGATGAAAGTGTGTTCAGAAATATTGAAAGGCATAGTAAATGCTGATCAGTTGTGCATTCTTCTCTGGTCAAATATTATACTAGAGTAAGGAGAATTTTACTGGAATAAGTTCACAGCAAAGTTAGAACTGATATTTTTTACATGAGGTATAATCACTATAGAAGTAGCATCTATTGCTGTAGCTAGCTTTGTAGAATGTAAAAGTGGTTTAATGGCTGCATGAATTTACATAGCATAGACAGCAGTACTGAAACAAGCAAGTAATATAAATGGATGTCAGGAAAAAATTAACCACATGTTACAGGTTATTTAACTGCCAGCTTGTACAATCAGACATGGCTACTCATTTAAAACAACTATATTTTAGTTATCTAACATAAGGAAACCTGTTCTTTCACTTTGCTATGTGTTAGCCTAACCCAGTCATGGTTTCACACAGTACAGCTTTCTAAATAGCCTGTATTGTCATGTTTTTAATGTCTTCTCGTTCATGTGTCTCAATATGCCATCAGCATTCACTGTCTTTAGTAATGTGTAGGTACTTTTTTTATACATACAGGTAAAAACTGAGGTGCAAAAAATCACTAGCTTTTTTTCTGTGTATTTCATATTCAAATACTCTTTTCTACTGTTCCCTAAATATGTTAAAATAATGTTAAAATTTCTAAGTTTGCTGCGACATTAATCCATAGTAAATGTAAAATTAAGTGGTACCTGAGAACTGTATTTCTAGTGAGATCCCAACTATGAGCATATACGAACAGTGGTAAGGGGTATCAATCACTTTTAACATCATAGTGATTTCTCTTCTGTTTGCTTTCTGACTCATGAAATAGTACCAAATGCTGAAATTGGCACACCATTGAGATCAAATACTCCTTTTTTGCATTTGTATGTGAAAAAATCTGAAACATGCCCCTTAAAGCACAGGGGCATTTTCCATTAAAAGCTCCCGTTTGCCCTACATAGTTCTTGAACAGCGAGGTGGGGGTCAGTCTGTTCTCCCAGCTAACGAGTGATAGGGCAAGAGGAAACAGTACCAAGGTGTGCCAGGGGAAGTTTAGATTGGATATTTGGAAAAAATTCTTCACCAAAAGGGTTGTCAAGCACTGGAACAGGTCACCCAGGGAAGTGGTTGGGTCGCCATCCCTGGAGGTTTTTAAAAGACATGTAGATGTGGCACTTAGGGACATGTTTTAGTGCTGGACTTGGCAGTGCCAGGTTAACGGTTGGACTCAATGTTAAAGGTCTTTTCCAACTTAAACAATTCTATTCTACAATTTTATGATTTAATTATACCACAGAGATGTAAGTGGGTTGAGGGAAGTGAAATGAAATGAATTACTATGATCAACCATGTTTCATATGGTAGTGGCCAAGTAGCAGCTGTTGTGGTAGATGAGGTACAGAGTCAGAGGAGTAAATGCTTTTCCTAAGCTGCTCATAATCTAAATGGATGAGATGGAGAATATGGGTGAGGGAAAAGATTTAGCACAAATGAATGAACACAGAGGTGGTAGGAAGTGGATACAATTTGCTAAATGGTTTCATATGAAAAGAAATTAAGGATTTATCAGGAGGGGTTCAACTGAAAAGAGCATGCAAGAAAAATGAGTGGGCTCTGTGAGGGAGAGGTAGGAGTAGGGAAAATGGAAGATGGAGGCAGCATGGCAAGGATCTGAAGCAAAGGGTCTATGAGAAGACTTCTTGCAGTTGCTTGTATTTGCCTGAGTCTATCCAGCTACTTTTTCTCATTTGAGCTTTTGTCTAAAGCTATAGGGGGAAAGTGGTAAAAGATGCAGTGAATGAGGGAGGCATCACCTGGGCTCTAGTCAAAAGGGGAATTCTTTGGCATGGCACCAGCCACAGGTGGTGGGGTAAAAAAACGAGTCTTACAGAAATATTGATATGTCTCTAATTTATGCATTTTTTAAGGATACATGTTCATTAAGTGGTCTGCTTACACAATCCGTAAATGCAGCTCAGCTGTCTCTCCAGGATAATACAGGCACTTTTCATTGGGGAAGCTTAAGTGGTTGCAAAATATATGCCTCAGAAATTTTGGAGATCTTTTAGCTAAAGCCCAATAATGTTTTACTTTCAGAAGCTGAAAAAGAAACATAAATAATAAATAATATAGTGATCTATCCGTGGGTATTTGACTAGAAAGTAGATTAAAATCTTAAAATACTGCTGAAGTTATCAGGGCAAAAAAGAGTCAAATGTAAGGGCTGAAACCAATCAAAGCTTTCAGTGTCAGGCGGCAGTATTTTCTCCGGAGCTAATCTATGCATGTTGCATTTATCATCTAAACAGCTCTAGTACTACAACCGGTGATGATATTATATCGCCAAAAGAAAGGGGAAAAAAAATCTTAGAGATGATCATTTATCTGCCTTCTGCCTTCTCCTTTTCTTCTTGGAACACCATTTACATTTAGCTCACATTTTAAAAGAAAAGGAAAGCAAAAAGGGGACAAGGTTCCAAATTTGACATCAGTCTTTCTATTCCCTCTTTTTTTCTCTTTGTTTTCTGCAACACTGTTTTAATTTTAGAAAGAAATTCTAAATTGACATTTAAATGGTGGCAGGGCAATTCTCATTCTCTGCCTTGTGAAACGGTCTCTGAAATGTACAATTATGCTGTCATCTTTAGCACTCCACATTGGACAGAGTTTAATTATTAATGTGTTTCCCTCAGAGAATGACTCGATCATGTCACAACTCTAGACAAATACAGCTAATGCAAAATCATAAAATATTCACTTGAATACTGCTGAACTGACAGGAAATTAATTCTATGAACACTTTTGATATTACCAGAAAATTAGTTTCAAACGCATAAGACTGAAATAAATGTGTTCATAATTTGCTCAAGGGTAACGCTCATCTTGCAATCAGTTGGTGTCTTTTTATAAATGTTACAAGTATTCAACATGGCTTTATGATAAAGAGGATAGCTAATGTAATGTATTATTTGTAGACAGTATTTCCCTTGTAAACAGCAGGGAGTGAAGAATTGCTCTCTCAGAAATATTTAAACTCCAGAAATATTCTGCAATTTATCATTGTGGTACCAAAAACACACCTATTTTTGAATAGTCCCAGCGGGGAGCAGGCTCAGGAATTTTGTAATAATGACATGATAGTCTTTCACATCTAAACTATTGGGTTGAGTTTTATTCGCCAGATTGGAATTGACTGGAAGTCATTACCACTCTGAAAGTTGCAGCCAGCACAGGCGGTGGAAAAGGATTGGGCTCTCCTTACAGGCAAACGTCTTTGTAGCAAACGTCACTACCATAGTGTACTCTCCAGCTGGATGAATAAAAATTCAGATGAATTGTGACAATTTGTGTGAACAAAACCAGCAAGTTCAGTTGTTATTATTTGTGACATATCATTTACCAGAATTTGGAGAGCCTGAAACCTAATGAAAACCATTTCCAACAAAAATAATTATAGTCTAAAATGCCAATATGTGTGTGCCTTGCATGCGTTCACCGTTTCCTATGTGTCTGTTTTTCAATGTTTGTTTCTGGTCTGGCTTTCTATCTGAATAATCGTCCTGACCGATGGCATGTGCAAAACCACATGCGATGGGTTATCATCAGGAGCGGGCAAATGCTTGAGTGGACTACCTGTCGCTAAACCGGGGCCGGAGATTTTATCCCTTAGGCTACTTGGCAGATAATCCTGAAAAACAACAGGGCCTGGCTCAGGAGTAATTTTCAACCAGGAAAAAAGTATTTGGAATAAATATTATTCACAATGAATAATTTAACAGCTCTCGTGGGCACCTTTGGAAAGTTTCCTCAGAGAGGCCTAGGATTAAATCACCATGGAGACTAAATTGTTTTTCAGGGCTAATCCTGCATTCCTTTTTGCAACACTAACCAAGGTTATGCAAAATGCTGAGGATGAATACAGTGAAGCCACATTAACTGGGAGAGCTGGTATTGCAACTAGCAACAGCGCCAAGGACTATCCCAAATCCAGTCTGCCGTTCTTAAAGTGTACGAGGTGATGTACCTTCCCAAAATATTCAAGAGGAG
Organism: Ibycter americanus; assembly: GCA_035590275.1. Lineage (NCBI taxonomy): Eukaryota > Metazoa > Chordata > Aves > Falconiformes > Falconidae > Ibycter > Ibycter americanus. The sequence continues at coordinate 21,209,521 of JAVJGI010000032.1, forward strand.
ACGATCACAAGGCTATCAAAGATGGTTGTCAAGTCAATTACTTCAGTATTTCATAGACGGAGGTGGAGGGCTTGTTTCTGTCCACAGTTTTGAAGAGCTACAGCAGAGGAAGGGGAGGGAGGCCTGATTCCCAATGATGTCATGTTCTACCAACAGAAAGCCCAAATATCTATTTATCCATGTTTCTTTAACCATGTTTCTGGAAGACATTTTAATGTAAAAAAAAGAGGTACCTTCAATTTTCAGTTTTTGGAAATTCCCCAAACACTACATCTATGTACAAGACAAAGTCTTTTTACATTTTGGCTGCGGTATTTGAAACTGGAGACTAAAAAATATCCTCAGAACATCTTTTCTGCTCTGCCTGCATGGCTGCATAATAAATACACCATTAAAATATGCAGTGTCATTAATGAACACCAGTGGATTGCACAGTTTAACTGCTTAAACTTTTTTATTAACAATTAGAGGAAATGAGAGTATTCATTATGCTACAATGCTGCTTCCTATCATGACAAATAAGACTAGTTCTTAGAATTAAGTTGTCTGTATAATAGGGAAAGTACAGTACAGCACTGAGGGTATTTGCACTATGTGGGAGGAAAAATCCAGCAGATTGCACGACAATAAAGAAGTTAGACAAGAGACAATTAATATTTCCAGTTGTAATTTGGTTTACTAGGTGTTTCAGTTGAAGCTGTCATGAAGTAAAAGTTAAAATGCATGCATCATGTGAAAATAAGAAGTTTACATGGTAAAACACACTCCAAACAAATACTAACTTCTCTTGTTTGTTTTTTCTGTTTCCAGATAAGCATTTTTTTGTGTAATACCAGGTCTCTGCAGTACATCCTGGCACTTTCCGTTAGCAGCTCTCAAATAAGGTATCAATAAATAGGAACTTGGATCCTGGTCCACACTTGATTCCATAGAAGAAGTAAATTGTTAAACCTCATTCTATGAAAGTCTGTGAGGGACTAGCTATGTAAGAACATTGAAAGTAATTAGACACAATTCTTTCTACAGTATTTTTTAATAAATGAGAGAAAATTAAAAAAACAACCAAACAAACAAGCCAAACCAACAAACCAAACCAAAACAAACCTCTTCCTTTGGGGGGAAAAAAAGAAAAAGAGAAAAAAATGTAGAGTGGCTGCCTTGCTCTATGTTTGAAGCAAAGCCTCTGTAAAAGGGGAAAAAGAGATGATATCTGAAGGTGAATATACCGGGCTACAGGTAATAAAGGAATAAGCTGCTAGACACCAGACTAGAGAAACAGCCTCTTATTAACTTCAGCCGTCACTGATTCATCTCCCCAACCTCACAGCCAGGCGAATGTGGATTTCTAGGCAAAGGAGTATACAGACAGAACCAATATCCCAGTCTTCATGTTCTTAAGGCTTCATAGCTGATTGTGCTTGTCACTCTACTCATTTTATACCTCCAAAATATGCCTCAAATGTTTAAATGATTTAATTCTAAGAATGGGTTTCACTAAGAAGTGGGGAAAATTTTCAGTTTGTAATTTTTTTCCACCAAACAGTATCTAATTTTCAATGAGTAAATTCAGTATTGTAAAACATATGCATTCAAGAGATTAAATTTGAAAATTATATGTTATATTCAGAATACATTCTCAGTGATAGAAATGCTCAAAGTAATTTTAAGCTATTCTTTTGTTCCCATGTCACCTAAGTTTATGAAATTAAATGCATATCACAATTCTTCTTAAAGAAAAAAAGAAATTAGTGATTTTGAAAACTTCCTTTAGATTTGGAACAATACTATATTGAAAGCACAAATTTTTAAAAATAATTATATGAGGTGAAAGAAGAAGAAGAAGAAAAAAAAAAAGAATCACTGGTTAGGTTTGTATTTAGCTGTCTTTAGGGAGATAAAAACCTTGAGTGGGATGAATTGTCGTGTTGCCATCTACTTCAGGGAGGCTGCTCCTGGTAGAGACAGTGTTTCTAATTTTAATACAAATCTTGTAACCTCATTCTGTAATTCCTGAGACTTTCAAATTCATGCAAAGGACTACTACTCATGTAAAATTCTTCTATATTGCAGTAGGAATACATATTTTTACTTAGAGTACAGATATCTTTCTAGTTAAAATAGGGTTTGTGTCTTAACATGAACAGGTAATATATATGTAACCCATGCCTGCTACACATGTAAGTCTCAGGACCTCCATGCTTGCTTTTCATTGCTTTTCTTCCCTCCCTTACCATTTCTGTGCCCATCCACCCCCCCCAACACCCCCCACACCCCTGGGCTCTTTTCAGATATTGTTTTCTTTTAATGTCTTTGGATTTCACTGAGAATAAACTTACTGGAACAAATGAGGGGAAGCTGTGAATCAATCTGCCAAGCAGGAAAAAAAGAACATTACAATCTGGCCACTTTGAGTTGCACTGGCATCTCCAGATACGTATTAGCTGAGGCTGTGGAAGTTTTGACCTGGCCTTCAGCAACATCTCACTGGTCTGCCCTGCTAAGAGGGCTTAAAAGCATCAGCTGGAAACTAGCCAGGAAAGTAACATTTCAGGCAAATCGTGTTCAGTGGCTGTGATGTAAGATGGTATATATTGAAAATAGGGAAGAGCATATCATAAAACTTACCAGAACTAAACATTCAAAATAGCATCTTATTAACTGAATTGGGAGCCCTAACAACCCCTTCCAATATCTTAGAGAAAGGAGTAAGCCTGTTTACAAGTTTTCAAACAAATCCATTTAGCAGATTCTTACTATATGCACCTGCTAACTTCATTTCTCATTGATAAATTCTGCATAAACATCCTTCTAAATGATGCTTTTAATTACTTTTATTTGTTCAGTCCGCATGCTGCAAAATCAGTGCTGGGTGGCTTGTATTAATGGCTGATGATGCGCTGAGGATGAGCCTGAACAGCAGAAATACCTTGGCCCTTCCGTGATTTGGCCAGAGCAAGATGCTGCAGAGCTGAGGATGATGGGTTGTGCAGCTGCTCCTCATCATGCTGCACCACTTCAGAAACGCCAGCCTGCCTACCCTCCTCTCTCCCAATAAATCCAAGCCAAGCTGAAGCCCAAATTGACCACTAAAATATTAAATATTAATATTAAACTGAGACTTTCAAAGAAGAAAAGAATTTTAAAAATAAAATAAAAAAATATTTAAAAAGATGGTTTATGGAAAGAGGTTTTAATTCCTTAGCCTGCTCTGTTTACTCATTTCCCTACTGTCTTCTGTCACCTTTTGGCAATTTTCTCTCTTACAGTAGTGTGACTTTATAGGCTGCTCATCAATTTCACTGCACCGTTTAAAAATCCATGAAGCAAAAATAAAATCTTTACAGATTACTGAGGAAAAATGCCAGTCTCTGCTGGAGTCCTCTGACATCAGAACCAGATGGGACTTCTGCTTAATGGTTTCAGCAGAGGACCAGGGAAGGCATGATATGGGTAACGTTAGTGGAACAGTCATTAAAGGGTTTGTTTCCATGTAAGTGACATGCCATAATTTTTAAATACCACCAAAATATGGGATTTTAATAGACCAAAGGAAGTTTTTTACTCAGGAAAAAAAAATTGCTCATTTTAACAGTATTTTTTCATACGATTCTCACGTGAACCTGACTGAATTTGTAGATTGTTGTGCTCATAGCAGTAATATCTATTAGTACTGTGAGCTTTTATTTTGCAGCACATTCCTATTATTTATGGCACATGATTTCATAATGTGTGCTGTTTTGTGGAGAATGAAAAAACATGTTTCTTATAATACAGTTTGGGGGCTTTATTCCCAGTGTTTTTACAGAGTAACTTAAATTGATTACTTGCAAATATAAGGAGAATATTCCCATCCAGATCTCACACTTTTAATGCAAGAGAAAACTGTAGGAAAGAGTAAAAAAGCAAGGGTCCACAAAGATAATTGTGTTTATGTATGTACATATTTCTCCTTATAATGGCTGTATCTGAACAAAAAAGACCTGTCTTCAACTGGTAGAAATCTCTACTGCCTTATTATAGGGTCAGCTGGGAATATTTTGACAGAACATTTTATCAGAGATTATAAAGTGCCAGTACGTCCAAGAAAAATGTTTTACAGAAACCTGACAAATTCAACAATTTTATTTCAGGAAGAAAAATATGTTCTGTTAAGGTCAGAAAATTTTGTTTTGACACTTTCAAACTGAAATGTTTGGCAAGTTTTTTTAATGATTTTCATCTGAAAATTTGTTTTGTATTGAAGCTCAGCTTTCAAATAAGAGTAAAAAGAGAACAAAAAATTGTTTAATGGAAAGTTTTGAAAGAATCATCATTATGCTCAGTATGGTATGTGATGAAAAACACTGAGCTTCTAGATAGACATTTGCTTCTTAGGGAATTCCATATCAGCTTCAAAGTACCTGGATTAACACAGCCGAAGATTTAATTCTCCTAAGTCTTCCTTTATACCAAAGAGAGAGAATTTCCTGTATCACTAGAGAGCAGTAAATAGGTAACAGCCGGAAAAGTTGCTAATTATGATTGCCACAAAAAGAGGTGTATGTGTGGACCCATGTGTGTGTAATTCTACAGCAGATCAACATCTTCTGTTGAACTTTAAGAGTGGAAATAGCCTTTGAATGAGGATTTGAAAGGATAGGTAATACTGACGCTCTTTTAGCTACAACCTTCTGCTGGGAAGAAAGATTTGATTTCACTGGTTTGTTGAAGCTTATTTTATACGAAGGTGGAAGGTTATGCCACAGTCTCGAATTTAATGGCTTATTAATATTGCCAATGCTGTCTCACTCAGAGAGCAAGCTGATAGAAGTGCTACATCCAGTGAGTGCGCTGCAGTTAACTCTGTCCCAGAAAGCTCCCGCAAAAGAAGAAGTTATTGGGAAACGTGTTCTGCAATTTTCAGAGCTGTACTAGACACTAATGTTGCATGCATTTGAAATATTTCCCTCTCTACTCTTCCTGTCCAAAAAGGCTTTGCAATGAATGTGTTGAGAGGGAAATGAGCTGAATGTTGCAACAAATGCAGGATGGAACTGGTAAAAGCAGAAACCATGGTTTGTATTTAGGAGTGAAACACTATGAATTCCATTCATGTGTGTTATCTGAAAAGGCAATTTTGCAAGCAGTAAAAATCCAGCACCAAGTATTAAAATACATCTCTGTAATATGATGTTCCCTCCTCTAGACGAGTCTGTTGCTCCTTCCTTTCTACAGTTTCCCCTTTCCTTTGGAGCGTTGAGGGAATGAGGGTCACTTTTGTTGTTGTTGTTGTTTTTTGTTTCAGAATGAGTAGCTTTGTGCTTCCTTTATACAGATTTCCAGACTACACTTTCTGATCCTCTGCCACCTTTTACCTCAAGCCTTCCTTTCACTTTTTCACCTCAGCCTGCTGCTTTGCTTTGTGCTTTAGGCCTGTCTCTTTTCTTTCACTCCTCACAGATCTTCCTTCTTTTTCCTGATGTCACCACCCCTCTGTCTCCTAATGCTTTCCCACCTCTTTTAATGCAAACATGCCTGGGTTTGACACACTTGCCATCGCTCCTATCTTCCACATTGCTGATATATGTGTAAAAGAGTATTCTTAATAAATATAATTCATAATAAAAATGCAGTTATATAAAACAGTACTTATCTGAAACCATTGTCCTGGCACAACAATGGAAAATGTGTTTCCTGAGTAAATGGGCAGCAGTTGCACTATCCGTTTCATAGCCGGCATTAAAAACAGAAAAAGCTCTGACTTGGTTTGTTGGAAGGCAGGTTTTTTGCAAGGAAATATTTTAATTCTCCTAGAGCTTGGCAGCTAAGTTCTTCAGCAAATATAATTCTCCTTCCAGGAACCTCCAAAACTGAAAAGAAAGGATCTATAATCTGGCTTAGAGCTGTGCTATGGACTACTCTGTTCCCTTTTTCTCCCCTGAAAGGTCTGTATCATCAATGTAAGCATTTAGGAAGTCCCTAGAAGATCCGTCTTGTAAATAAATTGACCTCAAAAGAAAGCCAGTTTCATTCCTGTTAGAGTTACAAAGGTAGTGGGATTGAAGTCTGAAGATCTGAAGAGTTAAACTCTGATGAGAGTTAATATTTTCGTTTCTAGATATTTTGGAGATACAGTCATAGAACATTCAACCAACTTTGAAAAGAAGTGCTCTGAAGTTTCTCATTTTATGTAAAACTCAATTCTGTTTTGACCTATAAATGCCATGGAATATTGCAGCTAGAACCGGTCAAATACTTTGGCCACCCAGGAAATATGGTAATTCTGGCACTTCATGAAATCAGAATGCAGGAATAACTGAACATATTTCACTTATGTATTTGTTCAAAAATCTAAGTTGGCATTGGGTTAAACTAGGGTTTATTAAATTAGAACTTTTTATTTTCTTTTATTGGGAATGAACATACTTTCTTTATTTTCTGCTTCTTCCTGTACTTTGCTCTCGGTCCCTACGCTTGGGCCTGATGATGACCTCAGCCTTCTTATGGAGGTAGTCATTCAAAATTGTGGTGCTAGACTCAGTGCCTATAAATAGCTAATTCTGTCTTCCCAAGGGAGGGAAACTGAAGTCATTTGAGAACCCAACCGTTTTCCAGCACAAGCACAATTATGAAAGAAAAAGTAGCTTGGGGAAAGGAAACTGATTAATATACCAGTTCATGGAGTAAAATCATAATTACTAGATAAGAAATAACCAGGTTTTCATTGTTCTGTTTTATCCACTAATTTATGATTACTTCAGACAGCATTAGAGAGAATAGCAAATTAAATTGAGAAACAGTGCCTAATGGGTGAAGCAAAGTAATGTGAGTTACGATAGCTCAGAACTCTGCTTGGTGCTGTCACCTCCTTGTTCGTAACCTTCAGTGAATTGTTCAGCCTGTGCTGCCCTGCAGAGCTGATGGTATCCATCAGACCTTGTAAAGTGAATATTCTGTCATGAAAGTCACTCCATACAAGAAAACGCTTGTTTTTTATGTAATAATAATAATAATAATGCCTTTTCGTGCTTGTTACATCCCTCTGACATTAATGAAACTGATTTTTTTTCACGTGTTGATGTGAACAAACTCTAAGTGGTGCTGTTAATGAGATAGATATATAGATTTACTCAGAAGAAAAATAGCTGAAGTAATAACCATGTTCTGAGCTAAGTAACTCCCCCAAAAGGGTTTATTAAGCTGGATTATGGCTCTTACTATGTTAACAGAAAACTCTATTCAGGTTATTATTGCACTGAAATAACTGATGACTGGGATACTTGTGAGAAATAATTGTGTTAAATTATGGTGTAAGGAGGTTATAACCGGAAGAAAATCTTTAAGTGTTTGGATAAAACAAGCTGAGATGGCTATATTTGCTTTGATTAGAGTGTAAAGGAGGGTGATTAGTGCATCGTAGCCATGGCTGTACAGAGTGGTTCAATGTGTTGAAACTACTATACAGCTTTGTCTGTAATTGGGTTAGTTTACTTACAATCAGTTTGTTTGCTCCTAAATCCTTTTGGTGCAATAAAATGATGTCATTCTTTGGATATGGACCTGGAGACATTTTTGGTATTGAAATAGTGTTTGGTTGACATACTTACACAAATGCTGAAAAAGTCTGTTATAGTTCTATGTACATTTTTTTTCAAGCAGGCTGCACTTTCTCCCTGGTTGTAGTTTTGGGGGATTCCCAGCATCGCAGCCCTACAGCTGCATCACGGGGAGGAGGATGGGAATGGCTAGAGCAACCCTGGCTCTGCAGGCAGAGCAGGTGGCTGTGACGCAACTTAGAGAAACACTGGTGCTGCTCAAGCTTACCCTTTAGGGATACACTGACTCACCCCTGAAGCTAGAGGCTGTCAAAAGCATCCTGTGCCTTTCAACTGACTGCAAGACCATGCCAGACAAACCTGATCTATGTTTGAATGGGATCCTTACACATATTCTACGTTTAAAACAGGATGCAAAGAAAACTACTCCATTTTCTGTGTTGTTCATTTGGCTCCTGGTGGTCTGACAAATTACCTGAATTATCTGGAAATTTGCTTACTTCCAGTGTTTTTAACAAACTTCTAATTTACTTTCAAGTTTCCTTAGCCATTGTTCTTTTCCCTTTACACTGTTTTAATATCTATCTTCCATTTAAAATGTCACTTCTTTCCTGTGCTGATTTTCAATGGCTAAAATTTCCATATTTTGTCTTTCTGCTGGAAATTAACTCACATCTTTTAAAAAGACAACATGTCTTCCTGGCCTTTGTGTGCTGCTTGTTGATCCTCTTTCTCCTCCTCTGCATGTGTGAGATCTCATTCTTTGGCAGCCTTAATCTTTCAAAAGACCTATTCTTTCAAGATCATCTGCTGTAATTGCAACCACAGTCAGACAGTCTCAGGAGAAAGCCCTAAAGGGAGCAGTCCACTTGACCAGAGCGCAGACACAGTAGATACCTTACCAGTTTATTATCTCTCTTGTGAATATAAAAATATATATATATATATTTAGACCCTGGAATGAATCAGATTGTGAAACATGATTTTACTGGTTTACTAAGATATGACAGACTTCACATTTTCCTTGCCATGAGCAAGCAGGCATAAGGCTGA